>CM034151.1:67513789-68088349 GCA_019776745.2 Taxus chinensis
AACTTACTTCACAACTGCAACATTTGGGTGACTAATTCCATACAAAAGCCATGTGGCAAGAAAGAATCCAACAACAATGTCTTGCTAATAACTTTAAATTTTACTGTTAATATGTTCAACTTCCATCCAAATTGTTATACACACAAAAGAAACTACAATCATTTGGTAATTTTTAAAAAATCTTTACAAGGTCCTATTTTTGTCAAAATATTGTGTGAACCACAATTTCATGGACAATCTGGTAAATATTGTGGTTGGATGTCCAAATTCCACGCAGTGTTACATCAACATAAACATCATACATACTGTGTCAATTTTACAAACATTAGTATTGTAATATATTTTATATCAAAATTGTCATATCAAGGTAAATTCCAGGAATAATAAGGGGAACATTTAAATTTTAATACTAAAATGCTTGAAATCCTGAAAATAGTTACATTAAAGACACTTTTAATATTAATGTGCACATGCTTTGGTTATTTTCTTGCATTAATATCATTCATTACTATTCAATTCATCTACAACATCATTTTTTTAGCTATTTTGGACAACTGTTAAATTTACATCTGAAGGTCTCTAAATTATTCAGTGTATATTTATAAAGATTCAATCAGGTATAAATCATCATCCCATTAAAGAAACTACCCAAGAATTAGTTTTTTTACTCATTAAAATCTATACGTCTACATATTACAATAGGAGGAGGAAAAATGTGTAGCGATGATTCACTAAGCAAATGTAATGTGATTTGTTTCAAATCTACGTAACGCTTGTTTCCTATAGCCTCTAAGAAAATAGATATAATTCTTGCTCAATGCAATCGTAGGCTAACTTGTAATCAAATTGTTCATGTAAAATACATTCCCTTGCAATGTCAAATTAATTTTTAACTCATCCTACATTATTGAAAATTCAACATCTATCCTATAGATAGTTAGTACCAACCTTGCCCAAAATAGTACCGACCTATAATTGAATGAAACATCCTTTCTTTTTTTAAATATTCAATCTATCGAATGATTTACATATAATAAGTGTTTTATTCAGCTCATACTCAAAAAACCAAGCAACATTTGTTTGTAGTCATCACCCCCAAAATCTACAATAAATTTGGATATCTTCTATCAAGGACTCAACTAGCTAGCTCAATGACTAATTGCAACTTCCATACTACTACATATTATATGATATTCCAATACACAAATCACTAACAATGTTGTTGTAGATAAGGAAGGTATTAACCAAAAGATATACAAAAACACTTTGAAATTAATAGGCGTTCCCCCCTAGCACCCTCCGACAGTGCAGGGAAAATATATATCTTGTTTATATCAAATAGTTGTAATGGCCATTGTAGCATGCATATCCAAAAGGGACATATAATTTCAGTTCTAATTGATGAGAATGTCTAGCCTCCAAATGAAAGAAACCAATGAAGTGCTACATTATTTGAGGGTAATCAAGCTTCAATATGGAACACACCTTCATTTGTATTAACAATCACATTTTTTGCATGTGTTTCTATGGATAGTGTAAATTTGACAGCAACTTACAATATATTCGAATTTTATCAGAAGATAAGTATGTTCTCTTTGATTCATGTCACATAAACATTTAATGTCCTTGGATTCAATATAGAAATGATGTAGTCCATTTATCCGACAAATCACAGTTAAATACAAAATTGAAATCACTTACAAACCAAAATGTTAAGAACAATATATGCAAAATAATGACGGCATAAACAATTCTAATTGTGGCACAACAATTGATGCATAACATAAGCTTAATGTCTCAAAATTTTATGTCTCATTTTAAACAACTTTGAACAACCTCCTCAAGTTGAAGACACACATCTACAGAGTATTTGATTTACCAAACTCAAATGAAATTTGTAGCCCCCTTGTTTCCTAATTAATACTAACCTCTAATCTGTATCAAAACTGTCATATTGACCAAAAAATAGGACTAATACTGGGTTCACTTAAATTTTACTACTACAATGGCTAAATTCCTGAAAACAATTACATTAAAGACAATTTCAATAATAATATGCACATGCTACTAAACTAAATTTCAATCAGAAAACATACCACTACACCAAAATTCAAGAATGCCAAACTTAACTTATACGATCAAAGAAAATCTTAATGTAATTTCATTCTATACAATCCATGTACTACATTGTTTTTTGGAATAATTTTGAACAACTGTTAAATTTGCATCCTGAGGTCTCTGATTTGCTTGGTGCATCTTTGTAATGGTTGTGTCAGATATAACTCATGATCCCATTGAAGCAACTGGCCAAGAATTAGTTTTGTTGCTCATTGACATCCATACCTCTATCTATTACAACAGGAGGTGGAAAAATGTCTGGCCAAGATTCACTAAGAAAATGTAATTGTTCAAAGCACTGACAACCTAACTTATACTGACAAAGTTTTTACAGTGATCAGTACGGTTTAGAATTAAACATAGATTTGCAGCGCTCACAAGTATTTTGCATATACAATTGTCATCGTTTTGGTTTGTAATTGATTGGAATGTTGTATTTAGCAGCCCTCTGTCGGCTAAATGGACTACAATATTCCGATATTGAATCCACAGACAATAAACGTTACTGCGATATGAATCAAAGAGAACAAATTTATCTTCTGATCAAACTCGACTATACAATAAGCCACAGCCATATTTACATTATGAACTCACACAAATCGTGTTGTTACATTCAAGATAACTTAAAATTAACACTACTTATTACCGAAACCTAACAAAATATATCAAAAAATAAAATAAAATTATAGTTCGGTCTAAATCCACACACACTAAAAATCAAAACGACATAAAACATTACTATATTTAAACCATTCGCCAAGAAGATTTTAAAGAGAAACAACGAGTGCTTCTTCAAAAACACTAAGATGTAGATACCCTACCCAACCCCTTCACTACATTGAAGTAGAACGTTTTCAGTTATGCTCACTATTTTATTATACTGCCGAAGGCAGTAATATTGTTTTCACAAGAGCAAATACTTCTTTTCATAATCAAACAATGCCATGTGTATTTAAATGACATTTAGCTTGTTTATGTTGCAAGATTTGTTTTTTCCTTGAATTTTATTGGTTATGGCCTTTATTCTTCACTCATTAGTCTCGTGGCTTGTTTTTTCCTATTGAATTATACTGCCGAAGGCAGTAATATTGTTTTCACAAGAGCAAATACTTCTTTTCATAAAATCAAATCAAACAATGCCATGTGTATTTAAATGAAATTTAGCTAATGTTTCATGTTGCGAATTTTTTTTTTCCTTGAATTTTATTGGTTATAGCCTTTATTCCTCACTGTGTAAAGACATTAGTCTCGTGGCTTGTTTTTTCCTATTGATTACGACTACCTATTGGAGAAGGGCGGCTGTATGTTGGAGAATCATGCAACGTGCCCATGTCAGAGTGGCGAGTACTGACAGGGCCCAATTAAAACTGAGTGGCTGTGTGTTGGAAAATAAATAAGCAGGATTGAATAATGATCTTACTTCCAACAACGGAAATGGAAACGAGAAGAAGCAGTCTCCCCACTTTGTTTTTCGTTGCACATTTTTTTCCTGGTTTTTGCATAATATAATTGAATTTGGATTTTTTAAATTGTTGTATTTGTGTCTAGAGATGGGAATTTGGATTATTTACTTTCTGCAATTATGTCTAGACCTTCGGACGTTTGTTAGTAGCATGCTTCTGTATGTGGGTATTGATCGATATCACGTTTTTGAGTGTGGATATTGATCTCTATCACGGTTTTGTATGTGGCCGCTGGTCCATTCAAGGTTTTTTAATGTGTAATTTTAGTTTTTCCTGTGCTTGATTGTCATCCCTACCAGGTCCAATTCACAAGAAAGATTCGATAGCTAGAAATGAAGACAGTAATCCCCCATCAGTCAGACATGAGGTTGAAGTCTTTAGACAAAAATCTGTTTCCAATGCATATGATTTCACATTGAACAAGCTCAAAACGAGCTCAGTATATTTTGATAGTTTTCTAATTTGTTTGTTGTGTCTCCCCACTTTGTTTCAGTCGAGTGAAGCTGAAAAACTTGATGTAATGGTACTTCTGTTTCGTTATTTAGTCCTTCTTTACAAGCTTTGACAATGAATATTTGAAGGGTTTTAAGTGGAAAATGAAGAAAAATATTTCAGCAAAAATTTTGGGTTTTGTTTTATGTTTTTTTTAAGAGAGGCAAATTGAGTTAGTTGTGTAACCTCTGCATCATTTTAGACAAACTTTGAATCTTTTAAGTCACTGGAAATGAAACATTTTTTTTTTAGCATTTTGACTACAAATAGAATTTTTTTTCCCGTAACTTGACGTATTTAAGATGTATCTGAACCTTGAAAATGATGGAAATCTATTTGTATTTTGACGGATTATATTTATTTATGGTATATGTTTTGAGGCTCGAGGGCAAAGGAAAATAGAGCAAAACTGTAGCATCATGTGAAATTACAAGCACTTATGCTATTATGTAAAATGTGATTTTGAACAAATTTTTACATGTTTTGACTGATTTATCCCTTATAGAGGTTTAGTCCTTCAATGCTTTAATATCGCAGATGTACTCGAGAAGATATTGTATCAATGTTTGATCAGTTGAACTTTATTAGCATTTCTGTCATTAGATCTATACTATTTTTTAATTGCCTTTAGGCCAAACTCGTTTGTGGCAGGTAACATTCATTTATGTAGCTTATTGTTTATATGCTTGTGAGTTTAAAATCTGAATTATAGGAGCTTATTTGATTGCGTTCATTTAAGATTTTTTGTATGATTGTGCTGAATTAAGATTTTATGTGTGATTGTGTTAAATTAAGATTTTTTGTACGGGTTATAAGCGCAAATATTTGTGTGTTTTTGTATGTAGCAAAGGGCAATTTAAAAGGAAATGTGGTTAATCCTCGTTTTGTGCCTAGTAATGCTCAATAAATGTTATTTTGTCCTCTACTTCATTTAGGAACTACATTTTATAAATTCTCTATTATTCCCCAAAATGTCTCCAGCGTTGCTAATTTTATTGGTGTAGTTTGGGCAACTGGGTTTTGTGTTTAGCAATATGGAGGCTTCAGTAGGCCGGAATATTTTGGGTTTTTACTTGTTATTATAGTATGTTATTATTATCACCAGAAAATCTTTGACTTATTAGTCAGTGAAATTTGAAGGCATATTGCAAGTAGAGGATGCAAAGGCCTCTGGACAGAGGACGTGCTAGAGGTTGAACTTAAGCCAACACATACAACAATTCACATTCCAATTGCATACTTCTAAATTTTGCATAAATATCGACATAAAAATCCCATCCCATCTTCATTAAGCTTTGGTGTATATAAAATATTCATTTCATAAACGTAAACTTTAACAAGACTATTTTAATTTACATATGTTTAATTGTTTTGTATATATAATTTTCTTCCCTATATCTCAAAAACCATCACCTTCGACAGTATTTGCCATATCATGGCCTTGTTTTAATTGCACTCGCTTCATGTAAAACCCTACCTCCAGAGCAATACATTGAATTTGAGCCTTTTTCTGATGTTTTTTTTAACATTTTAGTATTTTAATTTACATATGTTTAATTGTTTTGTATATATAATTTTCTTCCCTATATCTCAAAAACCATCACCTTCGACAGTATTTGCCATATCATGGCCTTGTTTTAATTGCACTCGCTACATGTAAAACCCTACCTCTAGAACAATACATTGAACTTGAGCCCTTTTCTAATGTTTTTTTAATATTTTAGTAGACTTTCGTGATAGAAGTTTCTAGACATCCCTTGTGGCAAAAGAAAAAGATAATGATGCCAATTAGGAGGTAAGTACTTAGCGTTAAGTGCCACAGAATTTTGGCAAGGGAAAAAAAAACACACGGCTAAACTAAACTAGGTAAATCTAGGAATATATATCTAACTTGAATTGCACTTTTTCGCTCTGCGGGCCCCGCCAGCTCCCATTCTGTTCCACACGATCTTTCCCGGCACCAGATATTTACGTTTCCGGAAAATATCTTCTCGGAAAGAAATATCTTCGGGATGCGGGCCCTGCCGCCAGCCACAGAACCCAGATATTTTTCGGCCGGTAAAATGTGACGTGGACAAAAGTGCCACTTTTAACTGTTTCTTTTCAGACATCTGTTACGCTCCATTTCTTGATAAAGTCGGTGGCCGTTCTTTCCATTTCTCCGCTTTTTATGATTTAATCTCCTGCGCTGCACTGTACTTCCTTTGTGTGCTTATTATTGCTCCTGCTCATTGTTTTTAGGCCATCTCTACATTTAGAGACGTTTTTATTTTCAAACGTGTATTTGCAGGCCGGAAAATTATTCCCCCGTCTTTAGCTTTTTATTTTGGTTTTCTTGATTTGGATTGGATGCGGCCAAGTTTGGCGCCTCGAATTGGCTCCGCACTTTCTCTAATGGGGACTTTTACGATCACTTTTCCTACCTAGATGTTTCTGTCCAGTGTGGGCGAGGGGGGGTGTATATATATACAGTGAATATACTCTTTGTTTTTTTTGGTGTGCAAGTCTCGTTGGTTGGCCATGGCTTCTTCTTCTTCTTTTTCGGTCAATGGTCATGACAGAACCTTTTTTCCGTCGGAGATGAAGGGAATTAATTCTGATGAGGCTGAGTGCTATGGGGATTCGGGTGATTTGATAAGTGCTGAGGAGATTTGTTCGCATTTGGGTTCAAAGGCAGGTGAATCAACGTCAGCCGATTTGGATAGACACGATGAGTCTGAGTCTGAGTCTGTCAACAATTCGGTAAGATCTCCGTTTCCATGAATTCTTCTGTGAAAACATGTTTAAAACATTTGTGTTCTTTGTCTGTCTTTGTCTCCACGAAATCTTACAACTGTAGAACTTCTTCAAAATATTTGTCTTCTTTGTAGGTCTGTGTTTCCATGAATTCTTTTACTAAACCACGTTCACAACATTTGTTTTTGCTTTTGAGGAAATTTTTTTTGGGAAAACAGTGCAAAAGTTTTTAATCAAGCTTTTTCGGAAGTGATTCAAAAGCTTAGTCTGTGAAAGTCTTGGATCTTTGATTTGTGTTCTTTACTTTCTAATATTATTATTATTTTCTATTCGAAATTTACCACCACCGCCATTCTGTTTACCGTACTGTAGTTTGATGACTAGCACATCTGTGTCTTCTAGCTTCCAAGAATTCTCTGCTAAACATTTTTGATTTAAGCACAGCAATTATGTTTTTTTATTTTTTATTTATTTTGGAAAGGGAGTAGAACTTTTGCCCTCTAAGCCAGTTTCCTTGGACAGATAAAGAATAATATTAAGAACACTTGCTTACACAATGTTTTATATATTTGTCTTTATATCTGGATTTTACCATTATCTACTCTTTTTCACCAACCCTTTTTACTTTGCTTTCCTTTTAAGGGTGATAGCGGTGGGAAAACTTGTCAACTAAAGATATTCAGTGGCACCTCTCACTTGTTATAAGATATGATAATGGATTTTGTTAATGTGGTGTCTGTTGAGTGGGAAATGAACTTTTCTTCTGTATTTATAATATTGAAAGTTGGTGCCACATTGAGACCTAATTGGCCATGGAATAATCACACTTGAAGCCTTTTTAGTGTCATCTTCATTATATCCAGGATTGCAGGACACAACACCCCTACGGCCAAGGCACACATTTCCGTGTGCCAGATAAGGATACGATACAACTTGTAACTGAACCGTACCAATTATTTTGATATGTTTCCTTTGGCCTAATGCGTTTCTTTTCTTACATTTTATCTATTTTCTGTTGACACACACAATCTATAATTTTTTTTTAATCCATTAAATACCCAACTTCCTACCTTTACTGTGGGCTGGGAGTGAGTAATTTGTGTAGTTTTAATCTGGTGTATAAATTTGTATATAACTTAAAATTGATGGTATATACACATGTATATATATTTTAATTTATAATATTTTAAATATGTCGTTTCCAACTGTATCTATATCAGGTGGCCTTAAAAATTAGTCATATCTGTATCTGTATCCACATCCACAATCGTATCCGTATCCATGCAACTCTGATTATATCTTTTCCTTGGTGAATCTTGGATGAAGTCATTGCCTGCCTTCAGCATGGTTACATTCTTGTAAACATGGGTCTGACTCTAATTTACCCCGTAATCGCTACACCTCAGTGTTACATCATTCTTCTGGAGTTATGGTCTGGGAAGAAAAACACTATGTCAGTTATCTTATATATGGTTTGAAACTCTTTACCCGGTAGGTTTCAACCTCATGACCGAGTTTGGGAGCTAACAAGCCTTGTCGATCCATTTACACCATGATACCATGTTCAATAAACAAAAAAGTAAAGAGAATATGTTGGAATGACCCGAGCAGGTACAATAGAAAGTGCTGCAAGTTATGATACAAAGTCAAACTATACCCTATGAGGCACAAAAGCAAGAACTGATATAGGTAATGGTACTAAAACTATATGAGTATGTGAGGAACTAAAATTGAGTAAAATCGACAAACAATTACTTTCATGTCATTTGAACTTCTTCAAATTTGACATCTTCAACCTGATATTGAGTCTGAATTCTCTTCAATTTCTGCAATTGAAATATGCAAAGAGTTTTCTAAGAAAACCTTAGCAAGAACTGATAGTATCAAAACAATATGAGTATATGAGGAACTAAACTTGAGTAAGATCGACACAGTTGCTTTCGTGCTGTTTAAACGTCTTCAAGTTTGACATCTTCAACCTGATATTGAGTCTGAATTCTCTTCAATTTCTGCAATTGACATATGCAATGGATCTTTCAAGAAAACCTTACTAGGTAAGCTGGTAATTGGTATCAGGGGACTGCTACGTACAACACTTATTACTAGCGATCTCGGTCTGATTCGCCCTGGGGTTTAGTCACGCTGTGCACTGGCCAGTCTGGACCTGCAGTCTTTATGTTAAAAAAAACTCCGTTCATGTTTTGACTTTAAAAAAGAATTAAAAGAGTGTAAAAGCTCTTAGAAGACTCTCACCTTTGTTTTGTCAAAAGCAACACACTCTCTTCTCATTGCACACTTTCTAATAGTGGTTATTTAAGTTTTAACTCATTTTGTTTACTTGAGTTGTGGTTAATTTTGCTTATTTGGCTGTATTTTTTTCAATATATTTTTTGGTACGGCCATACTCGAGGCAAAAAATATCTTAATGTCATACCCGAAGTCTTATGCCAAAACCCATACTTGTGCCTTGATTGGCAACTTAGATTTTTTAGCATACTTTCAACTATTTTGAGTATGGACCTGTTATTGCGCAAAAGTATCATGAATGAACATTAGAACTTTTGGGTAACATGGGATTGTTTCCAAGTGTGGAACCTTGCATCTTGAGACAAACTTCCAGAGAAGGTTGGTTCCTCTACTTATTTGCTAATGCTAACACTAAAACTACATCTAAGCTAATCCTATTCTAACACATCCAAGTAACTAAGGAGAGAGAGAGAGAGGGGGGGGGAACAAGAACAAACTAAGCTAAAACAAAGGTGATAGCACCAAGAAAAGGGGGATGAACACTCTCCATGAGGGAAAAACAGAGGGGAACAACAAAAGGAGAAGTTAAACATAGGTGGCACAGACCAAAACTGCATGAAACCCTTCCATTTTGCACGCAAACACAACAAAATGAAACTTGTGAAGAAGAAATACATGCACAACACACTTCAACAATAATGGAGAGGCAAGAATGTAATAAAAACACAACTAGCGCAGAGAAAAAGCCACAAAACCAGATTTTATTGCAATAAGAGTATGCACAGTCCATTAAATCTGAAGGCACAAGAACACATTACAGGAGCCAAATGGAGGTTTGTAACTTCATGGAAGCTTGGGACACCATTTTTACATCATGTCTTTGCATTTTAGAGCATCCAACCGTTTACAAATGAGATGATTTACAAATATATAAAGAAAGAGGAGGGAAAGAGAGAGGGCATGACGGATTTGAACTCAACCACCCATCAAACATGATAAATGCTTGCAAATGCACATGGGCACCTGACAAAGGCCATTCCTCTATGCCACTTGACTTGTAGGAGAAGGTATGAGCCCCATGGAACAATAAATTTGGGTGGTTGAAGTCGTTTCATGCTTGTATTGTTAAAACTGCACTTTTCTCCTCCAAAACCCATGTTTGCACTTTTCACGTTCAAAACTTAGTTAAATCCTGCATTTCTTTAAGGAAAAATGAAGCCCTCGACGAGACGGTTCTGATGCCACCGATTTCATCAAATTTGGAGCTCCGCAACAAAAGTAATGACCAAAAAACTAATTCCACCTTGTTCTGCGGCTTTCCTGTGTATTCCGTGGGTTTTGAATGTTTTCTGCTTTGTTTCGTGGCATTTTAAAACTCTTGTGCACCCGCAAAACTCTTCTTCGTTGTCCACGGAGTCTCTTCTTGTTATGCGGCTTTTGCTGATTCGCGACCGCATTCCTTCGTTCCGCAGACTTTTGAAATCCGCGGAACACTGCTTCGAAGAAACCCGTGGAAGATTGCGATAGTGTTCTACAGCTTTCAGACTTGGTCGCGCTCAAACTTTTTACCTTTTCCGCACCGCGCTTCGAAGCTCTCCTTCGTGTATCGCGGCTTCTCCCTTAGTGGACTCCAACCTTTGGCGCGCAAAATTAATAACCCCGTGGAACACTAAATTTTCCAAGCCTGCACAACACTAAATTTTCTCTGGCCACAAATCACTAACCTCGTTAGAAATCGGCCTAACTCTTTGAAATTGAATTCCTTTGTTCTGCAGGTTACGAGAAATTGCGAAACACTCAGTTCCTTCATTCCAAGTGTTCCGCAGCTTTTCCCAAGAAAAATAGCCTAAGTCCAATTTTTTTGATAAGTTGCCCTAAATTGCAAGGGGTGCAATTTGGGACAACATGACCTCTAGTGAGTACTTGACGAGTATCTTGACTATGGATCATATGTCACATTCTACAACAAAATCACTAAGGGCCCTAACATAGGGTTTGGGCATAGATGTTGTAGTTGCTTCCAGTTCTATATTTAACATTGCACATACTAGACCCTTGCTGAATCCACACTCAATAGATTACATATGCTTTGAGGAGGCTTTAATAGTCGATGTTTTTCGTTTGGTGCTTTAGTTTTGTATTGCACAGTCACGTTTCATGCCTTAAATTGATAATGTGTTGGATGTACCATCTTAGTTCCCTATGAGCCTTATAGGCTATGACTTACACAAATCAAGGAATGCGCGATTTTTAGTTTTTATTGTTTGAACCTATAGAATTTTGCTATGAAAATCAATATTTATATTTGGGAAAGTCCGAATCACTAGCTTGGAGTAATACAGAGTTGATTTGAGCATTGCAACGCTTACGAAAACTTATCAGGTAAAAGAATATGCACAGAAATATTATCATTTCCATCTTAAATTGAAGGACCTGGCAAATATTGACAACAAATTTTCCAATAAAAATGCAGTAGTTTTTTTGGATTAAAGACAAAAGAATATGCATAGAAATATTATCATTTCCATCTTTAACTGAAGGACTTGACGAATATTGACAACAAATTTTCCAATAAAAATGCAGTAGTTTTTTTGGATTAGAGGCGTCCCTATTTGTTTAAATAAAATTGCCACCATATCTTCATAAAAGCAACAATTTCCATGTCTTCAAAAGTTTAATCCTCTTTCAGCGGTGCAAGACTTCAGATGATCTAGCAAACTGCATTTATAACAGTGAATCTACAGGACACCCAGTTGGAAGTGAAGTTGTGCAGTTTGATTGATTAAGCATTTAGACTTCTAACCATTCTAGTTCCGTGAAGATATGGGTGTTTGTTGTGAGCGATACTATGATAGGTCTCGATGCATATTGATGGCCAGCATTTTTGGTAATCAGGGCAACAACACCTTGCTGGCTATGTCATAGTTGCGGCCAAATAGATTGTTGAAATTCCGGATGGCATTTAGTGGGCTACATTTTGAAAGCGTGGGTATATATTGTTTCGACAAGGTGTAGACCATAACAAACTTTATTTGGAGTATATAAGAATGAACTTTATGTTGTGAACATTGGCTGAGAGGCAACTTGCACAAGGGAAATGAAAATTTTCTTCTGAATTGTTTTGTGCATCCAGCCACCAACGTTGTTTATGGAATATGTTCTGTTTATGAAATATTACTATGTAGGGATTAGAAAGTAATCACTATGTTGGCTGGATATTTTGTCAAGGACAAAATATAGTGTTCAACCATAGCACGTGGGATAAAGTCCCTCCTCAAATAAGGGGAGGCATCCTGTTTAGTGCTAATCTAGGAACATTTACAATATATTCACTAATCTAATATTGGGGGTGGGATATCATCCTGGTAGATTTCATTTCTTGTTAAGAAAGGAATTGAAAGGTAGAGGAAGACTATTTTCAGAGGTTATTCGAGTGAGAATAAAAAAGATATAGTTAGAAGAAGTGAGACTTGTACTTTTGAATGGCAACCACAGATCCTAATTTATTCACACAAGTTGAGGAGAATAATAAATAGACCAGACTAATACTTAGTAACAAGAATTTGGAATAACAAGGAATTATAATGCATTGAACATAAGAACAATTAAACAATATCAAGACTAATTTCAATACAAAGTTTGAAAGTTTAGATCTCTTTATTCCTTAATTGTAAGAAAAACAAAATACAAAGTTTTTTCTTTCCTCACAAAATCCCAGAAAATATTTCAAAAATGTAAAAAGTCATTGCTTGCTCGCAAAAATCCTTGAATACTTTAAGCATTCTTACATTTATAGACAAGAGAGAGAAAATAGGGACAGTTGTACCCCTTGACCAATTTCTAGTACTATAAATAGTAAGATATTAAATAAATAAAGCCTATTGATTGGTTCATGTGCAAAATGACCATGTCAATTTGCATGTTGATCTGTAGGATGCAAAAACATCATTGAAATTTACATGTCTAAGGAAGATATGAAATTATACAAAATGTTTCAACTTGTTTCCTCATCATATTTTTCCTTTTGTGTTCCTTGATTAGTTGATAGACTTTGGATTCTATGACACTTTTTACTTTTCGATATTCATGGTATCTTTATATCATTTCTTGAACCAATTTCTCATCTAGACCACATGAATACTGATTAAGGACATTGCAAGTATTTGCCATACTGATCAATATTCCCATAATATTTTGAACATTTTTGATGATCTTCCCTAAACCATCCAAAACATTTTGATATAAAACCAACTTGTCAATTGATTGCAAATCAAAAAAAATCTTCGATCTTGAATCCCCTTCAACCAAACTTTTAAACTCAGTGAAGATGGTGCTAGCTGGTAGCATGTTCAAATCTTCATTCATGAAATTGGCAAGGCAACTTAGCTATTTCATCACCAACTTCAAAGGTGGCATCTATTCCTTCTCTTCTTGCCTCTTACAACTTCTCATTTTCTTCATTCAAGATTCTAACACGAAACTCAATGGCCTCATAGAATTCATAGTGCCTACCCCTTTCTTTAGTTACTTTTTCTTTGACTAGGGTGTTGACATCTACCTTCTTTAATTCACTCAAAGCCTCTAGAGTGAGTTTCTAATTATTGCACTCCTCAAGTTCATTACTCATCCTCCTGATTGTTAAATTCTCAGTTTCAATGTCATCATGGACTTTGGGACTTCTTCTATCAGTTCTTGTCCATTCATTCCTAAGAAGTCTTTCAATCCAATCATTAAAAACCCTTCCCTGTTGTCGCATCTTCTCAACTACTGTGATGGATGATGCATTGAAGCTTGTCGTTGCAAGAGTGGTAGTTGGGTAGGTTGAGTGATTTTATACAAAACGGTTGTTAGCTGATCTACTTTCTCCCTTAATTTGTTCTTTGTGATCTTGGCCTTGTTGAGCTTGCCAAAATTATCAAGGGCCACTTGCACATCCTGTTTGACTCCTTCCGTTGTAGCTTTTCCCAGAGCAACTTTTGTGATTTGATAATCCATTACAGTTATATCTTCCTTATTCTTATCCGCATCCGACACACCAATCTTAGTGAATCTTTCTCTAGATTGATCAATAGTGATATGAGAAAGTGTCTTTGTCTTCTATGTGGTTTGGGAAGGAGTCAAATCTAACATGCTAAAGTCGAATGCTTCTGGGAGCACTACCTTCTTCCTCTTCTTTGGGGTTTGGCTTGTTAGCCATGATGGAACAAAATAAGGAACCAATTTTATTGTGAAGAGGGTGTGGATGTGTCCATAGGAGTTGCACCATATGGAAGATGTGAAACCAAAACCAAGAGGGGAGGAGTTGACAAAATAGCCATGGGAATGGTGGAGGAGGAAACAATGAAGGAACTAGGAGGAAGACTCAAAACAAGGATGGGAGTGGTTGATGGAGAAAGAGGATTTTGGGGGAACCCATGAAAAGACTGATCCTTGATGAAAGTGGTGGAAGGGAGGATAAAACCTGTGCCATGAGAGAAACAAGGTGGAAAGAAGTGGGAGTAGAGGAAGTGAGAAAGGTAGATGTGAGGAGCGAGGATGTGGGAATAAGAGTAGATGTTACCAACAACATTGATGGGGAAGAGGAATGAGGTGGTGAGGAAACATGAGGAATCTGAGTGAAAAGAGGAACAAAAGGTGTGACCATTATGAGATGGATGAGTATTGTGTGATAAGAGTGCTGGTTGGCATTCCTTGACCTGCTTGAAGAGGAGGAGAATCCACATCTACAACTGTTGTTGGAACAGAAGAAGTAGAAGAATTTTCCCATTTGCTAACAAATTTGAACTTTATTGGCTTCATGGGAGCCTTCCCTTTATCCTGAGGGTCTTGAGAGGGGCCCGTTTCTGCTAAAGTTGCCACGCTTGGTTGACTTATTGATTGAACGTCTGTATGCTTGGGTTGGATTCCTAAAGACATAAGCCAATGAATGGTACGATTAAGTATATTGGTGACATGTTCTTTGATGGAAAACACATTCTTTAATCGACTAGTTGATTGGAGGAAAAACTAGAATTTCAACCTTCATTTGATCATATATACTATCAAGGATCTCCCTAGCATTATATGTGCCTTCAGGCACATCAACAATGTCGTACTTCTCAACTTCCTCTAGAGTTAACTTGTAGTAATCCTTCTTCCTCAAAGAAACTTCATCTACAGTCAATCTAGATATCTTCTAGCTCGGGTACATGTAAATGCAAGGTTACAAGACTCTTCATTACCCCTTTATAATCAAAACTAAGCCTTAGGTGAAAAGATTTTAGTGTCACCCTTTGCATTTCTACTAATAACATTATTAGCTTTGATGGAGGATGAGCATGTGTAACAACCAATAGAAATAGGGAAGTGAATTCCCCTTGTGTTTCCCTTGTTGAAACTTATGTAAATCCATCAGCTGCCTCACCAACTCCATCATGAGATCCATTTATCACTTGGGTACCTAGGGAGCAAATATGGGGATCCTTGGAACCGTCCTAACTGGATGTAAGTGAAGGTGGGGAACTGAAGGAAGATGTGTCCCCATTGTGAAATTGCACCCCAAACATTGTCACTGCATCTACATTTGATGAGCTCTTTATCAAATTTACATATGATGTTGTAGAAAAAGGCATCATTCACCCTTCAAAAATGTTTAATGACTTTCTTCAAAAGTCAATTGAGGGTAGAAATCATATACCCTAGCTTATTTCTTGATCCTTCTGTTATTATCTTGGGATATATTATCATTCTAGTTGCAACATAGACAAGGTAAGATGTCATATAGAATCTTTCGGTAATGTATGTACCTCCTTGAGTTGTTTGTGTAAGGAGTCACTTATTGCTCCCCCCATTTGATGTACTGGTTCCTTATATAGATGTATTAATACATCCATTCTTGAAAATCCTTGGCAACAAGAAGACCTACAACTCTGCTCAACAAGGTAATAATATCATTGACTTCTGGTATGAAATCACTTTGAGGAAAGGTCTTGGGGAAATGACTGATTGAAGGTTTTGGCTTCTTCAGATAATTCTTGTTTAGGTGCTTGGTGTAAGCCAAAGAATTGTCATTCCAATCCTGTTGAGCTAGTTCTTGATTAATATCAACATACTCGTTGAGATCAGGGAGCTTGAATAACTCTTCAAAATAATCAACGTCTAATTTGATTACAACTTCCCCATCTTGATTCTTCACGGGCCTTGTGTCAGCATCATAGTGACTTGTAACTGTAAGAACAAACTCAGGACATTGCTAATGAATGGGAAAGTTGTTGTGAGTTTAATCCACTATCATAGATGGGCCTGAATCCAGTTTGACTTGGATGCAATATCTACCCTGCTCCAAAAATTAGGAAGGTCAATGTGCCCTAGTTAAGTATCCCTTATTTGTTCTATATTGGAAGGGGGCACCACCCCTTGATAGTTGTATTTTATGACTTTCTCTTTGCCTTTAGATGATTTTTCTGTTAGTGTGAGAATGAACACTAGAATTTTACCAAGAAACCTCTCTTTGAGACTTGAAAATCCAAGTCAGAAATATCTACTGCTCAACAACCCCAAAACCTATGAAAAAGCACTTGGGCAGGGTTTTTTCCTTGTTCAACACTTCAAAAATCCAACAAACACTCATTCAGATATTCACACTTCTTAACAACCAAGAATATTGATACACTTTTGGGATTTCGCACTTGTTTTACACCTTTAAAAACCCGACTTGGAAGCTTTCGAGGTTTCCTCTTTGACAATCACCCTGCAAATCCCGACAAAGACCAAGAGGGGTTTAGGACATGTTTAATGCCTCCAAAGCTCTGAAAGACTTGTCAGGGTTTCTCACTTGTTAAACAACCCCCAAAACCCAAAAAACTCTAGGCGGGGTTTTTACCTTGACAAACAAATCAAAAATCCTGACACAGACTTTTTCGGGGTTTTTACCTTGTTTGTCAAGTCAAAAATGCTAACTAATGTTGGACTTAGATTGTTAATCAATCCCCATTCTTCCCCATGAAAGATAACAATCAAAATAGAGGAAAAACATCAAGTAACCCCTAGAAAAATAAGAGGAACTTGGAGGGAGAAGAAAAACTAGGGTTTGCAATAGCTAAAGAACATCATACCAAAACTAAGCATAAAATAAGCTCAAATGTTCACAAAAATTATTGAGGATGTAGAACTCACTATTTGGAAAAGATGGGTAAACAAAATTTTCTTGAAACGATGCCTTGGAAGTGGAGAAAAGCTCGATCGGGGTTTTGAGAGCCGTATACAAGTCACAGTAAAAATCAGAATAGTACAAGGTGAAAATGACGTGGAAAACCCCGATTTTATATTAAGAATGACATTAATTACAAGTCGACAACATGTGTGGAGGTCAAATCTAGTTGGCATTAATTGCGTTGACTCGGGGATTGAAAGTTTGACCACATCTAGCATGACTTGTTCTTGTGCATGCGAACCCCGAAAAACCCGACAAACAAGGACCCTTCGTATTTCAGGTTCGGGGATTGGATAACATAAAACATGTATGGATGTTGGGATGTTTCGATATCCTGAACCCCCAAAATCTTGAAATACACTAGTGTGTTCAGGGTTCGGGGAACATCCTACACTTTACATGTCTTCATGCTTAAATGTCTTGATAGTCCCCCAAAAGCCCGAAATCCTGACAAACACTAATAGTGTATTTTGGGGTTCGAGGTTCAAGAAACACATTACATCTAACATGCTTGCATGTTTCAAAAGCCCGAAAGCCCGAAAAACAAAGGAAACTCACAACTTAGATCAAATTTCTGGGTTTTCTAAAGAATGACCAACTCCAATTTTCCAAAGGAAAAAAATTGGTAGGTTGTCCTAAATTATCATGAAACTCAATTTTGTTGCTTCATAAATATATGTTTATGGAAATCAATTGCAGTGTTATCTGTTTTTATATATGAGTTGCTTTCCTGTTTACAAGAAAACAAGGGAGGACTTGAATTGGAATCTAAGAACAAAGTTAAAATTAGCTAGTAAACTTAGAGCTTTCTTTCAGGTAACTCCAATGTGAAATCTAAAAAAGTCTGATTGATTGATTGACAAGTAATGCAATTCATCCTGTCGGAGTGATAAGTTAGATTAGATCTACGAGAGCTGATTCAAAATGACAAGCAAATATATGACGACAAGAGCGCATCCATGAAATGGTTCTTTTCATTTGAATTTGCAAATATTTCGCTAAAGTGAGCCACATCTTTAGGTTAATTGATTGGAAGTCATGGGGGTTGAAAATCAATTCAGGAGATCAACTCCAGAAAACAGAAAAGGAGATTTTCCAAAGATGGTGGTAGAACAATGACATGGTATCATAAATATTATGCAGACCTGATGGGGTGTATACAACAATATCAGTGAATGAAGCCACCTTGTATCGCCATAAGTCTTAGGTTTTTGTGTCTCTTCATATTACAGATATCAGAAGTGACCTAGATTGAAGAATGCAGCCAGCAGATTTTGATGTTTTATAGATAATGCTTTTGCATTGGTGATGAAGAAAGGTATCATACATCTAGTAGGAAGAGGGAAGTCTTAGTTAAAACTCTAGTAACCTTCTCCTCAAGTAGAAGAAGAGAAGAAATTCTCATGTCAAACCAGAGAATTAATGAAGTATTTGAAGTATCTCAGAAATAGAGTGTAAGAACATCAGGTTGATAAAGATGGTGAAGCACAACAGAAGAGCCAAGAACAAAGAAGGGCATGATTTTTACTTGCACTTTGAAAGGTTGAAGGAATGTGTTTAAGCTGGCCAATGAACTGAAAATGGGCATGAAGTATTGTTTGGTGTTAATGTTTGTATAGCAATCTGCAAGAGGCTTGAACAAAACCACAAATATTTGAAAGCCTTTATTTATAACATGCTGCAACAGAAGGAAGTAATCAAAATATTAAATAGGAAAAGAAAGGAAAGAGGGCAAGAATAGACGAGAAATTTTGAAGAAAAACAAGAAAAGGATTACACAGTTGAAGAGAGACTTCCAATTCTTAAAGGATATAATCTCAGAAGAAATCATCTCAACTCAAGATGTAGATATATTAAAGCAACAATCAGATGTCTTCCTGGGAAGATAATGCAGATAGAGAAACCGATAACAATGTCACAACTAGAAAAAAACCTAAGAACACGTAAAGCAGTCACCGTCATTCTCCCTTGTTAGTTGCCAGAAGGCAGAGTTGGTTAGTATGGTTCTCAGGGTTTCCTCAAAGATGAGGTCATTATGTTCTAAAATTTTTTTATATTTCCCATGTAAAAGAGGTCATTTAAGGATAGGCTCAAGGTGGTTAAGTAAGCTGGTTTACATTGTCTGTTATGTTGGTATTATGAGGTGCTTTTATGTTTCTTGAGGCTTTTATGATCTCAGGGTTCTGGATGTAAAGCAGGTTGTTTGAGCGACCTTTCTCTGCATGGACAAAGTCCTAAATTTTGTACTTTATGTAAATACGCTGTAAATGGTGGGTGTACTTTTTTTGCTATTTTATATTGAAGAAATATGTTTTTGCTAAGGATAACATGGTTTATTCAGGCTCCAGAGTTGGTGGATTCTTTGGAGACAGAGTGGACAGATGAGAAGCATAGTTCGTACTTGGACTCAATTGAGGCATCATTTGTGAAGAAAATGTATGACAGAGAATATTGTTCCCTGGATTTGTGTGGCCAAACTCCTAAAGAGATGGAAGCCCTTGATTCGGATTGTGCTGAATCAAGGCTTAATTTTCCTTCTCCTTTCAATGAGGTTACTCCTTAAACTATTATTATGCTTCTTGATTTTTATTTTGACGAATATGCAGTGATATTTAGATGGTGAGTTCAGGTATTTGCCTTTCCTGTGGTAATACTCTTAAGATTTCAGAAGTGATCTCTTACTACTATTAAAGAGTGACATCTCTTTCTTGCAGTTCAAAGTTTGGCAAAAGGGTTGTTGGCGAACATTACCTGATTATGGTAAGTTTCAGCGTTGTTCTTTTCCAAGAGGTGTGGGAAGCACCTGGATACAACACTTCAAAGCACCAGTATCTTCCAACAAAAAAAAGGCAATGAGCACTGTCAATGAATCTCATAGAAATGATGCAGTAAAGAGATTAGTATTAAAACAACCTGGTTCTAGAAGTGTGGAAATGGAGAAAGCTCCAAATGAAGGGATGCACACATGGGGTCAGAGGTTATGCAGCAACTATAGTGGTTCTGCAAGTCCTTGTGAAGAAAGGAAGGCGAGGGCTGCTCGTGATGGGAAATTCATTTCCACTGAAGTCACTGGTATGAAATTAAATGAATGGTGTATTAGTTATGTTGTACGACATGCATATGGTTGTTGAGAACATTTCCTTTTATAATCATTTGGGTTTTGTTAATATACGTGTATTACAATGTTGATGTATGTATCTTTCATATTAGTCAATAGTTGCTAATAGATGATGCTTTGCTTGATGCAGATTGGAATTTTAAGGATGAGGCCAAAACAGAAAGAAGGCAACACAATGCAGCATCGGAGGCAGATCAGAATCCTGAGGATCATGTTAAAAGGGAAACAAGTCCAAAGAAACAGAAACTGAAAGTATATATTGATGGTGGCTGCAAGTCACCTGAAGATCAGGTATACTTCTAATATCATTTATATTACTTGTCAAGAAATGTAGGTCAAGGCTATTTGTTTGTTAGCTTTTGCCTTTTATAGGCATCTAGGTTCTTTAAAAATCTTCTGCAATTAATTATTCATGGTTTTATTTAAACTTTAGGTGGTTCCATTTCTCGGGAGTGCAAATGCTGAGGAAGCAGGGGATTGTAATTATCCTTCAAAAATTCAAGGCTTCTCTGCTAATACTAATCAACAGTCTGATAATTCTATCAATTTCTTACCCAGGGAAAACATGTCCTTTTTGAAACTTAAGCAGCTGTCAAGAAATGTTCGCAATTTTTCAGAGGATGACTGTTCAGAAAAACTTTTGCTTGACAAGGAACAAGGTTGAGAGTTTTGTGACAGAAGATCCATTGTACCTGGCCGGGAGAAAAAATCATATGAATGGCAAATCCTCTGCTAAGAATCTGTTTGGTGCTGCCTTGGATATTTTAACTCAATACAGATAAAATAATATTTTGATATTTGTAAAGAGAATTTTTTTGGCATTTCTTAAGGGTAGGCTACAGAGTGCTAATTTTTTGATATTATATTGTTCTTACTCAAAAAGAATATGTACATCTATTTTGTACCTGTTCATAGCTGCATGCTACTGCAGAGCCTAAAAGAACATCTTAAAGTTGTTCTATTTATATCAACCCTCTATGGCACACTCATTTTTTGAGCTTTTTAATAGAGTTTTTGAAATGGTGGTCCATTATTATGTAGCTTTTGCATCATAAGATTGTTGCATTATCCTTTTATGTCTTGTGGACAACAACCCAGACTTCAGAGAGATGGATTAATGCTGAAATATGGGAGCATAATTATTTTGGTGAAATAGCTAAAATATGGGAGCAAATAGCTGAAATATGGGAGCATAATTATTTTGGTGAAGCTATATGTTTATATTCCTGTTTTCTGATTGCATCATGTACATATTGATGTAATTCTTTGGTATTTTGCATGTTTTCTTATCTAGAGTTGCAGTTCAGTCACATGTAGCCCCATGCCAGCCAGATTTTTCAGTAGTCACTGAGAATTTTTCATGCTATCTGTCAGTGATTTTCTCGAGGGTAAGCTTTGATTACAGTGTTCTTTGTTTTCCATTCTATACACAGATTATGCTTTTCAGAAAATTTGAAAAGGTAATTTTGACTTTTGTTTGAAAACGAGTTGACAGAGCTGCTCCTACATTTTGATATCTCTGAAGCAGACTTTTTTAAAGTTGAAACTTGCAGGAAGAGCTCCTTGTTGTGTGGTCTGAAATGTAAACAGATTTGAGGAATTGTCTTATTTTTTGTCAGACCCCTCTTTTGTAATATATACATTTCATGTATGTGAACGGTGAATTGGATCTACTAGAAATGTTAAAATACTAAATGGGATCTACTAGAAATAAATTGAATCTTAAAGCAAGCTATGAAATACAGGATTTAGCAAAATGAGGTAGGCGTCTCATTTTGGAGCATGGTTATGATTAATCTGAATTTTGGAATAGTTTTTGAATTGTATACTTAATTAATTAACATATACAAAGAGAGGTCCAAATCCTCAAACGAAGGGTACCATCACGAAACTGATCTAGATTGTAGTCTTAAGGGTTTAGCCATGGCGAATATATTGGTATGCGAGTCTGTTGTAGGTGTAGACTTATCCATGGAGTCCAACCTACAGTCAAGGTGAAATTGGATTTATTTCTTAGGGAATAAAGGAGTTCTGAAACACATTTTTTATTCATTTGAAGGGTTTGTACCGAAAAAATGGCCTTATATCTCGAACTTTATAAGAAATGCTTTTTGTTTCCGAACTCATATTAGACCACCGATATTTTGATATGCTGCTAACGAGATTAGTGACTATAAAAATCATAGATCATTATATTGGAGATAATATCATCAATATTGGATTTGCAGAGTGAGATGGATTTATGAATCCAATCATGGTTGGATTCTTTCCTATGTTCCATCAAAGGGACAATAGTCTGGAAAGTGTATTTTCTGGGGATTCTTACATCAGGATTGAACAAAAAAATATGATCCTTAGAAAGACTAAAGGTTCCACAGTCTTGTAATGAATCCACACCTATTAGACAATCATAGGATAACATATCATGTTGGTAGAATTTCAAGGTTTTTTGATATCTTTCTATTCTAATGGGAACATATGCCATATATTTAGAAACAACTTCCTTTTTATCAAAATTAATTTTCAGGAAGGTTTCAATCCAACAGTCTGGAGGTATAGTTTTCGACCTTAGTAAACTAATGTTTGCCCCTGTATCTATCATTGCATCTATTGAACAGGGCTTTATATTAGGAATGCAAATGGTGATAGATATAAAGAGATTTTGGGCACTTTTGATGGTGCATACCTCTAGATTTGGTTTAGTTGCTGAAGCTTCATGATGTGCTTCTTGTAGAAGAATCTGCTGATAAGCTTCTTCTAGATCATCATCAGCATCGGCTCTTTTCTTATCTCTTTCTTCTTCTTCAATGAGTCTCTTGTACTCATTGGTAGCTTTTGCAATAACCTTCTGGAGAAACTCAATCCTATTTTTTCTCCAGGGCTTCAGAGTTTCTGGATCAGGAATCATTAGGTTTGTAATTACTGGTACTGGTTCCTGATATTCTTCTGCTTCCTTTTCTTCAGGGAAAATGAATGGAAAACTTCTTTGTGGAAGAATCGTCCTTCCACCCCTTCTGATATCCCCTCGTCCTCTTCCTCTATAAGGAGCTTGCCTTTGTTGAATCCTTCCACGAAATGGAGGCCTTACAGGGACTGGAGAATATGATTCTTCTTGACAAGCTAATTCTTCTTCTTCTTCTGCATTTCTGATCTTTCTATCTTGTTTTATTCTGGACTGCTGAAAATATTTGTTTTCCAGTTCTCTCACCTTATTCTGAAGAAAGATCTTTCTTATGGTGTCCCATGGGGGACAATCTTCATACTCACTTTGCCTGAGCTACAATTGCTTAAGAAGAAGTTCAGAAGATAAATGCATCAATGGATGTGGAAAGTTAGCATTCATATTTATTGCAACCACCATATTTACGAATGATGGCAAAGAATCATATCCAGAGTTAGTGCTATCACTATTTGAATCATTATGTTGTACCATATTAATCTGGGGATCTTCCTCAAGAGATAGGAAATATATGAGGAACAACTATTAGAATCACTGATCAAACAATAATTATCTTCTGTAATACCCTTAGCAGCAAGGGCATTTACCTTAGCTTTTCCTTTCTCTGAATCTCTCTGAGGGCAATTAGTGGCATAATGTTTTCCTTTGCATATATAACAGGTAGGAATAAATTTCTTTCTTTTTCCTACATACTTCTTTTTCCGGAAAACAAACTTTCTATCAGGCTTCTTAGAAGGAGTATTATCAAATCTTTTAAATCTACTATATTTCTTATATCTCCCTTGACCCGTCCCCTTTGAAAAAGAACAATCTTTGCAAACATTCTTTTTATGGGAGGGTACCATCACGAAACTGATCTAGATTGTAAGCTTAAGGGTTTAGCCATGGCGAATATATTGGTATGTGTGTCTGTTTCTTTCAATCTAGTCATATCACAAAGTCTGGCTCTAAGAAAGAGAGAAGTATTCTGAAACTTATTATTATTCACATCACCTATGAATTCTTTGACTATGGCGGTTGTCAATCCCATAAATCCACTCTGAAGAATATCTGACTGATGTGGGCAAGTATCCCACCATTCTTTTATTATCCCTACAAATCCATTTGCAATTGTTGAAGCTACTGCATGGGGATCCTTTTTGTACATTTCTAACTGAGAATTTTCCCATCCTATCATTCCATGCACCATTTCTTTTATTTCATCTGTGGTGCGGCGTTCTACTTTGTACCAATTACGCTGAAGTGTCTAGACTCTAGCCATTCCTTGCAAAGGCTCAGGTTTTGGATTGGAGGTTTCTCCAAATATCATGCCTTCAACTTCTTCTGGCTTGATTTTGACCATGCCTATGGATTTTTTAGCATCTTTTGAGTAAAATAATGGATCATACTGGGATAGAATTTCTTTATGCTGGGAAGAGGTTCTATCTAATTCAGAGACTTGCTTCCAGGATACAGCTTTAGACCAATCTTCTTCTTGTTCAGATCTCTTGGTATTATCCAAGATCTGCTCTATTTGAGGTATTATGACTGGCAGTGGACTGACTGTATCTTGAACAGAATCAATTTTATGACTTAACTGCTCAGTGGACTCATGTAATTGTAGGAGACTAGACTGTACCAATTTATGGGTGGTACCTAATTTTGAGGATACATCACTTTTAATACCAACAGAATGGTCTACGAGAGGTTGTACTATATCAACAACATTCTGAGAGATAAC
This sequence comes from Taxus chinensis, assembly GCA_019776745.2. Lineage (NCBI taxonomy): Eukaryota > Viridiplantae > Streptophyta > Pinopsida > Cupressales > Taxaceae > Taxus > Taxus chinensis. Next base: position 67,538,834 of record CM034151.1, read on the forward strand.
CTTAGGAATAGTAGATACAAAAGAATCTACAGATCGCTGATACCAGAAGACAACTTTCTGGGTTTGGTCAGGAGACAGAATTTCAGAACTATCTAAGGAAGGAAAAGAATAAGAACTGGGAGATGTTTTTGATGCCATAGTAATGGTTGGGCCATTAGATGGAACATATTTTTGTTTTATGAGTTGTTCACAGTCATTGCACCAAAGATAATCAGTGTTTGGATCATGAACTAAGCTATTATGGCTACACAAAAATACTTGCTCTTTTGCGGGCTTATTGGATGATGATTCACCAAGAGAAAATACAAAACTATCAGATCTTAAAGAACTATTTCTAGGAAGACTAGACAGAGAGCTTTTACTTCTAAAAGACAATGTTACATTATTTTTGGACTCGTTAACAGTAGTAACATTTTCAAGCTTTGGTTGGCTGGTCTGCAAAAACTTTTTGGACAACGTCCATTCTTTCGGGACTTTGATTTAGAGACCATGATATTAACTCTGGCTCAATTTTTTGGCTTTCAACATTGACGTGACTCACCACGCTGCTGCCTTTGGAGATACCATGTTTTACCGCAGGGTACATGGTATTGACAAGACGATATATAACTTTATAGTGAATGGTTAAAGGATAGGCACCAGGTTTCATGTTTAAACCAGTAGTTGCTAGATGAAGCTTGAGTACTTCTTTCAACAAATCATCTTTGGTTAGACTGACCGGATAATTAGGATAGACTTCGAAAGAAATCGGGCCATTGTGAAGACCAGTTTGTATTGCTGCTAATAAAGAATCTTTAAAATTATCAAAACGGAGATCCATTAAACAACAGAGAACTAAAGCATTTAAACCACGATGGAATAAAGGAGTTATTCCTATCTGAACACAACCTATATGTGCAAACTTATAAGTATTTTGTTTTTTGAGAGATTTTATATCACTGGGATCTATTACTGGAATATTGAAAACCCTGAATTCTTCATTTTTTAAAGTAAAATTCAATGTTACTGAGACTCGACAGCACAAGGATACAGTTTTCGGGACGGTAATTTTTTTTCAAAATTTCGGGATGGCGGGGTGGTGGTAGGGGGATGGTTATTAAAATAATATATAAAATTATAAATAAAATATATAAATAAATTGTAGAAATTTTATGAATAGTACATATTTATTTGTCAGTTTAAAATTTAGTAGTATACATATAATTATATTGACGCTGGTTTTCATAGTATGTTGTGAGTCTATTATGTACATTTGTATTTGAATTTTTTTGCATTCATCTCACTTTTAATACATATATATGGATAACTGGTAAATATTTGTATAGAGAAAATGCACATGCACATGCATGCACACACACTTATCCTAGGGACATCCTCTTTTGTTTTTGCCCTTTTAGAAATGTGGGGGGCGTCCCTCCCGTCCTGCCATCCTTACAACATTTGGTTTTCACAGGGGATGTGTCTTCGCGTAACACTGGTAAAATTGTAGTTATATAGTTGTGTACGATTTGTTTTCTAGATTTTTAGCACACATCCAAATGGAAAGTTTAGTTTATTAGATGTAACTTGTGATGTCCTTTTTGGAATAACATAATGTGTCATATAGATTTTGAACACGAAAGTATGACCATGTGGTTTTTGACACATTTTAGGATAAGAAATTAAAGATCAATTATTACAAGGTAGGTAAATTGAAAGGAATACTAAACTATATCAAATTCCCTTATACCGATATTTTGCCCTTCACATTCCTCTAATGTACATTAGTTTACGAGAATGGATCCATGCACTATACTTATGTTGGTCATGATCATAATGAAGGAGTGTATTTCAATGTTTGAATAAAGACAACCTTTGGATGAATACTGATACTTAAACAATATGATATATAGTGGGACGTTGCAATCTCTCTATCTTGGTTTTAGAAAGTAGTAGGATTGGGAAATAAACGGGATTGGTAAAATTAATCCTATAAATTTTATATTGGCTTCTAAGCAATTGATAGGCAATTGATCACATAAATGTAAGTTTGAATGCCCTAACGTTGAGTATAGGCGATAGAGGAATCGGGCTCCCACCATAAATTTCCTCATGTTGAGTGACAAGTCCTTTACCCATTCCGCTCATAGGGGCCCATTGTGGCATCCTAAATCAATATATGTTGCATGACCTTGTTTCTATTGAGCAAACAACCCTAGTGGGCTTCAAGCTACTCGTGGTGCCCACTCACTCCACCTTGTTTTCACACAATACCCATAAATGATATAAAAGGGGCTTTGTTAGATCCCATTTACTTGGCACGTCTTTTGTCCCTCTAAAAACAATCAAACACCATTGTTGTATTGATTTTGACATGTTTTTATTATCATGAACAAATATGAGTCTTAAGGGTGCAAGTAGTTGGGGGTCATCTTAAAGATGCATTCTTGAGTCTCTTCATTGAGTATGTCTCAAACAAGGTTATAGGATTCACACCTTTTCAAACGGAAAACACGTCTAGGGTTATGATGGAACCTAATCATAGACATAAGGTAAAAAGTTGAGATTTTTAAAATGTGTTATGCATAAGGTGCATTGGTTCCATATGTGTAAGATGAAGAGAAAGTTGTGACCAAGTGGATTTGGAATGTGGGGATTGAGCACGATCCCTTTATATTTATGTAATAAACATATAAATGGGATGGCATTGAGATAAATTCCAAATGATTATTAACAAGTGTTATAGAACTAAATTTTGAGTGCTACTATTGACACCATTTTAATCTACTAATGAAATTCTTGGATTAATATTTAAAGGGATGAGAAAATGCAAAACCTCTTAATGGATGTGGTGTGCATGAGACTAAGGTGGTGTTCCCCCCCACCATACATGTAAAACCTACAAATTATATGCCTAAGTGTGTATTAATTTTTGATAAAGATGCATATAAGAATTAGTAAATGAAAAATTAAAATGTAAAAGAGAGAAAATGTGTATACATGAATGTCGTGTGCTCATAAAGGGTGTGTATGGGTACTATATATGATAATTTTAGCATTTTAGCATGCTAGTAGGCATATGTAGCATTTGGGCATGCTAGTTGCCATATATAGCATTTAAACTCATTAGTTGTCAATTTGCATAAGATATTATGTGTGAAGATGTACAATGTGTAAAAGCTTGTGGAGGGATGCCCCCAAAAAAAGTATGTAAGGAACCATGATAGCTCCCATAATCATGTGTTGACCTACATATCCTACATCATGCTTAGTATACCTTGTGAACACATGTATGTAAAGAAGAAAAATGTTAACTATCAAACTTGAAGGATAAACAACACATATAATGTAAAGTGTTAATAATGTATGCTAGAGAAATAGGTCTTGATTTTTGTATTTTTGAAAAATATTTGAATGTTTTTGCTTTTTGTGATTATATCAATGTTTTTGTATTTTCTAGTGCATAGTTACGTACAAGAAAGGGGATAACATGAAATCTATCCAATGAGAACCTCTTGAGGAGGTGAATCAACCACTACAGATGATAGAGGCCCATACTTCAGATGTGCCAAAGAATGTGACTCAACTACCAATGAAACGATGGTCATAACATGTGTCAAAGAGGTCCGAGGAGAAGAGCAATGTATAATAACACAACAACTAGTATGTGATGTATGCGATTTGTTTGTTCGAATAGAAGAACATGTATCTCTCGAGGACTGACGAGGAGATGTAGAGTGACGTTGTGTATGAAAGGATCAATAAAGCATCCTATGATAATGTAAGCCACTAGAGGCAATATGTGTGGAGAAAGGGTTAGCCAGAGGTTGAGGAAAACTGGAGCTATGAGAATCATCATGTGCAACCAAAGACCTAACAAAAGGATTGGAGCTATGTGAATCAAAATGTGCAACCAAAGTCCTAGCATAAGACCTGGGAGGACTAAAGCTATGTGAATCAATGTGTGAATCCAAGGACATATTAGAAGACCTGGGAGGACTAAAGCTATGTGAATCAATGTGTGAGTCCAATGACATATTAGAAGACCTAGAAGAATTAGAGTTATGTTAATCAACGTGTGAATCCAAGGACCTATCCATAGGTGTACTAGGAGTAGGGATAAAGGTTGTGAGAGAATGTCTAGGCATCCCATGTGAAGCAACCTCAAAAGGGATACCTCAAAAAGTAACAACTTGTTGATTATGAATGAATTTGATACACTGGTGAATAATTGAGGAGATACTCTTAAGAGAACACAACCAAGGGAGATCGAGACCCAAGGTACCAGAGCTAAGAGAACTAGTAAACAAGAATGAAATCGGTGTGGTAATAGGACCAACAATGAGAGGTAACATGATACGATGATATCGATGATCAAAATCATATGTAAGCTTCCAAGAAGAGATATCGAGAGATTAAAGTAATGACCCAGAACATACATTATATTTGTTGTGCGGATCGACCAGTACACCACGTATATGTACTTGATAAATAGAGAAAGGAATAGACAATGTATCAGAAATAAACATGTCATTTATATCAGATTCGTTGAAATTAATTCAGAGTGTAGAAGACGACATGCAAGTAATAGTACCAATCATAACATCTAAGGGATGATCAAAGAGGGCATCGGTGGCACCAGACGATGAGTATTATGCACTTCAGAAGTAGGTGTATCATTTGGATGCTTAGGGATTGAATCATCGAATATCTTTAATTTAGAATGGTTGTTTTTTGGCTTAAAAGATTCAGTGGGCTCGTTCCATTCAATGGCATTCGATTAAATAAGGTCCTGAATAACATGATGAAGATTTATGCATATGTCCGTAGAATGACCAATACATTGGTGATAATCGTAATAGGCTTTGGCATCAAAAATCTTACTATGGGGCTGCTTTGCATCCACCTCAGATGGTGGAGGGAGAGACACAAGATTGCACTCAAGTAATTGTTTTAAGAAAATGTGAGGAACACATGGTAAGCGTGTACATTGTCATCATGTGGGTTGTAACTGTAGCTTGATAGGCTGAGTAATAGCATTACAATGTCTTTAGAAGCAACCTTAGCATCATTAGTCTTACCTTTAAATGTAGATTTGTTGTGAGATTTGGCATTAGATGTATTAGGAGTGCTAACAACATATTCGAGCTTATTCATATGTAATTACTTAGTTTCACAATCTTTTAGTGTATGGTAAAGATGGTCAAATGATCTAAAATTTTCAAACATGATTGATTCTTACAAAGGAGGAACCAAAATTTGTGTAAAAAGGTCTTGTAATTCACTATCAGCCATGATATTATTTATCTTGGTAAGCATGGCTTGATAATGCAAGACATAATCGTTGATATGTTCATCAAATCCTTAGCGTAGCTTGGACATTTGTGCATAAGAAACCTTATCACCAATGTTGATAGAAAAGTGTTCCAGAAATTAATTTACCAATGCAGTGAAATAGTGCACAAAATGTGTGGGGAGATCATAAAACCATTGCAATGGAAATTCTTTAAGACTCCTAGGATATAACTTGGTAATAAAACTGTCATAAGATACATAATCGATGCAAGCCACATGAAACGATCTAAGATGCTTTGTCGGATCACCTTTTCCATCATAGATAGGAAGTTTACATGCAACAAAAACAAGAGGTAAATTATAAGAGGTCACCTCATGAGCCATTGGATTATGTAGTAATTGAGTGGAATCCATAACATGAGGGGAATTAGATACACCTTGTTGTAATTGTAAGCTTTGAGCTTGTAACGTGTGAACAAGGGTTTCAAGAGCTTGTGTGCCATATGAAGAAGCATGCAAGCCATTAGATATGAGAGGGATAGTAACAATAGTTGCTACATGAATAGATATAGAGACATTGTGCATCAAAATGTTAGGTGCCCTCGAGAATGTGGACACCTTAGATGTAGGAATAACAAATGTATCTAAGTTGGATGATGGAGCATGCTTAAGTTGATCTCATGTAGTGTATAGTAGGATATCAATGTTAGAGGGGTTTTTTTTTGTAAAAAATGAGCAAATTGTTGGGCATCATCGTCATTAAGGTCTCGATTATGATTTTTCAGAGTGAGTATTGGAACCATCACCTTGTGCATGATCAACATTGATAGTCAAAATAATATTAGCAAATATATCATCATGGACTTGGGCACAAGAATTAGAAAGGGTGGTATGAGAATCAGAAGATGTGGGTAAGCTAGATAGATATTGATAATGACCCTTGAGAGTTGGCATGATAAAACACAATATCCAACCACAATAAAATAGAATAAAAACCCCAAGGCCATTAGGGGTTTGAGACACAATGTTTGATTCAAGACTTAGGCTCACCAAATGTTTTCACCCTTTTTAGATTTGATAAACATTTACACATAACTGAAAAGGAGTGAAATAAAAGCTACATGGGGTTATTCTGATTAATTAACTTCCAACATTAACCATTCAATAACAAAATAACACATTAATACTTGCAACAAATGTACATGATACAATACAAGTTCATAAATACATGGGATTGAGTACATTTATCTTATTACAGATGATTCTAGGCAAGTTTAGGTGATTTGAATGATGGAAAAAGGGTGTCTAGACCTGAGAATGCTTTGAAACTAGAACTATGACTTGAAGACACTCTTGGGTAGAGCCGTACAGTAGGGGCAAGAATGTCCATACGGTCTTGACTTATTTGTACGGTCTTGACCCTTTTCACAACCAAGATCTGCAACTTTTTGGGTTTGTTGCTTGGCTAAATATCTTTGGTGCTATTTGTCAATCACTTTCGGCCACACTGTGAGGATCTTTGAATGTTTTGCTCAACCTTTCAAACCTTAATCATGGATAGAGATTCTTGTAAAACAAACATTAGTTGGGTTGTGGACACCCCCGTGGACTATTAACATTGGCATTACTCCAAAGATGCCTCAAACTACACGTTGTTCTCCCCTAGCATGTGATATCTAGTTGTAGTGCAATCAAATTTGCCATTCTTTCTTTGGCAATGCTTGAATTCAGTTTCTCTCTTGCAAATCTACTTGAGTGAGTGACTTTCTATGCTTGCAAATGTGGGAAGCAGTTCTTTAGACCTAGTGGGAAGCTTCAGACTTGTAGATAGTGTTGTCGTACTGAATGTGTAGAGGTATTTACAAAGTATGGGGAACTTTGGGTGCCTTTTGTGCTAGCTTTTGCAATAGGATTCCATAAGAGTGATAGGTTCTAAATGAGGTGAGTCTTAATTGCTTATATATGCTTCTAAAGGTTATTTAAGTTGCAAAGTTCGGTTGAGGAGGAGTAAATGACCTAAAGAATAATATGTAACTGAAAGTTCGGGATCACAGTGAGGAAGGGAAAAATCGTACACTAGGGTTAGGACCATATGGCACAAACTAACCCTACTGTATGTTTTTTACCCTAGAGGATAAATCTAAAGTCTGAGGTTTAGAAGGTGACAAGTGGAGTTTCTAAATGGATTTCATGCATTCAATTATTAGAAATTGTCGACAGATGAGTGTGTATGACCAAAGAAGTTAGACAAGAGACCTAAAGACATACCATATGAAAATGGGTAAAGTGTACTTTTTTGAACAAGTACCAATGTTAAAATTTAAGTTTCTACACAACTATGAGATCATTGCGAGTCCCTAAATCTACATGGGTTCCTAAAGTTGATACATCTATGACAAATGAACATATTACCATACTAAATGACACAATTTCATATATAAAATAAATTCATCCTTTAGAGCCACTCTCGATGGAAAATTACATCCTAATAGCAAATTGAAATGGAAACAATACCAATTGAGCATGAACAATTGCACATGGCCTCAAATCACATAGAGCATACACAATCCTAGTCAAGGTGCAACACAACAATGGATCATGCAAATATCTCCACAACAAAATGGGATAAATTTTGATTTGAATAATGATATTGGTTACGATAAATATGAATTATCCTATTCATATTCCAATTACTAGAAAGGTGGAACCTACTACACATGGATGGGATGTTCTAAATATGATTAATAATGATGATGATGTTATGTTTATATCTACAGACATAAGAACATATCGACTTAATCCTAAGTTTTCTTCTATGAAGTTATATCTCACTACAGATCCCATCCCCAATGGGGGAAGTATGAAGTAAAATATCAAGGATAGTACCAAGTTACCTCCACAAATCCATGTTGGCAACAATAAAAGTTGGGTTGATAATTGGGATCATGATAATAGTGATGATGAACAAATCAATACACTTAGTAACCATTGACATGAAGTGAATATTCCTCTCTTCGACAGTGATGGTTCTTTCCTTATCCCCGATGACCCCGAGGCTTTTTGAATTGATCAATCTAAAATAATCGTTCATATTAGCTAGGATTTTCTCGACATGGATGAATACTTTTCTTAAATTTGGCATTGTCCTAACTAATTCTACAAATATAATTCTATGTCACATGCTTCTACCTAGTGGCTTTACCTTATTATTTTGTCTATGGTCACCATATATTCACCAATGTATAATCCATTCTCAAATACCATAGGGCTTATGTGTATCTCCCTTCTTTTGTTTTTCAAGAGTAGGTTTCCTTGCTCTATATATACCCATTTGTACTTTAGTGAGGGTGATGCTTCCAATATGTTTGCTAATACTTGTAATAGTATCCATTATTTCCACAATGGCTATCACAATCAAGTCAAAATCAATATCACTCTAATTCAAATCTAATTCCAAGTATTCTACTCATACTATGTGTCTATACACAAAATCATGCACTGTAGACATTATTTAGTCTCAGTCTTATACTACTATTCATATGGTTTTTGGGTGAAGAATGTACTAATTAATCCCCGTCTCTTGGTCATTTTAATTTACTTTATGTTGTAATTCCCGACCTTCACCGCACATATGCCCAGTCTATTTTTAACACCTATCATCATTTTAGCCTTGACTGGGGCACCCGGGCTAGTACCGAGGAGCCCATCGATGCCTTGGTCCCAGTTAGGGCACCCTGATCCTTTTTACACTTTTCCGCCACTTTTTGGGAACTTTCTAGCAATTTGAGCTTCTTATATTTTTGGTGGTAGGCCTTTTCAGGGTTAATTATGAAATTAGAACAAGAGAACCATATAAATATAAAGTTATGAGACCATAATGACGGACCAAGCACTATTCACTACTATCATCCACTTAGAGTTGCATCCATTTGGAAATCATTTGCATCTATTAGCTCCATCCACATAGGACAATGTTGATTCATCTGCAGCACACAAGCATAGGGGGAGGGATTCTATTCTATTCCATGAAAACATTCTATTACATTTTCTACATCTAGTTATTGCTTGTTATTTCACAAAGTATGACTAGCACACTAACACCCAAGGAACATGATGCAAACACACACCAGAACTACATTTGGGTTTGAAATGTAGTGCAACACTCAATTAGTAAGCCCATTGTTGTGGTGGCTGAGGTTAGTCTAACCCATTCATTTGAATTCTTCTTTTTTTAGGGTTTTAATAGTTCTCTTTGGTCCTTTGCAAGTATTTCCTTCATCTTGGATTATCAACGACACCTGGTGCAGTACAGGGAATTTGATGCGACACACAATGAGGATTTTGGACCACCTACCGAACCTATGAAACTCAGTTCCAAACTTGTTGCACAGACCAGGGCACTCATTCTACAGACCAAAGCACCCATAGGCACCCAGTCCCTCTCCAGGTGCTCCAGTCTAGCTAATTAGCCCAGATCTGTCCTTTTCAGGAGCTTTGCATAGTCATTCTTGTTTCTTGTTCTTCCAGTCATTTTTGCAACATAGTCTAGCGAGTTCCCCTTATCAACTGAGATCATTCTAAATCTCTTAGTACTCTAGGGTTTTAGTATTACCATTTTTATAGTTTTTTGTCTCATTTCCATAGCCATTTACTGCATTTACATGTCATCTAGATTAGATTAACTACACATATTTCCCATTTTTAGTTAATCATTATTCCTTCTGGATTTATCACCCTTCAATTTTTTTTTATCATACTATGACTTCTCTATAGTTTATACATGATTATCCCTTTTCTACTATGACATATTTGAGGCCTACACCTCCTTCATCATTTGGGGTTCGTCTTCCCCCTTAGCCAAACTCTTATAGGGTAGTTGTGGGGCGGGCTACCCTCTTTTCTTGTACATAGTTATTTTAAAAAAAATATTGCAAAAACATTCAAATAATCACATAATAAAAAACATTCACATATGCACAAAATAAAAAATTAGGATTTATTTTAGTTTGCATGGTTAGCTTGTTACTTTATACACGTTGTTTGTTACATTGAGTTGATACATATATACATATACATATACATACATACATACATATATATATTATGTGTGTGTGACACACATACCCACGCGCACGCACACACGCGCGCACGCGTGCGCACACACACACACATGTGTTGACGCGGTATCAAAAATTGTTACACAATGATATGATCCGTCTTGGATCCTTATATTACTCTTTTGGGGGCATACCTCTATGATATAAAAGTGCTTTAATCTAATTATATGTTACTTTACACCTTCCACATCATACTTGATTACATACATAGTGTTTATTGCTACCTATCGGGTTAACAAAACTAACACACATGTTTTGTGCGATACTAGCCTATCTTGTCATTTTCTTCTTGTCACTATTGCTTGACAGAACTCACACAAGAAGTCCGCGTGGGAAAATAGGCCAGGTTTAAGGGCGCGAATGGACAGGAAGAACCCACGCATGGAGGGCAAGTTCAACATTCAAGACTTAGCCGATTTTGAGCATGAAGACCTATTTTTAGAAGATGGCATGCGGAACACACCAATGATGCAGAGACGTGTGCACCACACATTGTCTATCTTTAGAGGATCAGATCGAAGCGTTTTGCATGGAGACGAGCTAAGAATAGGATTTTCACTTCAGTTAACTATAAGAGGTCTATAGATAGCACACTTGCATGTGTGGCTATGCCTGTAAATGGCACATGGCTATTAATAGCATGCGACCTATTTTTGGAATAGATAAGCGGTGAAGGGAAAGTCCCCACCCTATATATATGATGTGAATCACATAGTAGTATATATAGAGATATAGAGAGGAGAGATATATAGGAATATGCAGAGCGTAAGAGGTAATGACTAGATTACTGTAACAGATCCATGCGCGCATCGGTATAGAATGCCATTATTGTAAGGAGCTTCTGTGTTTATTAATAGATGGGAGTTATTGGCTGAATCTAAGTGTCATTCCTGTGTGTAATTGAGTAGTGCATGTTCTTGTTTCAATCATGATTATTGTTTAAGTTTGTTCTTTCATAGATCTGAATATGGCATGCATTGTAGAATGATGGATTAGTTATGGATCTATATGTTTCTTCCTTCATCACGCTAACATCCTACTACAACAACCCTAAGGAGGGACCTGGTACCTTTGCGCGCTTCGGGTGAGTGCTCAGTCTAGGCTGAGTGATGTGCCAGCGTGTCTAGGGTGTTATCTGGTAAATTCTAGGCTGCATCATTGGTTCCGTTGCCAGGACCTCTTTTTCAGTTGTTTTCAGGATGGTTCATGATGAAGACGTACCGGTTAACTCTAGCAAGTATTGAGGAGTGGGTACATGACCTGGAGGAAGAATATGCATGGCGGTTCAGTAGTGGATTTGAGTTTAACGCATGCACTTGGGTAGAACAAAATCTGTATGATAGCTTATATGAGAGATTTTTCACCATCTTTCCAGTAGAATTATATGAGTGGCTGATTGCTTATGCATCTAAGTGGAATTAGAGGTATCGCGCACTTGTCTGGACATAGGAAGAATTTCAGGCCCTTTATGATGTTGATCTGATCTGGACTCACGTTGTGGATACGTGGTTTCGTGGTGTTCTAAACAGTTATATTCTAGAATATTCAATTTTGACGTATTCTTTCCCAGAGGTAGCTGAATTCCAGTTTTTGTGGTATCCTAGAGGAGCATATTTGCAAGGTATTCCACTGGCGATCAAGATCTTGATGGTAACTTTGAACCTGGAGAGTAAACTAATGGCTAACTAAACCTCACCTTGCACGAGGGTAGGAACATGTTTTGTGAAAGATGGCAGACCTAGCAGTAGAAAGGTAGAGAGAGGAAAGGTGGCTTAAGTATAATGAGGCACATGAGAGGGAGATAGAGAAGCAACGTACTGTTGCAGAAAGTATGGCGTTGAGGAGAGAGATGGCTTGTGAAGGATTTGAAGCTCACGTAGAAGACGTGGAGCCAGAGCATCAGGAACTCCCCCATCTTGGAAAGCATGACAGAGATCCCCCCTTGGCTTCACACAGAAGTGCGCCAGCAAAGACTACCTGGGCCATGGGTGTGCATCTTAATCCACCTGGTGACCTAGCCCTTGCGCTTGGTTTTCCCATATCTAGTACGACAAGTAACCAGCAAGCTAACTTGGGAAGTAGGAGAGCAAGAGTAAGTCAGGGAGCAAGTACATCAATGGCAGGACAGATGGCTTCAATGTTATTTGGAGGAACATTTTTAGGTGCATCATCCACACAGAACGTGAGCATGCAGAATGTTGGATTCACCTCTGGAAGTGGAACTACCTCACAGACTGTAGGGGTTCAGTATAGTACTACTGTCAGAGCACATGGGAGTACATCTACAAGTCCTATTCTAGCTACAGGTGGAGGATCAGGAGGTATAGGTGGTTCTAGTTCCGGTGGATCTAGTGGTTCTGGAGGTAGAGGAAACACAGGAGGTTCTAGATCAGGTGGTCAAGGCCCGCAACAACCACAAAATATCTATATGGAGATGTCTCTTCATCTTCCGGAGTATAGAGGCATAGAGGATGTTGTTGAGCATGTGCACATGTGTGAAATATTGTGGCACGTGAAAGGGATCATGGCTTCTGAGCACAAGGCAAGTCAATTTGCTACTACATTACAGGGACGTGTGCACAGCTGGTATAGGAAGTTTGACCCTGATCAAACTTGTGTGGATTATGCAGCATTGAAGGATGCTTTCTTAAAAGAGTTCCATATCCCTGAGTTTGAGCAGAAGAGTATAAGTGCGCTCAAGGATATTAAGCAAGGCACTACTGAGAGTGTACATGAGTATGATGCCCATTTTAAGACACTTCTATCTAAGTTATCTTATGATATTCATGCCAGCCAACATGCACAATGGTTTGTTGGAGGATTGATTACACCATTCAGAAGGGCACTGTCACATAAGACATACACTGATCACGTGAAGCACTGGAAGTAGCTTTGCATGTTGAGGCAGTTGGGAGCATTGACACTAGTGTTAGTCCATTCTTAGAGGCACAGATTGTAGCTATGGAAAAATAGTTAGAGAAGCTATCAATGAATTCAGCCCATGAAATGCACTCAGGGATTTGGTGTACAGATTGTGAGGTGGAAGGTCACACCAAGGATAGTTTCCCTCGCAAATCTATACGTTCATTGTTGTTAGACTGTGAAATCTTTCATTTGAATCATGATGCTAGTCACTGTCCTTTGTTACAGTGCGTGATAAGGAAGAATGTATCCTGCTTTTGCAAGATTTGTAGGTCCACGACCCATGATACTGAGGATTTTTGATTGATTGGTCAGATCCATGATGCTATAGACATTGGGGTATGATAGACAAGTGTAATAGATAATTCTAAGGGTAAGAATGAGCACCAGGATTGGGAACATAATCAAACGTGCTATGACAGGAATGAGGGGCATTTTGAAGGAGGTCATGGAAGGGGATGTGGATATCATGGTGGATATGGAGGACGAGGCCATGGTGGAGGAAGAGGTGAGTTCCCTTGTGGAACATGTTATATGTGTGGATCTCCTGACCACTATAGGCACGAATGTCCTCATAATATTGCATGTTCTTTCTGCAGAAAGAACCATAGCTATGAAGAGTGCCTAGACTTATATGAGCATCTGAGTAAGCAACATAAGCAAGAAAACAAAGGCATCAGGATGGTTAGAATCCAGTGCATAGTCGAAGATCAGTGGATGCCCAAGATAGCACCAGAACCTGAGGCATTGACAGTGAAGATTACTACATGAGCTGAAGTGGTGCGCACAAGAGAGGCATTGCACCAGAAGCCTATGATCACCAAGGAGGAGGTTTTGCATGCAAGGTACCCAGATCCTGCTCATCAGAAGGAAGTTTACCAGGATACCATGGAAGTGCTAAGGAATCTTCAGGGTGAGATACAGTACTTAAAGGAACAGAAGAAAGCATCAGAGACAGTCCAAACTGATATCGATGAGCTAAGAGAAGTGTGCAAAATGTTGCGCCAGGAGAACATCATTCCACTATTAGGAAGTTGGTTAAAAGGGAACACTCCACGCGCAAGTATTGAGACCGGATGACAGATCCTGCATGCAAATCTTCCCCCTGATAGCATTGACTATGATAAGGAAATTACTCTGAATGTTGTTGTAGATGGATGGTTGTTGAGCAATATTTTGATTGATACATGTGTGGAAGTAAATGTGCTTACCTTAGATGCATGGGTACAAATGGGGAGGCCTCCATTGCAGCCATCATCTAATGTGTTGTTTATGGAAAATAGGACTAAGGCCACTCCCATAGGAGTTTTGAAGGATGCATCTATAACCATACAAGGGGCCAAATTCACTAGGGATTTTGAGGTATTAGCACTTGCAGAAGCAGACAGTTTTCCAGCCTTGCTTGGATGCCCTTGGTGTTATGTGAACAATGTTGACTTGAGATTCAATAAGGGGTATATCAGCTTTGAGAACAAGGAGGAAAGAGTTGTGATACCTTTGATAGATGGGAAGTCTACACCGTATGTTGAGCCTCTAAGTGAGGAGGACTTAAACAAAATCTATGTACGTGTTATTCAGGACCCAGAGGTCAATGAGCCATCAAAGGAAGGCATCCTACAGTGGGAGGATTCTCATTCTATTAGTGATACTACGAGTATTGCTTGTGACAATTGGGCTCATGGTACATATGAACTAGTAGGGCATGAGGTAAAAAGCACAGTTGCGCGCAAGAATGGACTTTGTTCTGTTCGATGGATAGGTGGCGCAGTACCTTGGTATACAGGAGTAGAAGATCTTCCTGTATTTTTGAAAGCCATGGAGGCACAGTGGATAGACCAGGTCAGGAGAAGAGATATGTTAGTATATACCTTGCACAGGACAACAACGCGCTGGTGGGTAGTTCATAGAGATAATCTTACGGAGTGGAAGGAGATCAGGATCACCTTATCTACCAGGTTTGTAAGAAGCAATGCACCTACGTAGATTTGCACTTATAATGGTGATCAACCTGTTCAGCACCACATTCAGCAGTGTGAGAGACTCTGGATGGCAGGACAGGAAGCATTACCACCTTCACTCTGGGTGCATAAATTGTACTCCACTCTACAAGGGTGTGCACATGCTTGGTATGTATATGCAGAACTACATCGAGAGACTGGAAACTGGAAAAATTTGACTACAGGAATGATCCAGACCTTTGACTACTTTTCTTCCCAACCTCCAGTAGAAGAGGCATTAAAATTTGTCAAGTGGTTAACCATGGGAGATAGTGCAAAGGTGGGGGAACTCATACAAGAATTATTTGGCAAGACAGAATCAGGTGCGCATTTTGAAGAAGAAGGAGAAGACTCCATATTACTTGAATGTGCTTTCCTTGAGAAAGAAAAAGGAAAGATGGTGTACATCGTGGATGATGAGGAAGTTGAAAACCTGGATATTGACCATTCACAGGGGGGCGTGAGGTCTTGGATAGTGCAGATAAGGATACGCATGCATACCATGAACCAATGAAGACAAAGAAGGTCAATATAGGATTGGAGGTTGAGCCTAAGGAGGTCATAATTGGAGACTACTGGTCAGACTCGGAGGTGGCAAAGATCATTGAGTTACTCAGGGATTATCAGGACTTATTCCCACGAGGGTATCATGAACTTAAAGGCGTGCATGAATCACTTGGGGAAATGAAGATAAAACTTAAGGAAGGTGCATGTCTAGTGTGAAAGAGACCTTACAGAATGAATCCTAATTTGCGTGAAAAGGTAAAAGAAGAAATTGATAAAATGTTGAAGTCTGGAATCATTCGACCTTTGGATGAGTCAGAATGGGTTAGTCCAATGGTGATCAGTATCAAGAAGGATGGTAGAATTTGAATATGTGTGGACTACAGGGAGCTAAATGTTGCATGTGTAACAGACCCATTCCCTACACCATTTACTGAGGAAATACTAGAAGGAGTTGTAGGGCATGAAATATATTCATTCACAGATGGGTTTTCTGGGTATCATCAGGTTAGGATTGCTCAGGAGGATCAAGAAAAGACAACTTTTACTACTGAATGGGGTAGTTTTTCCTATACTGTGATGCCTTTTGGATTGAAAAATGTGCCTGTTGTATTCTTGCAAATAGTTGTTTAGGCATTCAAATATTTTATTCACAACTTCTTACAGGTCTACCTCGATGATTGGACAGTATATGGGCTTGTTAAGGATCACTGTGACAATCTGTGCTTAATGTTTGAACGGTGCAGACAATTGAGTATCTCTTTGAACATCAAGAAGTGCATATTTGCTACACCTTTTGGAATACTGTTGGGACACATAATCTGCAAGGAGGGATTACTTGTTGATCCAGCTAAGGTTGCAGTCATTCTAGGCCTGGAAGTGCCTACCAGTCAGAGTGAGGTGCGTGGATTTTTAGGTCACACAGGATATTATAGGAAATTCATAAAGGGATATGCAAAAATTTCGCACCTTTGGAGGAGTTACTGAAAGGAAAAGGTACATTCTATTGGGGAGAATCGCAGCAGCGCGCATTTGAAACATTGAAAGAGAAACTTACTACCGTGCCTATCCTACGTTTTCCTTCATGGGATAAACCATTTCATGTACACGTGGATGCCTCTGGCATGGCCATTGGCACAATATTAGCTCAACCTGGAGAAGGTATTGTCAATCATCCTATTTTTTTGCTAGTAGGAAGCTGACTCCTGCTGAACAGAATTATACAACTACAGAGCGTGAAGCCTTGTCAATGATCTATGCATTACACAAGTTTTGACAGTATTTGCTAGCTACACCATTTGTATTCTATACTGATCACATGGCATTGAAGTACTTGGTAAACAAACCCCTCTTACAAGGGTACATATGCAGATGGGTACTCTTATTTCAAGAGTTTGACTTCACAGTTGTGGTGAAGCCAAGGAAAAGTAACTCTGGACCAGACCACTTGTCTAGAATTAACTCAGGAGAGGAAGCACAGACAATTGAAGAAACCATGCCAGATGCCCAGTTATATAGGTTACAGCGTGCACCATCAGAATTAGAAGACATTGTTGTCTTTCTATGGACTGGTGTGGCACTAGAAGGAATGAAGGCATTAGAAAAGAAACAACTTGCTATACGCGCGGCACCATTTATGTTAATCAGTGGTGACCTCTACAAGTTAGGCAGAGATGAAGTATTACGTCATTGTGTATTAGAGCATGAGCGCAAGGATATTATGGAAGAATCCCATGGTGGTATTGCAGGAGGCCATTATGCAGGTGATGCAACTTCCCAGAAGATCCTACTTGCTGGATTATGGTGGGAGACATTGTATAAAGACTGTAAAGAATATTGTAAGGCGTGTGACCATTGTCAATGCCTAGGAAAACCAGGACAAAGAGATGAGATTCCTTTGAGACCAATTACTAGTGCCGAACCATTTGAGAAATGGGCCATCAACTTTGTAGGACCTATTTCACCAGCCGCGCATAGGACTGGATCGTGCTATATCATTACTTGCATAGATTATCTCACATGGTGGGCCGAAGCAGCACCTACGAAGGACTGTACAGCAGCTACAACAGCTAGGTTTCTATGGGAGAATGTTCTTACAAGATATGGATGTCCTTTAAGTTTGACAAGTGATAGGGGTACACACTTTTTAAATGAAACCATCAGGATCCTATTAGATGAGTTTATGGTTGCTCACCATAAGACTACACCTTATCACCCTCAGGAAAATGGAACTGTTGAGGCTTTCAACAAGATTTTGAGCCAGACATTGACAAAAAATTGTGATGTTGGAAGAAAGGATTGGGATGATAAAGTGTCAGCTGTTCTTTGGGCATATAGAACAACTTATAAGAGATTGAACAAAGCCACACCATTTCAGTTGGTGTTTGGCACAGAAGTCATTCTCCCTATAGAATTTATGTTACCTTCTTTGTGCATTACGCACTGGAGGTCTAGATGATGAGCAGGCTTTAGAAGAGCGTATTGAGAAGATGATTCAACTGGATGAGCAACGAGCCATAGCACGATGGAGTCAGAAGTAGGAAAAGGCCAGGTAGAAAGCATGGCATGACAGAAACATAAGGGATAAGAAGTTTGAGATTGGACAAATGGTACTTCTTTATGACTCTAAGTTCTTGTGCCATCCAAGCAAGCTCAAAGTACATTGGTTGGGGCCATATGTCATCACTTACATACTTGAATCAGGTGCTTTCCAGTTAGAAGCACTTGATGGAACATGACTACCCAGTTACTTTAACGGGAGTAGGCTGAAGCCCTACTATAAATAAGTCTTCTTGGTGTTTGTAATAAGGCAGTATTGCCATTTAGATTAGGTTTTCAATTCTGTATTTCCTTAATGTATTTCCTTCATTGTCGCTATGCTTTGTCAATTTAGTTGTTGTTCTTGTGTAATAAGTGCGCTTGCATGCATGAAGCTAATTACTATGTGAAGAATGTTTATGCGCAGAGGACTGCACATCCTTTTAGTGTGGGTGGTTGTTGATATCTAGGTACAAGACTGTGGGAATTGAAAGGTGAAAGGAATAAGTTGCTACGGGTGTGCTTTAAGTCAAAAGAAGATTGCTTCTCAAAAGTGACCAAGGATGGAGATGAATGAAAGGATAGTATAACGTGAGGTAAGTAAGAGGCCATGATAACTACCAGGAGAAGGTACAGTGATGAGGTACTCAGGTGCAAGGTGCATGTTGAAGAGAAGTCTATGACTAGAGGGTAGGAAGGCGCGCTAGAAGGTTATAGCAGGGGTGTAAAGATGTACCACGTGGAATGAATGAATTTGGTCAATGAATGAGAGGATATTTGGTAGGTGAAGGAGCAATAAATCCATCAAAATTTGAAAAAAACTATATAAGGATGGGATGCGAATTCATTTTTACCATTGTGACTAAGAGTATTTAAAAGAAGCCAAGTGTGAAGAGTCGAGTGATCATTTTAAGGTGCGAGAGGTGTGTAACCAGTCATGACGAATCGATCTGTGCACAAAAGAAGCTTGTGTCCCCAGTGGTGAAGGGTTTGAGTGAAGCAAGGTGACAGAGAGGAGTTAGGGCATGAAGTTTCCACCTAGGGCATGCTGAATTGAACTAGGTTTTGCTTCACACCTTGCAAAATTTGAGTGGAAAGAATCTACAAAGGATTGCAAGGTAGAAATGGCACCCAAGAAAGTAGTTGCAACAGGAGTGAAGGGAAAGAAGAAGGTGGTAGAAGAAGAAGAAGAAATGGCTCCAGAAAGTAATTTTTCTGAGATGCAATATCTAGAGGGGGTTATCATTGGCCAAGAGTGGGATTCTCACATAAGGAAAAGAAAAGTGAGTGAATACAATCACCGTACCATAGAGAACAAGAAGGAGATTGACACGTTGTTGAACACGAAGATAAATAAATGCACGGCAGAAGATATGTTGGTGTATGACGATGCTGGTGAGAAGCTCTTACAGAGGATAGGAGTTTACCAACTTTATGAGCTCCCTTATTTCGGGAAGTATGAGCCCTTGTACCAGTGGCTCATGAGCAGAGTGCACGAGGATTTTTTCTACTTTGCAGGACATAGAGTCAGAATTTCAGCTGCACTCATCTCCACGGTAACGGGGTTGAAAGGCACAGGAGATGATTTGCAAGATGATCTGACAGATAAAACCACAATATTGGAGACCAGAAAGGAGTTGGGATATACAAAGGGTCCATGTGGTATGGACATCAACAAACTAAAGAAGTATCCAGTTGTACAAGTGGCCACACATCTCATTACAAATCTCAATGACCAGGAAAGGTGGTCACAAGTGAACACCATGTGGCTGCACATTGCCAAAAAGATGTCTGAAGGAGTAGTCTACAACATTTCATGGTATATTGCAGAGACAATTGTTGAAGAAGCATGCGCAGGAGGAAAGATCAGCTTTGGAGCTGTGATGTTATCACTAGTGTTCATGGAGATCGGAGTACCTGATGGATCAAAGGAGAAGGTATGGGAGTATCCAATGGAACACAAATCACCTACAGAGTGCTTCAAGAAGTACATATGTGAGGTATCCATGACAGATTCAGGTTAAGCAACGGGTTGAGAAGTGGTATGATAGGCTTCGTGTGGCTTTTGAGGAAGAATGGAGCATCCCCAAGGACTTGCCTTTGGTGGTTGGAAATGTAGTTCAGTTTTTTGTATACCAACATTTCTTACATTGCGTGCTTCCCAATGAGAGATGGAGTCTGGAGCCCTTGGTGTAAATTTCCTTACGCATTCACTGCAAGGTATTTCCAAGCATCTGTTCACAGATTCACAGACATGTGATGACTGGCATTCAATGTAGATAAGGTAGACTGCGACTACCACACGTTGAGGAAAAAGTATGTGTATCCAGGAAGAAGTGCCTATGTCGAGAGGCTCATTTTGGAGGTATTGAATATTAAGCCAATAAGTCTAGCTGTAGCAGATATAGGGGCAACATTAGTGTATCTTTAGCTGAAGCCCAAGATAGAGAACAATAAGTACATGGAGAATGAATTCACGCTCCCAGGGCCACTGAAGGGTAAGCACACAATGGAAAACATACCAGCACAAAGGCCCATAGAAACTGTGGAAGTAGAGGATGAAGAAGAGGAGCGTGAAGATAGTGGAGGCTTGGAGCGTAGAAGAAAGCAACCATATGACAAAGAAGATTCACAGCGCGTGACCACTCCACCTCAGGGACATGACGAAGAGGAAGATACAGAGGTTGAACAGGGGGAGAACAAATTTAAGAAAGTGTTCAGACGCACAAGGACTCAAGGTGGAACCCCAAAAATGGTAAGGAAATCACCTCGTCTCTCTCTACACAAGGAGACCATTGAGCCAAAGAGGAGAAGAAAGTTGAAGTTGGATGAAGAAGTGGAGGAATCAGGGGAGAGCGAGCGTGCATCTCCTACCCCACTCGAGCAAGAAGACAAGCCACATAACGAGGAAGAGAAAAAAGATGAAGAGATGAAGGATGGAGAAGAATGAGAGAAGGAAACCTCTGGATCTGCGCATGTAATTATTCAAGGTGTAACGAGACAGGATCCTAACCTTGAAGCTAAAATTCCCAAGGGACCTAGATTGAAGAGGATGAGTGGGGAACATGGTGCACCAATCATGGGCTATGCAGAGGACACCGGAAAAATCATCTGCACACATTTCCAAAGCACTGTAGAACAAAAGGATTTATTTGGCTGGGAATTAATGGATGGGGATATGGCAACCGTTCACACTCAGAAGAAACTATCATGGTCAATGCACACCCACATGGATGAGCCTGACTTTGATATATGTGAAGAGTCATGTGTGTCGAGATGGCTGAAGAAGGCACCCCAAGCTAGACATATGACAGTAAAGCCTACTGTCATGTCAGATGAACAGGTCAGCAATGCATTGGTGAAGGTTTCTACTAAAGTTGCTAGAAGAAACATGGACAAAGTTGCAATGATGAGATCCTTGCACAAGGAGTTAAAGATAAAAGATGTAGAGATAGTGCAAGCATAATGCAAGAGAGGGACTTAGCCCAGAAGAAGAATGAAGTATTTATCAACATCACAGAGGATATTGGAGACAATGTCATAAGAGCTAGGCCACACTTGGAGCCCAAGGTACCACAGATGTTTCCCTCAGCGATACATTATGTAGGAAAGTTGGTGGACCTGGTACTTGAAGATGAACCTCTATGCATGCCAGTGCCAAGGAATCTAGAACAAGAGGTAGAGCGAGAGAAATCCTCAGTGATGTGAAAGATTGCATCCTATGAAGGGATATTACAAGTGCTATAAGAAGTATTGAAGAAAACAGACCAGGCTTTGAATATCTACACAGATCCAGAGGTTCTTATCAACATAAAGACCCCGGAAGAAAATAATGAGGTCCAGAGAGAAATGAAGGATGAAACATTGGGCCATGCAGAAATATTGTCAATGGTTAAGTAGAAGTGTGAGGCCCTGGTAGCAGCACAAGAGCCACACAAGACTCGACTGGAAGAGCTTGGGAAGCTCATTGCACAAAAGATGGATCTTCTAGAAGGAAGAATGACCTCAATTTCTAGCATTGTGTTGGTTCTGCAAAATGAAAGAGGGGAGATTGCAAGGGATGAATTGGAGTCCATTGTTGTGGACATTCCAGAAAAACAGAACAAGCACTCGCTGAATGGCAGGCCTTGGAGGCTGAAATAAAGGAGGAATATCTAGAGTTGATACTTCAAACTGATACAGAGGAGGCTGCCTCATAAAACTTCTTTATTCATCTACATTCTTTCATTCTTATTCTTTCCATTCTTCTATTCTTTACTTCAATTTTTGAAGATACCCATTGTCAGGGTGACAATGAGATTAGTGTGGGGTAATGTTGATCAAAGAACACTTGATAGAACTCACACAAGAAGTTCACGTGGGAAAACAGGCCAGGTTTAAGGGCGTGAATGGACAGGAAGAACCCACACGCGGAGGGCAAGTTCAACATTCAGGACTTAGCCGATTTTGAGCATGAAGACCTATTTTTAGAAGATGGCATGCAGAACACACCAACGATGCAGAGACATGCACACCATGCATTTTCTATCTTTATAGGATCAGATCAAAGCATTTTGCATGGAGATGAGCTAAGAATAGGATTGTCACTTCAGTTAACTATAAGAGGTCTATAGATAGCACACTTGCATGTGTGGCTATGCCTATAAATGGCACGTGGCTATTAATAGCATGTGGCCTATTTTTGGAATAGATAAGCAGTGAAGGGAAAGTCCCCACCCTATATATATGATGTGAATCACATAGTAGTATATATAGAGATATAGAGAGGAGAGATATATAGGAATATGCAGAGCGTAAGAGGTAATGATTGGATTACTATAACATATCCATGTGCGCATCGGTATAGAATGTCATTATTGTAAGGAGCTTCTGTGTTTATTAATAGATGGGAGTTATTAGCTGAATCTAAGTGTCATTCCTGTGTGTAATTGAGTAGTGCATGTTCTTGTTTCAATCATGATTATTGTTTAAGTTTGTTCTTTCATAGATCTGAATATGGCATGCATTGTAGAATGATGGATTAGTTATGGATCTATATGTTTCTTCCTTCGTCATGCTAACATCCTGCTATAACAACCCTAAGGAGGGACCTGGTACCTTTGTGCACTTTGGGTGAGTGCTCAGTCTAGGCTGAGTGATGTGCCATCGCATCTAGGGAGTTATCTGGTAAATACAATTATAGATAAGTTATAAAATACAAGAACAAATTTTTATAGGGTTCGGGTCCTAAAAAATACTAAAATGTGGTAGAATTCAAACAAGGTCAAGACCGTATAATATGGTCAGGACTGTGGTAGAATTTTGATTTTCATACGTTCCTAGACAGGGAAAATTCACTCAAATTTTCAATTTATAAAAAGTCTATCAAGTATTTACAAGATTTTCACACAATTAAAAATACAAATGACATATATCAGAACAAGTTACACGGGGTATGGGTATTTCATTCCTTCTTCATGTCACTATTCATATTTAGTTGCAAAAATAGGGTTTGGGGGCATGAGCTTCCTACTTTCCTTTGATTTTTCAAATCCTACATAATTAGTTTAAGTTGTAGGAGCACCTTATATGGGCATGGCAATGTCCATTCCTACCAAGGTTTGATTGTTCAAGCTAATACAAATTGGGCCTATATCCATCTGCAACAATGTGGTTCGTTGGTTTAGTGGAAACCATTGAAGTAGCCAAGATCTTTGTAGACCGATCTTTCTCATGGATTGTCCTTAATGCAAAATTATACCTATGAAACCCTACGCAAGCAATTCAAATGCACTCATTTACTCACTTTACAATTACTTGGCACTTACAAGCACTTCTCAAGAAAATATCATTCTAAAAGCACTCTAAGCTCTCCTAAATTACCATAAAGCAATAACACACTCTAGGAGTAGCCCCTACATAGGTATGAAGCACACTCAACCAAGTTTTAGAGAACTACATGCGGTTGTGGCCTCTTCAGAGTATTGCCAAAGTAGGCGGTGTACAGATTGTACTTCAACCTAACCACTAACCTTTTTGTAGGGTCTCCTATCCCTGGTTAGGGTTTGAAGTTATTTCATATTATACAAAGGGTTTCACATATGTGTGATACCTAGGGTTTCACAAAGAAACATACTTCAGAGGTTTACACATGCATATGAACTTATAAGATGCTAACAACTCACCATATGAATTTCCAAATAGGTACGAAACCACCAAACGGTTCCATACACATTCAACAATTCCATACTTGCTCGTTCTGCACATGTATATCCAGAGATGAAGCACTTGTAAATCATTCCTAGTCTTCTTAATATTTTGTCACTTCTAAATCAACCTCTTTAACACCTAATCAACTAAGTACACCTCTCGTCTTGCACCTTGTTACATTTAACACTCGTTTTAATTGATTTGTCTAATATATTGCTAATATAGAATATTATGATATGCACAATGATATTTAATTAATAATATGAATATATGTCATGTCTCTAACCCTCGATCCAAATATACAAGTAAGTAAACACACCATCTTATTCATTTTGGGTTAAATCACATACATGTGTTGGTGTCCCCAGATTTCATCATGAAATCTATGACTACCCTATTCGAAAAAATTTCGTACTTTTAAAATAGTGGGTCGTTTTGTGTTTTTATTGCCAGAAAGTTCTTGTATTGCGTCAAGATATTCCTAAAGAGCCATATTAGCCATTTTCGCCAAATACCTAGATGCCCAAAATTGTTATATTTTGTCGTCGGGATTTGTTTGCAGAAAATTTGTATTTAATTATTTTGAGCCCCGTTTGAGGCAATTAGCGCTCCATTTTAACTCTGTTGTGATCGTACATATTGTTTTTCCCATATACCTGTAGGGTTTTAACCAGGAATGGGTTATGGGCTTTATTTGTGACTTTTGGCAACGTTTTGTGTTTTTGTGTTTTCCCGTTTCATTTTCTGTGATATTTCTCTAGATCAATTCCTTTGCCGGTTTGGCCTGATTCTTGGCCTGGAGTAACTGGGGATCACATACGCATGTTGTGCCAGAAGGAAGTCATCATCGGAGGTTTGGTTCACTGGGAAAAGACGAAGTCGTGCATCAAAAAGCCTTTTTTGGGCTGGCCGCATTTTTGGATAAATAAGAATTGAAGTGAATCATGGGAAAATTAGAAACAGTAGGCAGGTGAGAATTTTGTGCCTACCTAGCAGGGTACTTTTTCACATGGAGGCAACGCCACTTAAGTGACAATGGGAAAATTAGAGGCAGTAGGCAGGCGGGAATTTCTTACTTGCCTTGCAAGGTAAAAATTCCCATTGTGGAATAAAAGAAATATCATTTAAGCGAATCATGGGATTTTATTGCCTGCCTTGCAGGGTAAATAATCCCATTGTCATGTGATTCTTAAAAATAGAATTCTATATGTCAAAAAGTGCGCCCCCTTTGGAGAAGTAAAGACAACCTTTAAATTGATTAATTTAATTAATTATTCACCCAAAATAGGTGCCCAGGCTTGTGGAAAAGTCAACAAAGGCAAATAACAAAAGGTGGTTGAAAATATATTGTTCTAAAATTAAATAAATTTATTTATTTAATGGTAGCCCCTTCGTGTCAAAAAAGTGCGCCCCTTTTGGGAGAGAGATAATACTTTTTAAAGTATTAAATGCTTAAATTAATTCATATTTTAAGTGGCTAAGGTCAAAACACACTGTGAGGCTTGAGTTAAGTGGAAGCAGAAGTCTAAAGTTAAATAAATTTATTTTATTTAATGGCAGCCACAAACATGCACAAAATAGGCGCCCCATTTGAAGAGTGAAGCTCATTAATTAATTAATTAATTGTTAGTAATAACAAAGGCATTAATTAATTATAGAATCATAAGGATTATATAAGCAGGTGCTGCCATAAGGATGAATTAATTAATTCATAGGTAAAGAAGTGCAGCCCAGAGGAAAAGTGCGCCCCATTTGAAGAGGATTTTTGCTCAAAAGAAGGTGAAATTAATGCTAAAAGCTTCCAATTTTGGCGCACAGGGTGAAGGAAGTTGATTTGTGTCTGGATAATTGTTTGCATAAGTGATACAAGTGCTGAGGTGAAGTTGGTAAAATTCATGCTCGCTTTGCATGCAAATAAAACATCAAATTTGGGGCAGCAGACTTGAATTATGCAGATTTTTATGATTAAAATCCACTGTTCATGTTCTGGTTGCCATCTTTATCTGAATTAATTGTAGGAATTCATTACAGGTGCTTTTATAAGAGAAAGGGAGCTTAAATCAATGTCCAATACATTGAACATATCCTCTGAATCTGAAGAATTATCCAGATCTGCATCGGTTGTGAAGAATTTCGGCCGAATAAAGAGAAAAAGAATTGCTTAGACAAAGACAGATTCAGCCATGGCAAAGCGGGATGAAAAAGAAAGCTCAGTAGCATCATGCATTACTTCTAGATTTGCTGACATCGGAGACATAGATCCAGATCCAGATCTCATAATTGCAAAAGCTTCCGGCATAAAGACTTCATCCTCTTGTTTCAAACACAGCCCGTGAAGAAGTCAGCGTGTAGAAAATTCCTTCTAGGATCTTGTGCATGTGCTTCCAATCTTCCAGTTGAAGCCTTCATTGAAGTTGCATTCACCTGGAGTGCTTTCCAGAATTTTTAATTGCTCATATGAAATTAAAAATAAAGAGTTATTTACGGCAAACATTGCACTGATGCATGTATTGGAGAAGAACTGCAAGCAAATCACATCCAGTTGCTTCCAGTTCTAGTCACTTCCAGATCCATCCGCTTCTAGATCTAGTTTGAATCAGCTGCATGCAGAATATGAAAAAGGACAAGACTGCAGCTTTTCGGTTTCTTCTTCTTTCTCTTATTTCCTCTGACAAAATAATTGAGCGATCAATTAAATTATACAACTTAAGTGATTGGTTTAAAAGCCATTACTTGAAGAAGTCAACTACTTAGAGATAGGTGGCAGACGTGCAAAATAGAAGGTTCTATTTTTAGTTACAAATCCTGCATGTCATACAAAGAGGAATTCCAGGAGGGAGATTGCCAGTTGTTTCCTTTCTAACTTCCACATGTGCCAGTTCAACTAAAAGTTTCCGACTTATAATTGCCCCTTTACATTCTATAAGTAGAGGAATAACTTTCGAGTTAATGATCGGAATTTGTAAACAACATTCTTATGTTCCAGACTTTGTGCTGAAACCCTTGAGAACCACTTGAAGCAAAGGAATATATAGGAGCAGATTTCCAGAGAACTTTGTGTCACGGTGTATTGTGTTTCTTGCTTTTTATCTTAGATCTTTTAATAGACTTTGTGTTATTTTAAATCTAGATCTAGAGCTACCTTTGCTTATAATTATGTGTTTATATCTATTGGTTACTTCTATGTGCATGCAATCAACTCTGTTATCTATTGATTAGGATGCACATCTTCCCCATTTATTCCCTGTGTTTTACTAATTCCCTTCTTCTATAAATATTTCCTTTCTTAAACAGCTGCTTACTTGCTGTAAAACTATACAACTATGGTTCATGAGCTGAACAGTTAAAGTAAAACCCCATATAGATACTAACATATTTTAACTGACAAATTTGACACGGGAGCCTCACCGGTAAATTAGGGAGATTTATCTCATCACTGCATAGGTTTTGTGCTATGCAGAAAATCTAGCCAACATGTGTTCACTTTATTTGGCCACATTAGTGCTCCTTTGCTATTGTTCCTCCTTCAACACTTACACACAATAACAATGGAGACGATGCAATCATATCAACATTTTATAGTATTTCAAAAACACTTATTTATAACTAAAATATAACATATGTGATTAATACTTATCACATATATCTGAAAATTGGCTTCGTCATGTGTTTCAAACTAGTTGTACTAAAGAATTGGGTGAAATTTAAACTATACACAAATCTATTGCAATTTAATCTATCAAATTGATTATAGTTCAATATTGTTATGCCATTCATTGAGGTTTCAAAGGATCCTCAATACTTCCTACTACGCCCTCAAGATTCGTTTATCCTTAACAAAATTAAAAAACATCTTAGCCTAAAACATTTTAAATTATCTCTTAAAATATTTAGCTTATATCCAAATTAGAATGTTTATTCTTCAAATTAAAAAACATTTTAAATTATCTCTCAAAAATATTCAGCTAATACATTTGATCGGAAGTCCATCTTCCATCAAATAGATAAGCTTTACTTTCAATGCGTTATAAGTAAAAGTTCAAGTTAATTTGGCAGACATCCATGGCTGCTCTGCGCTGCTCTTTATTTTCCTTGCCTCCTCACTGTCAACATTACCGTGGACAAACATGTTGCACATTTACGAAGCCATTAATTTCCCTGCCTACGAATCATTTAACTGAAACTCACGGCCATTTAGCAAGAAGGATAGTGTGTGCAGCAGAGGACGAGAAGGTGGGTTTCTTTGGCAGACTCGGCAGGGTTATAAAAGAAAAGGCAAAGAGCGACGTGGAGAAGCTGTTTTCCGGGTTCTCCAAAACTAGAGATAATTTGGCTGTGGTGGACGAGCTTCTTACTTACTGGAATTTGGCCGATACAGACCAGGTCCTTGACAACCTTGAAGAGGTCCATCCTTACCCCCTCGTGAAAATTCTGAAATATTTTTTTGAAATTCAAAATTGTGTCGAATGTAAACAAAATCTATTTGAAATACCCCATTAAACTTCCATGTTCTATTGATTTTATGCTACACACATTGGAATTTTCTCTACATTTAACAGTTTTCAGCCATACCCATTACAATTGGAATCAATCAATTCATACCCAAATCTCAGTTTCTAACTGCCTGACAACCATGAATGAAATGCTCAAGGAATTGTTGTTATTATTTAAACCTTGCCACATGTCCATGAAAGTCATCGGTCATCTTATTGCAATGAGGATGATCTGAACCTGGGTTAATCTCTTCTTAGTGTTTTCTGTTACTTTTACACTACAGACTCCATGAAATTCATATGTTAAGGTAAACATTAGGGCAGGTATCCTAGAGAACATGGGTGTGAGCTTGGATCTCTAATATGGTTAAATGGAACTCTTACCTACCACCGTGGAACCTTGAGGGATTGAGCTTACGTACATGCATTGTCATTAGCTTGACCCCAGCCCCCAGACGTCCAACGGATACTTAAAGATGTCCAAAACCTGTAAAATTGAAACATAGGCTTACGGTATGAAATTCGTCATTTCCCACTGCTTACCCCATTCCCATCAGATTAGAGCAGTCTGTTAAACCTAATAATGGGTATATTTATTACAGCTTTCCTCAGAGAGAAGGTTTCTGCCGTCAACATGAAAAAAACAAATCCAGAGATTTGCAGAGAAGGGATCTTCAATCAATAAATGATTACAGATGGAATAAGGTTTATGTTAAAATAGGTTCACAAGGAAGAAATAAAGAGAAGGCGGATTGCATACATTTGAGATTGTGTGTCCGTCTATTTATTATGAACGATGTAGTTACAAAACGGTTGAAGTGGTTACAACAAACTTGTAATGAGACACCTTATAAATGAGCCTTATATTCTCATACCCCCTCTTAAGGCTTATTTTACGTACAGCAAAAACAAACAATCTAACAAAGCTAGAACAAAATAGAACTACACAATCTTCAGACACTTTCACTTTGAAAGCAATGTTATGATAAGGTAGGGCTCCATCAAGTTGCTTCGTGACCTTCGTAAAGGTGTAGCTCCCAAGCTGAATTCCTGTGTTCCCAGATTCTACCTTCCCGAACTCCCGAATTATTGGACAACCATCCATACTGAGCCATCCACAAGCGCTATCAAGTTGTCTCACGACTCCCGTGAGGGTATAATTCCCAAGATACATAGTCTTCCAGACTATCTGAGCAACCAT
The DNA here is from genome assembly GCA_019776745.2 of Taxus chinensis. Classification (NCBI taxonomy): domain Eukaryota; kingdom Viridiplantae; phylum Streptophyta; class Pinopsida; order Cupressales; family Taxaceae; genus Taxus; species Taxus chinensis. The sequence goes on from CM034151.1 coordinate 67,569,069, forward strand.
CCATACTGAGCTTCATCTACCCTATATCCTTACTTGCCTTCAAAGTTTAGAGCATCTTTATATTACGTATTCGTCACTGTCCTCACTACCTTCTGCATCCGGTGGGTCTTCAATCATGGCTATATTGGCTGTATTTGATATGATTGTACCCTTCAGCACATCATTGGCTCGAACATGACAATCCCATGCTGTGTGACCTCTTTTCTTACAATAACGACATTCAATCTCCCGGTTATCTTTATCTGATCTTCTACGAGAGTTTCTAGTTCTAGAATAGAATGCACTTTCCTGCTGAGAATGACCTTCTGTATCTTCTGTAGTTCATTTTTATTCATCTAGAAGAGCTGCAATCATATCATCTAGAGATTGAGATTGAATTTGACTGAGGGTAAAAACTACATTGCTGTATTTTGAAGAAAAACTATTTAATAGGATAGCTTTGGCATCCTCTGTTTGGAATATAGTGTTCGCATGGTTTATGGCATGTGATTTACCATATGGTAAATATATTGTTACTACAGTAATTAGAAATTACTAGTTTGTTAGTATGGTTACAAGTTATTTGTAACATATTATATTTGGTGGTTCGTTAAGTAATATTGTTGTATATCATAACAATATTATGTACTTTGGAATTATTTGGGTTTTTTTTGTTAACCTACCTCCTCATTTTTAGGAGCCTCATATACTATATATTTGTACGAAGTTTGTGATAGAAACATATAGAAAATTATTGTGTTAACTCTGTCCAAATTCAAGATTTGGTATCAGAGCGAGAATGGAGACCTGAGAGATTGTACGGGAGCAAAGCCATTCCACTTCTTGGCTGCCCCGGCTGGTGATAACGGATGCTTATGAAATTGTTTTGTAGAATAAATTATTTGTGTTAGATGTGTAGGCACCTGATTAGATCTGCTCTCATCCATATTCAATCTTCAAAAATCCACATCACTTGTTAGCACCTCTGTCAATCTGATTGACAGAATTTGATCCGATCCACATCTAGTTTACCTCCTTGCTGCTCACGTTCTAGTTCACATCAATTTTTGATAGTGCCATTGTTTCAAGCCCAAGGTGTTGGGATTTAAAAACCACGACTAGTCTATTAGTGCGTGTATCAAAGGTATATGTGTCATTTGCATTTGGCATTGACAAAGAGATTTTGCATTTGGCTTGAGATCTATTTTTTATCTCAGACTTCTGCTATGGTGTCAGTTTGATGTCTTTAGTTCGCAGTTTGGCACTAGAGTGAAGGCTTGAACAAGTAATAGTGGAGTGTTGCATTTTGGATTGATATTGAATCTTCACCTATAACTCCACAAACCTAGATCCTTGAGGTCGTAGATGAATTTGATTTTGCACAAGCAGTATCGACTCAGGGTTGCATTTTTCTGTGCATTGCACTCAGCTCCTTCCTACTTGGTCTGTTTCTGCATCGACCGTGATTTGTTTGTTTCTGCATCGAGCTGCATTATGGTTGTATTTCATTCGTCTTAGCCTTCCATCCGATTGGCATACAACTGTCCCACCTCGAAATATTTGACTCGCCTACACTCAAATCCGTTTGGTATTTTCTAATCCGCTTTTTTCTGCCAAGTGAATCACGTGCATGACGTCAATATTCTGTTGTTTACTGCGATTTGCATTACCAATTCTGTTGTTTACTGCGATCTACACTACCAATCTACGATCTGAACATCCAGAGTTATACGCCAGGCGTCCATGTTTATTGCCATTTAGTTTGGGAGATGTCAGATTACATCTGAATCCATTCTACTTGCGGGATCCGGTATTTTGTTTGATGCAAGCATTCACATGTGCAGTCATCCATTCTCCACGCCAAAGTCATGCAAGTGTTTGTATGTCTCTGTGAAACTATCGGTGTGTGTTGGGTTTCCTATTATTTCTAATAACGAATATTTAAATGGTCAAAATAAGTTTGTGTTGAGTCAATTAGTATAGTTTTGTTTAATATAATTTTATATGTCAAAGAATAGGTGTGAGTCAAGTTTTTCAATTAAGCATTTGATGTTAGTATTAAAGGTAGACTTGTCATGTTTATGTTAGACGAAGTTGTCAATGCGTCAAAAAGTGTTATATTGTATCATTGTATTGTCAAGAGTCGAATTTTGTTTAGTCATCAAAAGTTCATTGTGAGTCAGAGTCAAAAGTCCAAAAAAAAAAAAAATGCCTCACAGACGCATTTTTGGTGTTGTCCGACGTTTGGAAAATAAACGATTTCACATTGCTGGGGGAGAGAAGAATAAATCACAATGTGGAAACTATTGAGCATCCAAGTCAAATTCGGTTGACCTAGCAACATGACACTAGAGGATGGAGGCACAGGATGGAGGACAAACAACATCCTCTCGCCAGCCGCAAGCGACCGGGCCGAAAAATGAGGCTGTGGCATTTTGTTTCAGTGTGTTTTCTCTGTTATAGTGTACATGTTATTATTCAGTTTACAATATGTTCCTGTTCTAATAAAGTGAGCAGTTTTTCCTATGTTAATTCCCTGATGTGAAGATATTGTGGAAAGATGAAAGCACAGAGGTAAAAACAACATCATGATACTTGAAGAGATGAACAGGGGTTCGTACTTGGAACGGGGGTTCCTTTTTTGGTGGACAAGGGTCCATTTTTGTCGAACAAGGGTTCGTACAGTGAACAGGGGTTGATACCGGATGAGCAGGGGCTCATACCGAGGTTGTTGGTCAGCCTTTTCAAAACCATCGGAGAACCAAGATCATGAGCATGCACGGGCGACAAGCTGCAAAAGAAGTGTGATTGTTTTTCTCCCATGTTCGCACTAAGGGGGGGAATGTTAGGAATATAGTGTTCACATGGTTTATGGCATGTGATTTACCGTATGGTAAATATATTGTTACTACGGAAATTAGAAATTACTAGTTTGTTAGTATGGTTACAAGTTATTTGTAACATATTATATTTGGTGGTTCGTTAAGTAATATTGTTGTATATCATAACAATATTACGTACTTTGGAATTATATGGGTTTTTTGTCAACCTACCTCCTAATTTTTAGGAGCCTCATATACTATATATTTGTACGAAGTTTGTGATAGAAACATATAGAAAATTATTGTGTTAACACTGTCCAAATTCAAGATCCTCATCCTCAATCGCAACTCTGACTTCTGCTAGTTGTCTAATTAGGGACCTTAGATTATTGATGTGGCTTGACATAGAGACTCCATCCATTTTGAACCTATATAACTGAAGTTTTATGGAAACTTTGGCATTGACTGCTTTCGCTTGAAATAATTTATTTAGAGTAGCCCAAATTTCCTTAGATGATTTGTCTAGGTCAACATGATGAAGTTCAGAGTTAGAGAGAGCAAGGCCAATAATAGCTTTTGCTCTATCATCTTTGCTTTACCACTCTAACAATTTCGATGCATTGGTAGGTGCCGTCTCTTTCCCGTTTGCAATGCCCCACAAATTTTTATTCATAAGTTGCATTTGTATTTTCACTCTCCATGTCTGAAAATTTAGACTAGAATATTTTTCTATGAGAATTTCCATTAAAATAAAATAAATACAAATTGCGTATTTTCCGAAATGAATAAAATAAAATACCAGGTTTCGCTGCAAGTGTGATGTGCACAGTTTCGTGCCCTAGTGCAGGTATTGTATTTAGATCTCTGGTAATTTTTGAGACTATTTTATGCCCTTAACTCCTGAAATTCGCGACCGTATATTAATGGTAACCGTGTTTTGCTTTAGAGTCTTTTTTTTGGTGCTAAGTCTATGACCTTGTTTTCGCGACTACACGTTCTCTGAAAAAAAAAAACGTGACCCTTTGAAAAACCGCGACTGTGCCTTTGACTGGTTCGTGTATTTTCGTGTTCTCAAAAAAATCACGACTGTCTTCTAGCGGAAATGACTTCTGGTTCACGACTTTGTTTTCTCCTTGCCCTAACAACGTGCCTTTGATTTTTCGATTTTGTGCCCTAACTGTGTGCCCTAGATTTTCGATTGAGCTACAAATTTTCAGGAACAACGACTTATTTATTTCGACCCTCAAAAATCTTCTTATGATTTCTTTCAAAAACCAAAACAAAAATGTCTTCCTTCTTCAGCGTGCCCTAATGGTACGGATCTTCTTCCTTTTCTCTTTCCTCGCTTGGTCTCGCTCTGATACCATTGTTAGAATACATTCATAAGCAAGAAATAAAGAGAAGTCAGATTGCACACATTTGAGATTGTGTGTCCGTCTATTTATTATGAACGATGTAGTTGCAAAACGGTTGAAGTGGTTATAACAAACTTGTAATGAGACACCTTATAAATGAGCCTTATATTCTCATAGTTCTAGCAGAAATTAATGGTTACTCTTGCACACCGGAATGGATTACATTTGAAAGATTTATTTATATTAAGGGAGGGACTGGAACCCTAACCACACAATATAACTTTACCGCTAATATTAATTTGATTACTCAACTAACACTATTACTTAGGTTACAAGGTACAAAAGTGTCCTTAGTACAAAAATAATGAGCTTAAGAAGAAAATAACTAGTGAACATGATATTGTTATTGAGGTCTTGTAACGAGCCCAACTGGATTCACTAAAAGAATGCTTTTTGAGACAGCAGAATGTTGAACTTGAACAAATCTTAGTTTATTCTAGGAGAATAGCATACAAATAAAGCATATTGTGGCAAAGTAGGAAGATAATAAAGTACAATTCTATTCTAGGGAAATAGAATGAAGCAAGGGTAAAGATTGTTTTAGAAGAATAAAATGGATAAATTCATAGAAAGATGGAAAATATTACTTTAGGATGACCAAGCAAGGATAGGGTTCTTTTTGACGAAATTCATCTTTAGGTGTGTCTAAATATAGGAGAGGGCTTCCTTGTCTACAATAACGGACAAACTTATTGCAATGGGAATCTTTTCTTTATGCAAAATCACGTGATCTTTCTGACAAGCACTTAATACATTAAAATTTTAAATATTAGTTTGTCTTTATGATTGCAAGCGGCTCATCTAAGAGCACTGGCTATACTGGAACAAATTTTATTGCTTTCTATAGTGGAAGTTAATCAATTTTTTTTTAGATTTGATTTTGGTTCATAACAGTAGTATAGGAGCTCAGAAATCAATTTCGTTCACTTCAGGGCCATACAGTATGAAAGCAGCCTTCACACAAAAATAACGAGCTTAAAACTAAAATAGGTCATAAACATGATAATAATAAAATGCCGTGTATAGCTACAATTTACTAAGTAGCTGCCTCAGGTACAGTGTGGGTACGAAGGACCTGGTACATGGGTACGACAATTTTTTTGCCTTCAGTACGTCCGCACAAAAAATATATAAAAAATAAAAATATAGAAATTATAGTCTAATAAATCAGAAATTAGAGACATTTTTCACTAATAACCTTATAAGTATGCATATAATAAACAAAATAACCATAAAAATGAAAATATTATCCAAATGCCAAATGTCATAATAATCAAATATCTCAAATGTCATGTGCTGATCATAATTAATTACATCAAAATTATTATTCATAGTCATCTTGCTCTTCATTGAGAGCATTAATATCAACATCATGTGGTGCACTAGAACCACAAGCTCCACTAGTCCCATTAGCTCCACCACTCCCACTAGCTCCACCACTCTCGCCAACTATACTATGCCTCTTAGGAGAGTCAATGTTAAACAATGATTGGTGTGAAAGGGAAGAATTTAGGTCAACATCCTCGGGATTTATATCCCAATGCTTTGACAACCCCTCATTGTAATCAGGCTTCTTGTGGGAGATAAGGTGCGAGTTCGAGTGTATGTAGACCAAGTTCTCAGCCTTTTTTGTTCCTAGTTTGTTGCGCTTTTGTGAGTGGATGAAGTTGTATGTGCTCCAATTGTGCTCACAAGAAGATGAACTTGCAACCTATATTAATATTTATAAAAAAGATAAAACTTAAAATATAAGTTTTAAATAAAATTAAAAAGAAAGCTAAACATTCAAAAAAATAATGAACTCCCTTGTGACAATACCTTGATTGCAAGATTTTGAACGGTTGGTGTTAATTGGCCATGAAGGTGCCACCACATACGTGCATCCTTCATGTATTTGTCCCGCATGGCACAAAGGCTTTGACCTTGGGAGGTGATAAAATTCCCAAACTTGGTCATAAATGTGTCTTCTACCTCAGGGTCGGGAAAAATCTTAGCTAATGCCAACTTGAACCCTTTAGCCACTTCCACGTCCCTATATGGTGCCACCCTTCTCGACAAAGAAAGGATCTTTGTGCTATAAAATTGAGGAGTTAATGCAAAGGCAAGGAGATGTAGTAGGGTGGTCATTTTGTTCCGCCGATTGATGAGAATTGAATACACTTCTTTGAAGAAAACTTCCTCAGGATCTTGCACCTTTGCACTAATGATGACTTTTATCTTCTCAATCATTGAGTTGATGCCGTTATATACTTCTCCCAAACATGGATGATCCATGTCTGCAAAACAAATCATGCTCATGATGGGCTCTGTGATACTCAACAAATAGTCTACACGGCCCCACCAATTATCATTTAGGACCATATATTTCAATCTTTAGGCCCGTTGTTTGCTTTACTCTTTCCATACAGCCGACATGTTGCTTATGGCCACGTGTATGCATTGTAGTGCCTCTTTTGCCTTCACAAGTCGTCTCAAGACGATTGTGTTAGAGGCGATTCTTGTCTCAACAACCTATTAAAAAAATAAAACAAAAAAATCTTTTTTTTTTATAAAAATAAAAAATCTACAAGTAGATACTAGGTATTAAACAAATTTAAAACATAAAAAACAATTACAATTTACTAAATAAAATAAAAACAAGAAAGTTACAAGTACCTTCATCAACTCCAAAGAAGAGAAGTTTCTAAACATGGCTTGGGAGAGGTGATGGTTTGTGATGAACATTTGAATGTCCTCTCCCTCGGCATATACTTGGCCCATCCACGAATTTTTTTTGCCAATCTTTTGAAGCATGAGGTTGAGTGAGTGGATAGCGCAATGTGTCCAAAAAATGTGTAGATATGTAATGTCTCTTTTGGGTTCAAATCTGAAATAAATGGATATTGTACAAACCCCAATAGATAACAAACTGAAAATGTATGACTACAAGTACAACAAACTGATTTATTTATAACAATTAGATTTTTGCAATTTCATCCTAAAATATTCAAATACAAATATACCCAATTGGTTGCAAAGCTTTAGAAATCTTTTTAGAACACTTAAGAACAAGGAAATGATCATCCATGCCACTAACTGATTTTACTTAATTAAATTTCTGACAATAGCGAGTACACTCAAAGATATGGCCGGAAATAATGATTTCAAGGCCCAAATACAAGTCTGGAAAGTGCAATCAGCCTCTAAAAAATATGAGGAACCCAATTACCAATAGAAAATGAGTTGTCATGCCCTAGAACTCAACAATCTTCACCCTAGGACGGGTCGTCACCCTAGAAGAGGGTCAGAAAACTCCCAAAAATGACCTGGGATTCCTTTATCACAAGAACCCTCTCTGAAATCACTGAATCAATTTATTGAAGCCCAATGGAAACCCCCGAATGGAGAATCCTCAAGGATTGAAGGGTTTCCGTCCTCAAGTGGAAAGGAATGAGCAGCGGCCCAAAAACCTCATAAAAATTATGATAAGGGATAGATGATCCTCGAACAAGCCAAGCGAACCCCTTTTATACACAAATGATGGCACAAACCTTTAGAACAATCTCCAAAAGGGGTCGCCCCACTTGGAGAATTAATTTGATTTAATTACTGCCTTTTCCTTCCAGTTTCTTTCTTCACCTTGGGTCGGCCATTTTAGCATTTAAAATTAATTAATCTCTTAATACTTTTCTCCTTTTTATGTTTTCACTTTATTCCATAAAGTCCCTTCCTTTTCATCCCTTTAGCTGACATATAATAATGAATAGGCTAAATACTTCAAGTATTTAAAAATACTTTTTATTTTAATGATATTATTAAGTTACTCAAGATTTGGAAATGATCGGGCCCAACTTAAACCATTACTAATTATTCTATTTATAAAAGGGGACATTACAGTCTTCCCCTCCCAAATTTGCTTGCCCTCAAGCAAATGCACACTCCATTTTTCAACTCCTTGTACCTACATGCAAACACCAGGGTCCCAAATTGACCTCCGGAACTCTTCAGAGTGTGGAAAATCCTCTTCCACCCTTATTTTCATCACCAATATCATGCCAACAAGATCAACATACCTTTGGGCCTCCAAATGATCACCCAAGCCTCTACTACTACCTTGAGGGAAGTCCTACCTTCCTCATCTCTTGCTATCCCGATGGACAGGGCAAACAACGCTTCATCGTTTGCTAGGGCTAATAATAAACTCAACTGCTCCTCACGCTTTTCAAGTGCTAGGAACCTTGCACTCTCCTTGGTCATGTGAAAACTACGCATTCCTTGACTCATAAGAGTCTCTTCACCAACACTTATATGGGCTGTTCCCACATGTGTAAGGTGCTGCCAAGATGCCAAAGTGGCTGCCACGATGATCCTCTTCAACCGAAACCTCTTCCCAACTTCTTCCATCCGGAATATTCTCCTAATTTGTGCCAACTTGCAGCTGTACATGACTGATAGCAGCTCTCCCAACACTCTAGAAATGTCATAATAGCAGCAAAACTGATATCCTTGTGCCCCAATCAAGGGTGTGAACCATGTAGGAGCTGAAAATGCTATTGGGAGTAAGTGCATCAATGAAGTTGGGAATTTGGTGCATGGCTGTCCCAATAGTGTTCCTTCTATTTTTGGGTTGGAGGATCACATCATCACTTGTTTTCCTCATATGCATGCCAACCATTACGCTCACTTCTTCACTTTGCTTCTTATACATATGAACATGCTGGACTAAACCACACTTATGTCTTTTCCTTCCTATCTTCTCCATTTCTGGAGCTGCACATATAACAAACATATCAATAAAATCAAGAGCTCCCACAAACAATTTGTCCACTGCCTTATCATGCCTCATAGATTGTAATGTCCCCTTTTTCGACTTGAGAGCCTAATTATGGACTTCTTGCCATTCCCTTTCCATGGCATTGAAGTTGAATGAGCTAGGGGAGGAATTGCATTCCCACTTCATTTTTCTTTTGGTAATTTTTAAAAAGTTTTTTTACTGTTTCTTTATTTAAGCAGGTCGGTTGGGCTAGAGGAGTTTAAAAATAAATTAAAAGACCCAATGAAGCTTTATGAGGTTGGTCTTGCCTATTTGGTTTAGAAGAACAACAGTCAGGGGACAAGAAGTCCCTCCTCTTTAGTGGGAGAGGTTCCCTTATTCAAAAGCAAAACTTATTTACATATGTACAAAGCATAGTTTTACTGCGGAACTTGGATATCATGAAAGCGTTTTTAATAGATCATCAATCACAAAAGTACAGAGGAATGAAGATGTGGAAATGAGCAGAAAAGCATTCTCCAGAATTATAGATGACAAAATAATTCCTTATGCGTGCCAGAATATAATGAATTGGAATGAGACCATTTGTACTCGAATTAATGAGATGCAATTTGAAAAGACACACAGTTCCATAAATAACATCTACAAGAATACAAAGCTTCTTAGCATAATGTAGACAAATGATCTAACAATATTCAACAGATAGCTTGTGAATAAAAGAATCAGATGGACAAAGAAAGAAGATCCTTTTGTATTGATTGCTTTACTATTTCTTACACTTTCAAAAATAAGCCAAGTTCCCCCCCCCCTCTAAATGGCGAAGAGAGGCCACTATATAGTTTTACAAATCAGTTACGCTTGGTAACTACCTTTTTAAAATAATGTTTAGTTAAAGGGCTGCTTAACGCAAAACCCCAACTAATTACAATAAATCTGAGATGAGGAAAGAAAGAAGGGAGAAAAGTCAGGAGAAGAAGACAAGTGTTCATGATTGAGAAGGGCCCACTGATTTGAGGATCCGCTGTCTAAACCTTTTTAACGCCTCTGCTATGTCTCTGCCATGTGGGACCGATGTGTTGGCAGTGGACTGGGTCCAAAATCTGAGGCACTTCTCCATCTCTTTGTCGAATTCGATGTGTGTATGATAATCTTTATTTGCTTCTTCAATAGCAGACTGGAGAGAGCAGATTTCCTTCATCTTTTCCTTGGAGACAAAATCCTCTTTGAACAAATTATCTTTGACAAAAGCTCTAAATTGAGCTTTGATTTCTTACAAGGAGAGAGGCACACCAGAGGTCTCATCATGGAGGTGGCAATGTATATCCTTGAAAGCAGATACCACCAAAGTCTTGAAGGCCTCACCCTTCTGCCAGTTATTTCTCAATTCTCCCAAAGCTTCCTCCAGCACCTTGATTTTCCATTCCACACTATATACCCATGCTTTTGACAAGTTATCTTTTGCATCATCAAAGACCTTGCTTGCCATTAAAATATTTTCATCAGCCTACCCCATAAGGTGAAGGTCTACTATACAGCTGCTCCAGAGTTTGAGCTCTTTATCTATATTTCCAATGGTGGAGGATAGTTTCTGTTGCAGATTATTTACCTTCTCATTGAGTTTGAAGGCTTCACTAATGAAATTCAACCCTGCAATGAGCATATCATCCACCATGGCCTCCATAGCCCTTCCATAGATGGAATACTTGTGTATATCTTTGATACTCTGGACTTCATCTTGGCTGAGGATCACAGGTGGTGGAAGAGTAGTCAGTGGGGTAGGGTCTAAAACTTTATCTTTGGACAACAGTGACTTGATGAAACCTGCAAGAACCTGAGCCTGCTCTTCCAGCTGCTCTATAGTTTGTTTCCCTTTTTCCACCCTCCCAATGACCCTGGTGACTGTTTCTTGAAGATTGTGAATCTCACCTTCAGGGGTGGACTCTCCCATGGGGATCCTTGAGAGCTCTAGATCAGACGCCTGCAAATCCTGTTCTGGCTTGTCAACCTTGGGCTTGGCTATCTCCAGGAATTGCTGGCCCTGAGCATCGGATACTATTCGTGAGGTGGTCCTGGCCTTCTTGGTAGGAGTAGGAGGGGTAGTACCCAATAAGGCCGCCACAGCATCAAAGTTGGGTCCCGAGATTCGAGAGGAAGACTTTCTCTTCCTACTATCAACGAAAGGTTGTACCCATGCAAAAGAAGAGGAGGAAGAAGAAGGTGGGGCAAGAGGACCAAGAGAAAGAGAACTCATGGCACTCAAAGTGTGCACTGTTGTTGCCTCTAGTTGAGATATGAGTGGGGCACTCGGGGCTTCTGGTACAGAGGAGTCAATGGTGCTCGGAAGCTCAGTGCTTTGAACTTCTTTTTCTTTATCCGTTGGGGCTTCTGGAGTGCTTATAGAGACTGGCACTTCACTCTCCTTGCTTTCACTGAGAACAATGATGTTCTCTGGTCCTGAGGGAAATTCTGAATGTTTCATCAGGGGATCTTCTTCAACAGGCTCCTTCTTGACTTCTTTGATTTTCTTCTGATATACTTGGGTGGATGAGGAAGGAGTGGAGGATGTAGGACCTTTAGTTGATGAGGCAGGAGGGGTCTGTATAGGTGCTTCCGAACTGGGTGTCAATGCCTCCTTTCTTGGTGTTGAAGTATCCTTGGAGGAGGATTCTCCTGAATGCCTTCTAAGCTCACGAACTCTCCTGTCAAACCAGATTTTGGTTCTTACTAGGACAGGGGCTAAGATTTCAGCCAGATCATCCTTCTCCTTTTTGAACCAATCCAAATCCTCCAAGGGAGTGTGTTTGACCAAGTTGTCATATTCATATGAAAACAGGTCAGAATTATCATCCTGAAGCCCTTCAGGAACTTGGTACAAGTTAAGCTCTTGAATCAGTTGGAGAGAAAACCTGCCATAGTGTCTCCTCCTTGCCTCAAAATCATCAGCACAGTCAGCCCAATAGTCTTCTGTGTCTGCCATATGATGGTAATTGATTCTGAGGTTCTGCTCAATAAATTTCTTCAAGTCAAAACAAGTTCTTGGCCTGAAGAAATGGACAGTGATGGGGGCCAGGGCTCTCTCTATGTTCTGTGCATCTAGAGCCGTCTTGCAGGTGTAGTTTCCCAAAGATATAGGGAAGTGCAGGCCAGTGATTTTCTTATCCCTGCAGGTTTTGTGTAACTTGTCCAATTGCCTGCATATCTCGATCAAGGCCATTTTATCGTTGCAGAACATAGGGAGCTTGAGAGGGGTGCTCTCATAGCCTGCAAGCCTGATATAGGAGAATTTTCTGAACTGGATGAAGTAGGCACCGTACTTTGATATTAGGTTCATGGCTTCATCAGAGAACCTCCTCGCCATGTCACTCTCCAGAAGTCTTACAATGTACATGGTGAAAGCATCATTCACCCTCCTAAAGTTGCGATTGCTAGTGTCCAAGGTGAATTGAGGACAGTAAGCATATATAGGGTCACCTTTATGAGCATCAATGTATGTGAATCCAAACCATTGCCTTGATGCTGCTAGGGTATACATCAGATATGAAGTCATGTAAAACTTCTTTGTTTGTTGTACATTGGACAGCTGCTCTGCTAGGTTCATGCTGATGATTTCTGCCCAGTTGATATTCTGAGTTCCTTCACACACCATGTTGATAAGTGGGCACATCCAGAAATGGAACTCATTGGTAGAGGGTAAGCCCATGACCCGAGCTAGTAGGATTATAAAATCTGATAGCTCCTCATTAAAATCGGCATGAAACAGAGCTTTGGACAGATGGGACACCCCCTTTTTAGGGTTTTTAAGCCAAGACTTCGCCACCCTCGCCTTGTATTTTTCACTATCCTGGTCGAAGAGGGCCTGTGCCTGGTTCTGAGAGATTACTATAGAATTTTCCATTTCAGGAATCCTTAGGGCAGTGCCAATGGCGGCAGCATCGAGCTTGGCAATGAGCTCCCCATGCACATTTGTTAGTTCACTTGAGTTCGGGATTGAAATGAGTACCGCAGGCGAGTACCGTATCTGCACATTGCACTGAGATTGGGAAACCAGCGGCGAATGCCAAGCCACTATCGTGAATCATTTGTGCCATAGGAGAGGGGTTTGAGTCTGTCATCCTAGTCCAGAAATCTCCAAAGTCCAGGTGGCGAACTTCACTGTCCCCTATATCGGGAACGACAGACTCGAGCGGTGAAACTTGCTCCTGACCTTGGAATTTAATCTTCATGTTGATAGTGATTTGAAAAACAAAGTCACAGTCTGAACTCTTGATGGAATTGCAGGGGAATCGGGTACGTGCACAGAAATTCTGATTGCGAGGGTATGAGCAATTGATAGCAAGAAAGCAGTGTGCAAAAATGCGTAGGGGAAGAGCTTATTAAATAGCCGTTTAGGAGAGAGAAATATAATAAATGTGCATTAAATACGCATCTACCAACTTGAAAAGCAAGATATTCGGGAAGAGTGGGAAAAATTAGCCCAGATGGCCTTTGGTTCATTTGGGACACGTGGGACGCGAAAGAGTGATTCAACCGATGCACGGGATGCGGGAACAGAATGCACAAATGTTTATGGGACATGAGGGATGAAAGTATGTGAAGTGTGCGATGCGGCCGACGTGGGCGAAAGGTGAACAGCGAGCCTGAGTGACTTGGGACATTTGGAACAAAAAGTTCTGACGGGCCCGCAAGAAAACAAATTTTTCGGGTAAAGCGGCCGATCGGCGAACAGGGAGCCCGAATGAACTTGGGACATCTGGGACAAAAATGTCTGACAGACCCACAAATTGCACAAAATGACTCAAAAGACGCAGTTTTTTTTCGACTTCTCAACTTTTCCCTTTACCAGAACAACAGAAAAGGCATTAACTGAAAAAATTTTCAATTTTGAACTTCTCAAAAGAGGGAGAATTTTGAGAGGACAACAGCTGGCTCCTTCTGGGGATGACTTGGCTAAAGTCTAAAGAAATGAGACAAGGTAAGAACTCTCAGAAAATCTAGGGAAAGCAGATCAGTGCCTTATCCATTGGGCCACGGAGTCAAAAGCAAACCAACACAGAAGACAACACCCCAAACAAACAACACAACAAAAACAAGAAGAAGAGGAAACACACGCACATGCTATACAGAATATACAAAGGACTTCCTAATCACCTATGACTTAAACAATTTCAGGTACTGCCCACTATAAGGAAGTGGGAGGGAAGAACCATCCATATAATCAAGGTAAAAATAATTCTCACCAGCAAAGTGCCTGATCTTGAAAGGTCCGAGCCAAAGAGAATCAAACTTGCCATGGCTACCACGAGGTTCATGCCTTTTATCCCACAGCAAAACAATGTCTCCAACTTTGAAATCCCTGGATCTGGCTTTTTTATCAAACAAGGCCTTTACTTTCTGTTGGTGAGTAGATATTCTATCAGCGACCTTCAACCTGTCCTCATTCAATTTGTGAAGGTACATGATCCTTTTATCCAAAGAATCATTGAAACTGGTGTCTTCAATGGCCTTCATTAAATGCAAGGCTGGTAGTTCCACTGTTACGGGAAATTGAGCTTCCACTCCATATACTACCTAAAAAGGAGACATCCCAATGGCTCTTTTAGGTGTGACCCTATCTGCCCAAAGAGCATCATAGAGTTTCTTGTGCCAGTTCCTCTGAGATTCATTAACTAATTTCCTTATTATAGCCACCAGATTTTTGTTTGTCGATTCTGCTTGTCCGTTCCCCTGAGGATAATAATCTGAGGAGTGAGCCAGGGAGATGCCATATCCATAACAAAAATCCATCATTTCAGTTGAAGAAAAATTTGAAGCATTATCCGTCACGATCTTGTTTGGCACACCAAACCTCACCAAGATGTTTTCTTTGATAAAACTGCATACTACTTCTGAAGTAGTACTTTTCACTGGAATGGCTTCTACCCATTTAGTAAAATAATCTGTGGCAGTTAATACATGGGTGTGACCAGCACTAGAAGAGGGATTAAGTGTTCCAATGAAATCTAAACCCCATTGTTGAAAAGGCTCTTCGATCACAACTGGTTTAAGGGGAAAAGAAGCCAACTTGGGTCTACCCACGAAGGTTTGACAAGCTTCGCATTTATCAATCCACTTTGATGCATCTTTGAACAAGGTAGGCCAGTAATATCCTGCACGAAGAATCTTATGAGCAGTGACAGTTGATGAGTAGTGCCCTCCACATGCTTGATTATGAAAAGCTGAAAGTAGCTTCCTCTGTTGTTCCTTGTCCACACATTTTAGAAATCTTCCATCCAACCCACGCTTAAACAAGGCATTTTCCCACAACACATATTGGGCTGATCTTAGCTTAACAGCTCTCCTCTCTTTGGCAGTCAAATGAGAGGGACATTCTCCATATGTGAGAAAGTGTGTGATATCAGCATACCATTCATCAATTGAGCCAAGAAACAGAATGGTAGGGAGATCAACTTTATCCTCTGGTAACTCATGTCTAGCTCCCTCAGCGATGAGTTCACACAGGCCTTTTCCATGGACGAGCTTGGTTGGTCTGATGTCAATGTCATATTCTTGAACCTTGGCCACCCAGTTTCCTCTCTTGGATCCAAACTCCTGCTGTGTGAGAATGGACTTGATGGTTGTATCAGGTACAAATACTGTGGAGTGAGAGTTAAGAATGTAAAAATGAAACTGCTTGACAACTTTAACCACTGCGAAAGCATGTTTCTCCATTATGGTGTATTTTAACTCATGATTTTTTAGAATGTAGCTCATAAATGCAATTGGGAGTTCGTGATTATTAGAATCTTCTTGAGTCAAAACAACAGCCAGGGTGTTATCTGTGGCATAGCAATAGATAATAAAATCTTTACTGAAATCTGGACATGCTAAGACGGGAGTTTTAGCAATAGCCCTTTTAATACCTTCAAAGGCTTCTTTACCTTCAGGAGACCAGCCAAACGTCTATTTTCCCTTCATCATTTGAGAGATATTCAAGGTTAGCTCTGCAAAATCAGGGATGAATCTTCTCAGGAAGTTAATCTTACCAAAGAAAGAATGCACTCCCTTCTTGCTGGTTGGAAGGGGAATCTGCTGAATAGCTTGAACTCGCTCAGGATCAATTTTTATACCATCTTTAGAGACAACATGCCCTAACAATTTTCCCTCTGTGACACAAAAGACAGATTTCTTAGGATTTAAAGAGATCCCATGTTTTCTACATTTCAGAAGAACCGTTTCCAGGTGCTGAAAATGATCTGCCCTTACTTTGGAAAATACAGTCAAGTCATCAAGGTACACGACAATACACTTCCCTTTTAAACTTCCAAAGGCCAAGTCCATAGCTCTCTGGAAAGTGGCACCGGCATTAATGAGCCCAAAAGGCATCCTTTTGTAGGCAAAGGTACCCCAAGGGGTAGTGAAGGCCGTCTTGTGTTGATCTGTGGTATTAACTTCTACCTGATTATATCCTGAGAAGCCATCAAGCATAGACAACATTTCAGATCCCGTTACAGCTTGTAAGACTTGATCCATCATGGGCAAAGGATAGTTGTCCTTTAAAGAAGCTTGATTCAGATTTCTGAAGTCAACACAGATACGAATCTCACCATTTTTCTTTCTAACAGGCACAATGTTGGCAATCCATGTTGAATGGTGGATAGGAAAAATGATTTTGGCTTTTAATAACTTCTGTATTTCCTGAAAGATGGTGTCAGCTATCTTAGGATTGTATTGCCTTTGTTTCTACCTGAAAGGCTTAATCCCCAGTTTGAGAGGGATGAAATGTTGCATCTCCTTGGGTTGAAAAGCTTTTAGATCCTCATAAGAATAAGCAAGAACATCTTTATACTCCCTTAAAAGATTAATTACTTTCTTCTTTTCTTCCGGCGTGCAACATTTCCCAATGTTCACGAGTTTAGGGTCAATGGAACTCCCAATATTAGTTTTATCATACTCAGCTGATTGTTGTGATCCAGTAGAAGCTTTAGACTTCACATACCTGTCATGCTTGTCAAACAATTCTTCTAAACTCACCAGTCCCTTTGGAATCTTGTTCCCTTTGAGTTTGATACACCCATCTTGATCCATCTCTTCTTCATTGACATCTTCTTTATTGGAAGGCACACTTTCACGAGGTAAATTGTCACTTCCTTCAAAGTACAATTGTTCAAAGTTATCCCTGAGTTCTAAGAAAGAAAGCAAATGCTGATCATCATTGAAAACTTGCCAGTTACTTGCATTATCAGGTACACTGGGCCTATGGATCATTTCAATGGTAAACCTATCTTGAGAGAAGTCAGGATGAGGTATCAGCAATGACCCTGAGACTGCTAGTGAATCAGCCCTGGTGTTCTTCTCCCTAGGCACTGCTTCAATGGAGAAGGCATCAAGAAATTCGATGGAGTCCCACACCTGATTCCTGTAATGTTTCAACCTTCTATTCTTTACCTGGAAAAGGTTTCTAACCTGCTTAACAATCAGCTCCGCATCTCCGTGAGCTAGAAGATTCTTCACACCCTTTTCTTTTGCCACATGAAGCCCAAGAATGAGAGCTTCATACTCTGTTGTATTATTAGTATTTTCAAATTGTAACTTGAATGAGAAAGGACAAACCTTTCCCTCAGGAGACACTAATACTACACCGGCTCCAGAACCAGCTGAGGAACAACTTCCATCAAACTCTAATATCCAAACACCATTAGGATCCTTAAGTGATTTTTTGGGAAGTTGGATCTCCTCAAGAGACATAATCATATAGTTTCCATGCCCCATATCCTCATAAAGTATTTGTGCTTTGGGATCATCTGTTTTTTGTACGATATACTCAGACTGCTTCTCAGGAAACAACTTCTTCATTTGCCCATTAACAGGTATGAGGGCATGTGACCAATCCATTTGAATTTCTCCTCCCACATCTTTACAGAAATTCCTACTTAGCAGCATTCCATATGAAGGAGGAATGTCTGCTACTAGGATAGTGGCCAAAACCTTCTTCTCAGGCAAAGTAGCAAAAGCTACTTGTGCATCCTTAATCCTTCCGACTAGGGGTACTTCCTTACTTTCCATAGAATAACAAGACCCATAAGTGCATGTGAGAGTTAGGCCTAAGGCATGGGCTACTTTGGCAGGCATTACATTGTCTGATGCTCCTGAGTCTATGACGCAGTTGCTGAGTCTATGGCCAGCTATAAGGAGGGTTACATAGAATGGTTTGATCTTGTCATTAGGTGAGGTGACAGAGGCTACCAGATTGGGTTGTGGTGTAGAAGATGGAGTGGGTAAGAGGCCTTTAGAGGTAGTTTTGGAATGGGAATTGACAAAGTGAACCATTTTGGCAAAAGCCTTGGGGTGGGTTTGATAGTACTCAGCCTCTGAGATTTGAACCTTGGTCTTTTTCATGTGATCAATGATATCGAAAGACCCAGAAGTGGACGAGCTATCCTCGCTTGGAACCCTAGGCTTATCGGTCTTAGGAGTTGAAAAAGAAGTAACTTTAGTAGCAGAATTGACAGGACTCACCTTGGGTGTGGACGTAATGGGGATAGGAAATCCTCTTTTTGCAATTACAGGGATAGTCGTTGGATGTTCCTTGGATCTTTTGGCCGGCTGCATCACTTTCTCCTTTTTGTTTGTCTGCTCTCGAGTCATGACAGTGTATGATTCACTATTCATGTCCACCACTACTTCGTCATAATCATCTTCTTCATCAACACCTTCAGTAGTGAAGAAATTAACTCGAGATCCCTCAAGTTCCTCTGCTTCTTCATCAACCTCTTCAACAAATTCTTCACAATCTTCACTAACCTCTTCATCCTCCGGCTCTTCAACTTCACAGGTTGCATTAACAGGGACTTTAATAGGAGGTCCTTCAAGTGCTAGCCTTGTTTGAGAAGTAGGCAAATGATTTCTGGGCTGAAAATTCCTCCTTGGAACGTCTGCATAGGGGGCGTGCTGAGCCAATTGTTTCTTAATGGCGATGAGATCATTTGCAAGTTTTTGTACTAATGGATCAGTATTAGGCCCAGGAGTGGAAGAGGAGGAAGAAGAAGACCTAGATTTAGAAGGATCTCTTCTCAACTTCCCTGACATGATTAAATCATCTTCAACACTAACAACAAGAGTTTGATCTTCGGCCAATGTTGCAAGATTAGCTCTTCTCAATGCATAACTAACTTCCGGCAATTGGGCATTCAGGAAGAAGCATTTTTGAATTTGATCTATAGGTTGAGTATCAGGTGGGATTTTGTTAATCAATTTGTTGAATCGAGCCACAAATTCTCTCATGGGCTCTTGTGATTCCTTCTTTATTTGAGAAATTTGGGCCAGCAAAGCATGCACGTCTTCTGCCGGTTTGAAACGATTCTCAAACCTTGTTCTCATTGTGTTCCAGCTAGTGATAGCTCCGGCTGGAAGGTGATAGAACCAATCAGCTGCATTATCTTGTAAAGTCTCAACAAAAAGCCTCACTGAGACATCTTCATGTTCAACCCCCAGAACTCCACATGCAACTATGAAGGCCGCGATATGCTCATCAGGATGTACCTTACCATCACCTCTGAATTTGGGGAAGTTCTTCTGGTTACCTCTGGGTAACTCATGCAAAGGCTGAGGAAGGGCGAGAGGCCCAACACGATGGCCCCAAGGCAATGGTACCACCATTCTTGGAAAAATGGCTTGAAGGGGAACTGAAACACCAGCAAGAATCAGAGCGCGGAGATTAGGACTGAGTTGCTCTGAAGAAAAACCACCCACGGGGGTTCTACTTTTGACAGGAGGAATGCTTGTTGAACGAGCTCTTCTATTTCTTCCTGTTGAAGGGAAGGAAAAACTCTGTTGTTCCAAAAGCTGAAACTGAGAATCTTCAATACCACGGGCCCTTCTCCCGCGAGTAAAACGTGGAGTCGCCAGATCAAAGGATGATCGATAAATGATTATGGAACTGGAATACGTCAAGAAATGATTTCCCCAGCGGAGTCACCAAAAACTGTTGGTCGTCAAAAAGGACTTCAAGAAGAACAATAGTCAGGGGACAAGAAGTCCCTCCTCTTTAGTGGGAGAGGTTCCCTTATTCAAAAGCAAAACTTATTTACATATGTACAGAGCATAGTTTTACTGCGGAACTTGGATATCATGAAAGCATTTTTAATAGATCATCAATCACAAAAGTACAGAGGAATGAAGATGTGGAAATGAGCAGAAAAGCATTCTCCAGAATTATAGATGACAAAATAATTCCTTATGCGTGCCAGAATATAATGAATTGGAATGAGACCATTTGTACTCGAATTAATGAGATGCAATTTGAAAAGACACACAGTTCCATAAATAACATCTACAAGAATACAAAGCTTCTTAGCATAATGCAGACAAATGATCTAACAATATTCAACAGATAGCTTGCGAATAAAAGAATCAGATGGACAAAGAAAGAAGATCCTTTTGTATTGATTGCTTTACTATTTCTTACACTTTCAAAAATAAGCCAAGTTTCCCCCCCTCAAAATGGTGAAGAGAGGCCACTATATAGTTTTACAAATCAGTTACTCTTGGTAACTACCTTTTTAAATAATGTTTAGTTAAAGGGCTGCTTAACGCAAAACCCCAACTAATTACAATAAATCTGAGATGAGGAAAGAAAGAAGGGAGAAAATTCAGGAGAAGAAGACAAGTGTTCATGATTGAGAAGGGCCCACTGATTTGAGGATCCGCTGTCTAAACCTTTTTAACGCCTCTGCTATGTCTCTGCCACGTGGGACCGATGTGTTGGCAGTGGACTGGGTCCAAAATCTGAGGCACTTCTCCATCTCTTTGTCGAATTCGACGTGTGTATGATAATATTTATTTGCTTCTTCAATAGCAGACTGGAGAGAGCAGATTTCCTTCATCTTTTCCTTGGAGACAGAATCCTCTTTGAACAAATTATCTTTGACAAAAGCTCTGAATTGAGCTTTGATTTCTTGCAAGGAGAGAGGCACACCAGAGGTCTCATCATGGAGGTGGCAATGTATATCCTTGAAAGCAGATACCACCAAAGTCTTGAAGGCCTCACCCTTCTGCCAGCTATTTCTCAATTCTCCCAAAGCTTCCTCCAGCACCTTGATTTTCCATTCCACACTGTATACCCATGATTTTGACAAGTTATCTTTTGCATCATCAAAGACCTTGCTTGCCATTAAAATATTTTCATCAGCCTGTCCCATAAGGTGAAGGTCTACTATACAGCTGCTCCAGAGTTTGAGCTCTTTATCTATATTTCCAATGGTGGAGGATAGTTTCTGTTGTAGATTATTTACCTTCTCATTGAGTTTGAAGGCTTCACTAATGAAATTCAACCCTGCAATGAGCATATCATCCACCATGGCCTCCATAGCCCTTCCATAGATGGAATACTTGTGTATATCTTTGATACTCTGGACTTCATCTTGGCTGAGGATCACAAGTGGTGGAAGAGTAGTCAGTGGGGTAGGGTCTAAAACTTTATCTTTGGACAACAGTGACTTGATGAAACCTGCAAGAACCTGAGCCTGCTCTTCCAGCTGCTCTATAGTTTGTTGCCCTTTTTCCACCCTCCCAATGACCCTGGTGACTGTTTCTTGAAGATTGTGAATCTCACCTTCAGGGGTGGACTCTCCCATGGGGATCCTCGAGAGCTCTAGATCAGATGCCTACAAATCCTGTTCTGGCTTGTCAACCTTGGGCTTGGCTATCTCCAGGAATTGCTGGCCCTGAGCATCGGATACTATTCGTGAGGTGGTCCTGGCCTTCTTGGCAGGAGTAGGAGGGGTAGTACCCAATAAGGCCACCACAACATCAAAATTGGGTCCCGAGATTCGAGAGGAAGACTTTCTCTTCCTACTATCAACGAAAGGTTGTACCCATGCAAAAGAAGAGGAGGAAGAAGAAGGTGGGGCAAGAGGACCAAGAGAAAGAGAACTCATGGCACTCAGAGTGTGCACTGCTGTTGCCTCTAGTTGAGATATGAGTGGGGCACTCGGGGCTTCTGGTACAGAGGAGTCAATGGTGCTCGGAAGCTCAGTGCTTTGAACTTCTTTTTCTTTATCCGTTGGGGCTTCTGGAGTGCTTATAGAGACTGGCACTTCACTCTCCTCGCTTTCACTGAGAACAATGATGTTCTCTGGTCCTGAGGGAAATTCTGAATGTTTCATCAGGGGATCTTCTTCAACAGGCTCCTTCTTGACTTCTTTGATTTTCTTCTGATATACTTGGGTGGATGAGGAAGGAGTGGAGGATGTAGGACCTTTAGTTGATGAGGCAGGAGGGGTCTGTACAGGTGCTTCCGAACTGGGTGTCAATGCCTCCTTTCTTGGTGTTGAAGTATCCTTGGAGGAGGATTCTCCTGAATGCCTTCTAAGCTCACGAACTCTCCTGTCAAACCAGATTTTGGTTCTTACTAGGACAGGGGCTAAGATTTCAGCCAGATCATCCTTCTCCTTTTTGAACCAATCCAAATCCTCCAAGGGAGTGTGTTTGACCAAGTTGTCATATTCATATGAAAACAGGTCGGAATTATCATCCTGAAGCCCTTCAGGAACTTGGTACAAGTTAAGCTCTTGGATCAGTTGGAGAGAAAACCTGCCATAGTGTCTCCTCCTTGCCTCAAAATCATCAGCACAGTCAGCCCAATAGTCTTCTGTGTCTGCCATATGATGGTAATTGATTCTGAGGTTCTGCTCAATAAATTTCTTCAAGTCAAAACAAGTTCTTGGCCTGAAGAAATGGACAGTGATGGGGGCCAGGGCTCTCTCTATGTTCTGTGCATCTAGAGCCGTCTTGTAGGTGTAGTTTCCCAAAGATATAGGGAAGTGCAGGCCAGTGATTTTCTTATCCCTGCAGGTTCTGTGTAACTTGTCCAATTGCCTGCATATCTCGATCAAGGCCATTTTATCATTGCAGAACATAGGAAGCTTGAGAGGGGTGCTCTCATAGCCTGCAAGCCTGATATAGGAGAATTTTCTGAACTGGATGAAGTAGGCACCGTACTTTGATATTAGGTTCATGGCTTCATCAGAGAACCTCCTCGCCGTGTCGCTCTCCAGAAGTCTTACAATGTACATGGTGAAAGCATCATTCACCCTCCTAAAGTTGTGATTGCTAGTGTCCAAGGTGAATTGAGGACAGTAAGCATATATAGGGTCACCTTTATGAGCATCAATGTATGTGAATCCAAACCATTGCCTTGATGCTGCTAGGGTATACATCAGATATGAAGTCATGTAAAACTTCTTTGTTTGTTGTACATTAGGACTGCTCTGCTAGGTTCATGCTGATGATCTTTACCCAATTGATATTCTGAGTTCCTTCGCACACCATGTTGATAAGTGGGCACATCCAGAAATGGAACTCATTGGTAGAGGGTAAGCCCATGACCCGAGCTAGTAGGATTATAAAATCTGACAGCTCCTCATTAAAATCGGCACGAAACAGAGCTTTGGACAGATGGGACACCCCCTTTTTAGGGTTTTTAAGCCAAGACTTCGCCACCCTCGCCTTGTATTTTTCACTGTCCTGGTCGAAGAGGGCCTGTGCCTGGTTCTGAGAGATTACTATAGAATTGTCCATTTCAGGAATCCTTAGGGTAGTGCCAATGGTGGCAGCATCGAGCTTGGCAATGAGCTCTCCATGCACATTCGTTAGTTCACTCGAGTCGGGATTGAAATGAGTACCGCAGGTGAGTACCGTATCTGCACATTGCACTGAGATTGGGAAACCAGCGGCGAATGCCAAGCCACTATCGTGAATCATTTGTGCCATA
Source organism: Taxus chinensis (assembly GCA_019776745.2). Taxonomy (NCBI): domain Eukaryota; kingdom Viridiplantae; phylum Streptophyta; class Pinopsida; order Cupressales; family Taxaceae; genus Taxus; species Taxus chinensis. The sequence goes on from CM034151.1 coordinate 67,592,787, forward strand.
GGAGAGGGGTTTGAGTCTGTCATCCTAGTCCAGAAATCTCCAAAGTCCAGGTGGCGAACTTCACTGTCCCCTATATCGGGAACGACAGACTCGAGCGGTGAAACTTGCTCCTGACCTTGGAATTTAATCTTCATGTTGATAGTGATTTGAAAAACAAAGTCACAGTCTGAACTCTTGATGGAATTGCAGGGGAATCGGGTACGTGCACAGAAATTCCGATTGCGAGGGTATGAGCAATTGATAGCAAGAAAGCAGTGTGCAAAAATGCGTAGGGGAAGAGCTTATTAAATAGCCATTTAGGAGAGAGAAATATAATAAATGTGCATTAAATATGCATCTACCAACTTGAAAAGCAAGATATTCGGGAAGAGCGGGAAAAATTAGCCCAGATGGCCTTTGGTTCATTTGGGACATGTGGGACGCGAAAGAGCGATTCGGCCGATGCGGGGAACGCGGGGACAGAATGCACAAATGTTTATGGGACATGAGGGATGAAAGTACGTGAAGTGCGCGATGCGGCTGACGCGGGTGAAAGGTGAAAAATGAGCCTGAGTGAACTTGGGACATTTGGAACAAAAAGTTCCGACGGGCCCGCAAGAAAACAAATTTCGGGTAAAGCGGCCGATCGGCGAACAGGGAGCCCGAATGAACTTGGGACATCTGGGACAAAAATGTCTGACAGACCCGCAAATTGCACAAAATGACTCAAAAGACGTAGTTTTTTCTGACTTCTCGACTTTTCCCTTTACCAGAACAACAGAAAAGGCATTAACTCAAAAAATTTCAATTTTGAACTTCTCAAAAGAGGGAGAATCATTCTGTGGCTCCGTTTCAAGTGTCGTTTTCTCTAAAAGTGCATATTTTCTCGAGCTCTACGCATTGATGGCAATATTTTTCTTATTTTCATAAAATCCATTTTTGCACCTTTTTCGACCAAGCAACTTCTTGCAATCTTCTGAAATAATCATGAGCTTTGATCGCCTGTAGATAGATTAGTAATGAAATCAATGAAATGTGATATTATCTCTCTTTTGAAATGTGAATTTATCTTTTGTTTTTATATATTTAATAAAAATGTATATTTCTCATAGTCGAATTTAATCGCTGATTTTTTTACTGGCGAATTTTTCACGAATTTAATCATTGGCGAATTCGAACACGAATTCGAATGCGGCAACTTAGTTTAAGGAGACTAATGACCTCATTTGTAGATTAGCTACTTTGGCGAATTTACTCTAAATTGATCTTTGGGCTCATTGCTCTTAGTTCTCTCCACTTTTGGGCAACAATCCAATTGTGTGGCTCTTTCCAAGAGAGATGAAAACCCTTCTTGTGGCTTGTTGGTGGACGGAAACCCGCCATCCTTGGTTGAAGTGAAGTCATATTTGTAGATTTGGACATTGAAGGATAAATGAAGTCATCTACAAACATTTGCATGCATTTAGAATCCTCTCCTAGTTGGAGCGACTTGTGTTAGTGTGTAGTTGGGTGCCTTCTAGGGCACATAACTCATATTTTCTTTCATATTCAGATTTTCCATAATTTCTAAGGCTGGAATCGATTATATTTTGTGCAGTTTGGGGTTTGGAAACCCTCATTTCATAATTTTCTTTGAGTTGTAATTCTACTGCTTTCAATTAATTTTCCAGCCGTGTTTTCCACCAAATTTCATAGTGGAAAGTGGCATAAATATTTCCTAAAATATATATCTACAATTTGGTTAAGTTATTTGAAAAGTTTCAAGTGTTTTTCATTCATTGCCAGACTGTTATAATAATCAGACTGTTGATTTTCAGCTGTCATAAATTTCAGTTTGCTGGTCCTAAAATCAGAATTAAAATTATCCTTCACAATATTGCTCGTGTCAAGTATCTTCCCAGAGCTGTCATGAAAATCCACCTCATAGGGTAACGACTCAATCTTTGGAGGAGCGATAGGTGTTTCAAGGGCTTCCATAGGCTGCTCCTCAATGTCCAATAGCTTTGATTCTTCTTCTTGCTTCACCATTATCATTTGGAAATTCTTTTCCTCTTCCTTCCTCAAGACATGTTGCAAGTCTCCTTGTGTAGCTCATGGTTTAGTTCTTGGTCCAATTCCAACTCGATCTTTCTTCAATCCCATGAAGTTGACAAGTGGTAGTTCTTTTAGGGTCTCAAGTAGAAGGGCTCTATATTCAGTGTAGTTGACAACAATGTCATCCACTATGGAGGGCTGAGTTTCCCTCATCGGAATGGTTTTTTCTTTTGGAAGGAAAGTAGGCCGGAATGACCTAGATGAAGAATCACTCACGCTTCGTGGTGGCTGGATTTTATTGTTTTCCCTTGAAGTGTTTCCTTCACCATTCGGATGTTGCATGGTATGGATCAATTGTGCCATCATATTTGCCAATCTCTCTTGCCCTTGAGCAAATGTCTCAAACCTAGCATCATAAAAAATTATTTCCACCATTTTATCTTCTCTTTCTGAATCACAGGGTAGTAAAATCAAGTGCTCTGATACCACTGTAATGCCCCTTTCGGGCTCAAATCTGAAATAAATGGATATTGCACAAACCCCAATAGACAACAAACTGAAAATGTATAACAAGTACAACAACCTGATTTATCTATAACAACAATCAAATTTTTGCAATTTCATCCCAAAATATTCAAATACAAATAGATCTAGATGGTTCCAAAGATTTAGAAATATTTTTAGAATACTTAGGAATAAGGAAATGATCATACAGACCACCAACTGATTTTATTTAGTTAAAATTATGACAGCAGCGAGTACACTCACAAATATGACCGGAAATAATGATTCCAAGGCCCAAATACAAGCCCGGAAAATGCAATCATCCTCTAAAAAGTGAGGAACCCAATTATTAATAGAAAGTGAGTTTCCGTGTCCTAGAAGCCAACAAACTTCACCTTAGGAGAGGGGTTGAAAGCTCCCAAAAATGCCCTAGCAGCCCTTTATCACAAGAACCATCACTGAAATCACTAAATCAATTTATTGAAGCCCAATGGAAACCCTTGAATGGAGAATCCTCAAGGCTTGAAGTGTTCTTGTCCTTCAATTAGGGAACAAGGAGGGTTTTCGTCCTCCCTTGTAGCCCCACAAGAGAGTTTGTGGCCTCAAGTGGAAAGGAATAAGCGGCAGCCCAAAAACCTCGTAAAAATTATTGTAAGGGATAGATGATCCTCAAATAAGCCAAGCGACCTCCTTTTATACACAAATGATGGCACAAACCTTTAGAACAATCTCCAAAAGGGGTCGCCCCACTTGGAGAATTAATTTGATTTAATTACTGCCTTTTCCTTCTAGTTTCTTTCTTCACCTTGGGTCGGCCATTTTAGCATTTAAAATTAATTAATCTCTTAATACTTTTCTCCTTTTTATGTTTTCACTTTATTCCATAAAGTCCCTTCCTTTTCATCCCTTTAGCTGACATATAATAATGAATAGGCTAAATACTTCAAGTATTTAAAAATACTTTTTATTTTAATGATATTATTAAGTTACTCAAGATTTGGAAATGATCGGGCCCAACTTAAAACATTACTAATTATTCTATTTCATAAAAGGGGACATTACAAGATATATTGCCTCCACCAACATCCTCATAGCCTTGCAATTTTTTGCATTATATATAGTGACTTGGATACCATTTTGAGACCCCACTGCCTCAATGGATTCAATGAGGATGTTTTGCAATGAACTCCCCATCCTTCACACATCCCTCGCAATTAACGGCCTTCAAAATCATTGCCCCTTTAGGGCACACTATAACCGCATTGATAAGAGGCTTATTGCTTGCATCTTTCAATCCATTAGAAACGATGAAGACCCTGATCAACTGCAATGAATTGTCAACATATTATTTTTGTTTGGCCAATAGGGTGGTGCAAACTTTTTCATACCTTGGCCTTTAGTAACCTTTTGGGGCCTCATTCACTGCTCTTATCATTTCCTTCCAATATGGTTACATAACCACATTGAAGGACAATTCATTGGCATATAATCAACGAGCAATATGCTCATCCACAAGATCTCTTGCCTCATTTTTAAATGACCTCTCCAAAGGTCCTTTTTTTTTCTACTTCTCTTGCTTGAAGGAGTATCTTCATCTTGTGTGGGGTGTGATGGCAAAAATGGATGTCTTGGGGCCACTACAGTGGAACTGCTAGCAACAAGTGGGGCCATTGGTGGCTTCCTTAATCTTGTCCCCCTTTTTAACAAAGGGTAACCCATTTTCATGGAGTAGGTTGTGTCTGCTTCCTCTTGCTCCTTGATAAATTCAATAATTTGTGTTTTTGACCTTGGAGCAAGACGTGTCCCCTTACATCCTCTAAGACCCGTATGAGGTATGTGACATGGGTGGGCCTTCACTCGACTATATGAACTATGGTGCGTAGCATTGCACTAGTTGCATCTTCATTTAGCTCCCCCTGTCCCACCCACCCCACCACGTGGAACCAAACTTAAAACTGTCACATGCCTCCAAAGTGGTGATTGTTCATCACGTTCAAAGTAAAATTGCTCTTGACCCACTGACCCAGAACTAGCTGACATTGTGATTGTAAAAATGTAGCTGCAAGTTAAATAAACATGTAAACTATCACAATTTAAAAAAAAAAAAAACCCTGTAACTTAGAAAAAATAAATATAAAAAATTCAAGATTCAAACACTTACCTCGGCAGAGAATGGGCTCGTCAATCACCTTAGGAACACAATTGTAATGAAGTTTGATGAAGCTTCAACCCTGAGTGAACAATGGAAAGTATATATGCAAAGAGAAAAAGAGAGGATAGTTTTTGCATTTGTGTTTCATTGTTTTTTATCTTTTTTCTTTGTGTTTGAGTTGCTTTTTAGGGTTAACATGAATTTTTATTATATTTTTTCATGTTTTCATGTTGCTTTTTTTATTGAAAAAGTATTTTTTTTTTAAAACATGTTTTACCCTGTGGGTACCTCCCATACCCGGGAGGTACCCAAGTGATACTGTACCCGTACCACATCCCGGTTACGTTCCCAGGCTGGGTACGAGGCCCCCAGGGGAGGATCTAGCTTCTTAGACTACAAAGCATTTAAAGCTAGTCATACAAGTTCCTAGTTTTATTTTCCCTATAAGTCATGTCCATGAATTTGTTTGCGTTAGCGGCTCCAAGAACTGCAATGATGATGGGCAATTGTATTGACCTATTGGTAAAGGGTACTTGTAGATCCTTTCAATCTATTCTTCTGTCATAATTTCAGCAGAGTATGAATTGACTAATCAAGAATTTTGACAATAAATGCCTGAAACACAGCATTGCTATGCATATCTTTCTAATTAAAGCAAGGGATAATAACATAGTACAGAAATGACCCCAGCTTAGATAATTGATACCCTGCATTTTTCCATCTCATTAACTTATATCTTGTTTATGTAAAGCAGATGGATCTAGGATAGATGAATAAGAAATATACCTCCGATCATGTAAACATTTATTTTGAGCTACGATCTTCACTCTAAGGTGAAAAAATTAAGCTCAACTTGCCAATCTTCTAGATGTGTATCAGGCCTAGATTGTTGTGATTAGGTGCATTCTTGTGGCACTATCAGGTGTACACAGGATTTTATATGAGCATTGAGAAGAAATAATCATAAATTAATAATCCACACAGCAGAGCAGTTTGCAGTCGCAATGTAAACCTTGAATAACGAGAATATCTTTTCAATATGGTTGTACTATCTCCATAGATTTTTTTGACAAAGTACATCAATCTTCATCTCCACGCAAAAACATCAATGAAAAGAGCCGTCCATTGAAATTCCTAGCACATATAAAGTCTATTTTTTTGTCCATTTAAACTTATTAAAATAGGTCCAATATGGAAGTGACAGAGTTCCTGAGGTTCGCAAAAATCATAGAAAATTATGGTCATAATCAGATGAATTTAAATTCCTATCCTTGAGCAGAGTGTGATGGTGTATACTAGAAGCTTGGTCGTGAGGAAATGAGCTATTATGGCTTCATATTTTACACAGTTTAGTTGGGCAGAGAATGTGCTTCTCTGAAAATCATTAAGGACAATTGGAGAATTCAGAATGAACTATACAGACTATACCTCATGTTTGGAAGGACAAGAAATGAACCAATCATATACATCTCTATGTTTGCATGGAGAATGCTCAGAAAGTGTGTGAATCCTCATAATATGCACATTTTCCGGAGTTGTATCAGTATAGTAAGCTGCCACAGGTGATGCACAGGTTTTGGAAAATGCTGCAGTTTTGCTCTTAAGAACTTGATGGAATATTTACCCAAAGGTCAGAAGTACAAGTGCAAAACACTGATTTTCGATACTTGTATTCTATAGGATATTCTAGGACGTAAGCATCAGATAAAATTTGAGCAAAGTTTTGCCATGATTCCAGTAAATGGATCACATGTTGAGTTTTCTTTTTCCTTCAGAAATATGTTTTGCTTGTTTTGAATTACATAAAGTACAAAAACCAGATTCAAGATCTGTCTATCAGCACAGGCTGCAGTTTGCACCTCCTGAACAAATTAAACTTTATCAAAATTCTGAGTCTTATGCCACTATCTACCACTGTCTGCAATATTTAGTAATCAAAGTAAAAATAAATATGACTTCATTCCTTATTTGCACTTACGAAATATTCTGCTAGAGAATGGGGGTAATCTTTCATAAAATGCCATTAGACTTTCACATCCATTGGGTAACTATAAGCATTAATATTATGCGCTGCTACTGCTGTCAAAAAGGATTTGCAAATCTTCGCTATCACTTTACCTCCAAGATGGGCTGTTTCCTGTTTGCAAACTTTGCTCAATCTGATTTACCACACTACACTGGATGCTCCACGTATGCAACTCTTCCAAGCCCGCCAGAAGCATACCCTTCTACGTGTATTCTTCCTACTCCCACTACTTATCTATTTGTTACTATGTGTACATTCTCAAAGCTTCTTTCAACCCACATCTGCTCCTCATTCTTTAGAAACCATCTTACAATCCTCTGTTTATAGAGGCCATTCATCCATGTTCTGATTTTGATCAAGCTGATTCTGAACCTTACCTGGAATATGAGCCAAAGAGGAGCAAATCTTGCCTTAGGGACTATCATTAACTTGTGAAATATTTGAAAGCTATATCCTTGGATTAGGAGGCCATCAGAAAGCTCATTATCTTTGCATCCTAGTATGAAGTCAATTTTCCAGGCCAGCAAAGCATTGCTCCTTATGTTTGCCTGATGTGTTTGCAGGTTGCACTGAAAATGGAAAAGAGTGGTAAGGAAAATAAATTGCCCCATTGCTTGAAATAGAATATCTGATTTTACATGCTTTATTAATTCTACAGTGCATTCTATAGCTCATACCTTTCTATAATCTTTTTCAGGCTCTACTTGTGTCAGACTTTGGTCCTAGAACTACTATTAAGATTGTTGAGAATCTGCGCAAAGAAATCCTGGCTGGAAATCTTAAATCAGCACAAGAGATCAAGGTAATACAAATAAAAAAATTGGTCCTTGTGTTCATTCCAGTGTTCTCTACCTGGACGTGCTTATGAGCCCCATTGACCTACTTTGGCCACTCATTGACACTAATATAGTTTCTTTCTTTCTTTCTATGATGGGTTACACACAGGATCTTGAGAAAACAACGTTTATCCTTTAAGAGAAATGTGTTGACTTCAGACATTATTTTGTTATCAAATATATTTTATAGCAACAATTATGTTATTTATCGACTTTATAGCTAGTTCAATCTGGCTTATCATCTGTGTTTGCAGGCTGCTCTGAAGAAAAAGGTGTCTGATTTACTGAAACAAAAAGTACAGAATACAGAGCTTCAACTTGGCATTAAGTATACTTTCCAATTCTCTAAAAGCTCATATTTATACTGGTGTTCTACATCTCGTGCTTACTATTGTTTAGGTAAGCTGATTCTTGTTTTCCTTTGCAGAAAACCAGCTGTGATCCTAGTTGTTGGTGTCAACGGAGGAGGAAAGACAACATCTATTGGTGATTAAATTTAAATCCAAGATGTTTATTTTTTATTTATACATTTCTATTAGGATTAGTTTTCTATTTACATCATTAGCAGTTTCTTCAATGTTTTTGGTTACTTTGCAAGGCTATATGTCATGTTTCTTTCATCCCTTGCAATTTGCAGGAAAACTTGCCTACAGACTCCAAAATGAGGGAAAGAAGGTGCCATCTCTTCCTCCAAACCTTGGATTAGGGAAAATTATAGAAGCTCTTTCTTCCTCTCTTTGAGATGTAGGTGTTTAGTATCTAATTAAAGGTAAGTTTTTGCAAAATGTGGTTCATCTAATCATGAAACAAACTCTTCTATAATAATTAATAATCATATCCAAAATTTATCAGTTTTACAAAAAATAAATTATGTTAATGTATTTATCATTTATATAATAATTATCTCCACTATAATCTATGCTTAATGTTGTAAACTTAAATAGAATAAGGTCTTACATGTTACTAAATTCCAGTCGCTGGAATTTCGTTTAATATTTCCTAGGGAGCAGATTTTTAAGATTAGCACAGGTATCCACTATATTTTCAGCACTTCAATTTCAATTTTTTTACTATTTCCATTTCATACTCATTGAAACCCAAGCTCGTGGTCTAGTATATTCATCTGAGGCTAGTGTTTTAGAACTTTTCTGCCATTGGTGCTTCACACATCAGCCGGTGCCTTCTTGTTTCTTGCAACTATTGAAGATGGCTGTTGCAAATTTTAAATATTCATTATTTTTAAATTTTCCGCTCACCCTTTGGTTGGATATTTTATTTTAATTCAATAATGTAGAGAGCATTTTATTTAAGTCATGTCTTGGTCCTTGTCTAATGTTACACACTGTGATGCTTTCACGACTGCTTCACCTTCTTTCGAGCAAAATTTCACACTGTTTGGCATAATATCGCTAGATCTGATTGAATATATTGCTTCATCTATCATCTTTGAATTATTATAGTTATGTTGAGACCCTGCTTTATCCTCATTAATATTGCCAATTGAGAGGGAACATCAGTCTATCCTTTGAATTTCCATTATGATACAGAAGGCTTTTCCCCACAGTGGTAGTTATCATTAGCTTTTCTTCTCCTGCTCATAATGTATTTTGAATGTAAACTATATATCATGGTTTGCTAGATAACGAATCTTTCAATATATGTTTCTGGTTCCTATTCACAATTTTAATGATACCAAATGTTTCCTCTGTATGATAAGGTCCTAATGGCAGCAGGTGATACATTTCGTGCGGCAGCCAGGGATCAACTGGAAGTTTGGGCAAAAAGAACCAATTCAGAGATTGTCATAGTTGAAGGAGAAAAAGTTAAGCCTACCACAGGTAATGCTGATTTAATATAAGGTCTTAGTCAAAACGTTGTCCTCCTTCAGTGGAGTTTAACCCCTAGAATTTGTTGAAGTGGCGAGGTGGTTTTTCTTTATAACCAAGGAATTATTTTAACTTGGAAATTTTTTCTACTTTAGTTTTGTCTCAGGCTGTGCGCAAGGCAATGGAGGAAAGCTTTGATGTGGTTCTCTGTGATACCTCTGGCCGTAAGTATTGTAGCTACAGTTTTGATATATCTATTTCCTCTCTTAGTTTCCCGATTAGTAAATTATGATTGCTGTCTTGCCGATTATTTGGTTACTTGATGTTTCTATCTCATGTTACAGGTTTTCACACTGATTATACTCTCATGGAAGAATTGATTCAGTGCAAGCGTGCCATTAAAAAATTGATGCCAGGTGCACCTAACGTATGTTTCTGATCAATACTGATTAAAATAGAGAAAAGGTTTTTAGCTTTTTCTAACAAGGTTATCAACGTAAAATCTTGTTGATCCTCAGATTTCAAGGCTCTGTTCTTATTAACTTTTGGTCTTGCTATATTGTTCATCCTATCGTATTGTTGTGTAATGTCCCTTTTTGGGACTGAAACTAAAAAGGTAGGAAACCGCTCAAACCCCAATAGATTAAATTTAGATTTTTAGATCAGCAAATTAGGTTTTCTAACAGCTGGAAATCAGCAGTCTGATTTTTTAACAGTCCAGAAATAGAGGAAAATCACTCAAATATCATCAAATAACTCAACCAAAATATAAATAGATATTTTAGGAAGAATTTAAGACACTTTTTATCGTCAAATCAGATCACACACTCAGCTGGAAATTTAATTCTGAACAACATAAGTACAACCCATGAAAATAATGAAAAGAGAGGTTTCCAAACCCCAATAACCACAAAGAAAGATTCTGGTCTTAGAAATTATGCCGAATCAGAATATCAAATAAAATCCGAAGTACGTGCCCTAGAAGGCACCCAAGTAACACCAAACCCTAGTCGTTGCCTTTAGGGAGAGCTCCAAAATGCATGCAAAGCCTTTGTAGATATTTTCCTTGATGCCCTAGATCCAAATCTGCAAGAAGTCTTCAATAGATGTCTTCAAATCACCCACAATGGAGGGTTTCCGTCCTCCACCAAGCCACAAGGAAGGTTTTTGTCTTCCTTAGAATGCCACACAAGAGGGATTTCGTCCTCAAGTGGATAGTTAATGAACACTTTGCCCAAAAAACCAAGTATAGATAAAATGCGCCAAAGATAGGATGCAAATGAAGTCACAAATCTCATTTTATAGCACTTGCTTGGTGCCAAAGGCCAAATAGAAGTGGACCGACTTCCTTGGGCTTCTTTTAATCTTTTAATTTACCTTTATGATTCTCCAATCACAGGTGACCTGCTTTATAAAGGGAAACACTAAAAGAAACATTAAATCTAATAAAAAAAACTAAAATAAAAATGCAATTCCTTCCCTTGCTCAATCATTCTTCATTGCCGCGGAAAGGGGATGGCAAGAAGTCCACTTTTAGGCTCTTAATTCGAAAAAAGGGACATTATAGTCCTCCCCGAAATTGCTCGTCTCCAAGCAATTGTAAGCTCATATGCCAAAGTATCATCCTATCAAAGTAAATGAACATGCTGTAGTGCTCCCATAATCTGGATCATGTGCCTGTTAAATGAAGGAGCTTTGTTGGCTAGATATTCTGCATAGCTGAAAACCTAGGCAGTCATGAGATAAATCTCCCTCATTTACCGGTGAGGCTCCCGTGTCAGATTTGTCAATTAAAATATGCAAGTATCTATATGGGGTTTTACCTTAACTATTCAGCTCATGAACCATAGCTGTATAGTTCTGCAACAAGTAAGCAGCGGTTTAAAGAAAAAAAATATTTATAGAAGAAGGAAATAAGAAAACACAGGGAAGAAATGGGGAAGATGTGCAACCCAATCAATAGATAACAAAGTTGATTGCATGCACATAGAAGAAACCAATAGATATCAACACACAAAATTATAAGCAAAGGTAACTCCAGATCTAGATCTAAAATAACACAAAGTTTATTAAAAGATCTAAGATAGAAAGCTTAGAAACAAAATGCACCGTGACACAAAGTTCTCCAGAAACCCGCTCCTTTATATTCCTTTGCTTCAAGTGGCTATCAGGGGTTTCAGAGCAAAATCTGGAACACAAGAATGCTGCTTACAAATTCTGATCCTTAACCCGAAGGTTCTTCCTCTACTTATAGAATGTAGAGGGGCAATTACAAGTCGGAAGCTTTTAGTTGAACTGACACATGTGGAAGTCGGAAAGGAAACAACTGACAATCTCCCTCCTGGAATTCCTCTTTACATGACATGTATGATTTGCAACTGAAAATAGAACCCTTCTATTTTGCACGTCTGCCACCTATCTCCAAGTAGTTGACTTTTTCAAGTAATGGCTTTTAAACCAATCACTTAAGTTTTATAATTTAATTGATCGCTCAATTACTTTGTTGGAGGAAACAAGAGAAAGAAGAAGAAAGAGGAAAGCTGCAGTCTTGTCCTTTTTTATATTCTGCATGCAGCTGATTCTTTTGCCTTTGATTCTCACCAAACTGGATTTGGAAGCAGCTGGATCTGGAAGCAAGTGACTGTGATTTGCTTGCGAATATTGCGTTTGACATGTCTTCCTTATCCTTGAAGCTTTTGCAGTTTTTCTCCAGTACATGCATCAGTGCAATATTTGTCGTAGATAATTCGTCGTTTTTTTTTTAATTGCATATGAGCAATTAAAATTTTTGAAAGCACTCCGGGTGAATGCAAATTCAATGAAGGCTTCAACTCGAAGATTGGGAGCACATGCACAAGATCTTGGAAGGAATTTTCCACGCACTGACTTCTACACGGGCTGCATCAGAAATAAGAGGATGAATTTTTGTTGGAAGTTTTTGCGATTATGAGATTTGGATCTGAATCTGGATCTGGATCTGGGCTTGGATTTGTGTCTCTGATGTCAGCAAATCTGGAAGTAATGCATGATTTTGCTGAGCTTTCTCATTCATCCCGCTTTGCCATGGCTGGACCAATCTTTGTCTGAACAACTCTTTTTCTCTTTATTCGGCCGGAATTCTTCACAACCGGTGCAGGTTTGAATAATTCTTCAGATTCAGAGGATATGTTCAATGTATTGGACATTGATTTAAGCTCCCTTTCACTTATAAAAACACTTGAGATGAATTCTTGAGCACCTGTACCACTATGCAGACAATTATTCAGACACAAATCAACCTCCTTCAACCTTGGCGCCAAATTTGGAAGCTTCCAGCATTAATTACACCTTCGTCTGAGCAAAATTCCTCTCTAAACGGGGCACACTTTTTGTCTGGGCTGCACTTCTTTGTTTTTGAATTAATTATTTCATCCTTATAACAGCCCCTGCTTATATAATCTTCATAATTCTATAATTAATTAATGTCTTTCCTATTCCTGACAATTAATTAATTATTTAATAAGCTTTACTCTTCAAATGGGGCGCCTATTTTGTGCATGCTCATGGCTGCCATTAAATAAAATAAATTTATTTAATTTAAGACTTCTGCTTCCAGTTAACTCAAGCCTCACAGTATGCTTTGACCTTAGCCACTGAAAATAAGAATTAATTAAATCAATTAATACTTAAAAAAGTATTATTTCTCTCCCAAATGGGGTGCACTTTTTTGTTATGAAGGGGTTGCATTAAATAAATAATATTTATTTAATTTTAGAATTTCTAATTCCAATTTCGTTTATCCACTTTTCCCCTGTTGACTTTTCCTCATGCCTGGACACCAAAATTGGGTGAATAAATATTGATAAATATTAATAAATATTATTAAATGAATTATTATTCACCCAAGGTGGGTCGCATTTTTTGGCAAGGGTGAATTCTATTTTTAAAAGTCAATTGACAATGGGATTATTTACCCTGCAAGGCAGTTCCAAAAATCCCATGATCCACTTAAGCTGTTTGAATTTTATAATAGGATTATTTACCCTGCAAGGTAGGTAATAAAATCCCATCAATGCGTTAAGTGATTTTTCTTTTATTTCACAATGGGAATTTTTACCCTGCAAGGCAAGTAAGAAATTCCCGCTTGCCTGTTGCCTCCAATTTTCCCATTGAGACTTAAGTGGCGTTGCTTTCATGGGAAAAAGTACCCTGCTAGACAGGTACAAAATTCCCACCTGCATGCTGCTTCCAAAAATCCCATGATTCACTTCAAACCCTCTTTTTCCAAAAATGCGGCCAGCCCAGAAGATGTTTTTTTGTGCACGATTTCATCTTTTCTGAGAGAACCAGACCTCTGATGGCAAATTCCTTCTGGCACAACGTGCATAGGTGATCTCCAGATACTCCAGGCCAAGAATCAGGCCAAACCGGCAAAGGAGTTGATCCAGAAAAATTTCATAGAAAACGAAATGGGAAAACAACAAAAACACAAAACGTTGCCAAAAGTCACGAATAAAGCCCAAAATTCATTCTTGGTTAAAACCTTATTGGTATATGGGAAGAATGACATGTATGATCACGACAGATTTAAACCGGAGCACAATTTGCCTCAAACGGGGCTCAAAATAATTAAATACAAATTTCCCGCATGCCAACCCCAACGACAAAATAAAACAATTTTGGGCATCTGGGTATTTGTTGAAAATGACTTATATGGCTCCTTGGGAATATCTCGACACAATATAGACACTTTCTGACAATTAACACACAAAACGACCCATTATTTTAAAAGTACGAAATTTTTTAATGTGGGGTAGTCTCAGATCTCATGGTGAAATCTGGGGACACCAAGCTTCAACCCAAACAAACTCATACTCCTACTGCCCCTTTCTTTATGGAAGTCTTCATCATCTTCTACCTCAAAACAACAATGATATCTCATTTCTTTGCATGCTCATCTGTACAAATATCCCTGCAAACATACTTATAATTCACATGGAATCTTATCCAAATTGAGGCTATCAAATATGATTTGTTCCCTCCTTTCAGCTGAAACTCCTCCCACATCAACCCATCATAGAATTCTCTTCGAAAATGAAAGTTCAGCACTGTTCATGGCTGCTAATGGCAGTCCCAATTCTAATTTTTGTAGATTCAACCCTATAACCATGGAATAATAACTACCAAACTGAAATCTTATGAAGAAAGACAATTTCATGAGTAATGTCGGGACTGAAAATTGTCTTACATAGGCTGAAAAACTAAGAACAATAAGTCTACAATTGAAATCAACAGACATTGTGGCCCTTAACTCAAGAGGTTCAAACATTACAAATCTCCCCATCCTCATGATGTTGCTTTCCAAATTCCTCCTTGCATTCTTAACTATGTTAAGACCTTTCCTTACTACTGGCAAGGAGATATAATCAGCCTTCCCTTGCTTAACATTCCTACCTTTTCTTTTCCCAATTTCTTGAATTACGACTTCATCATTTGCAAGTGGAATCCCAACTCCTTGTGAATTTTGAGGGTAAATTCCTCTAAAATTCGGAGCTCTCGACCCTCAAAAACAATGTGTGCTTCAGCTGAACTTAAAACAAAGAAGTCAAAACAAAATTCATACCTTTTCATGGGGCCATGGGTTAACCACATGAAACTGAAAATTAGAATCATCATCATTTCCCTCTTTGACTGACATGTGTACAACTGCAAAATCATCATAATTGTTCTCCCTTTCCCATATTTCTTTTAGTTCTTTCACGAAACCATGGGTTAACAATACATAGAAAAGAAAACCAAAATCCTTATCAAGCTTATGATGCCTCGAACATGCCATTCCAGAATTCTTCCCCACTTCATACAACTCATCAAATTCCTTCCCTTACATAAGTAAAGTGAGGAAAAATCAAAACTGAAACCCTTACCTTCACCTTCTTTGAGCTTCAAGGGTTTTACCTGGATTCCAAGGATGTAAGTAATCTATGTAACCCTTCATCAAAGCTCTTCTCCTTTCAATCATCATGTGCAATGCAACCCCTATCTTGAACTCCAAACTCGCGACAAAGAGTTTGTGATGATCAACCCAACATGAGGGTGAAAAAGGAAACAAAAGATCTGAAATATGTGTGTACCTTGGGTTGTCATAAAAATCCACCTTGTAGGCTTTGCTTGGAAGATGTATAATGAGCCCTTGGCAAAGAGCCTTCTCCCAACCTTGCCCCTTTACCTCATTAGCATAGTTATGATCACCAAAACATGGTGATGATAAATAATGATGCAATGGACTCTTGTCATGAGCCAACAAAATATCATATGACTTACCATTAGTTGCTGGTCTGAAAATTTCAGCGGACTGAAAGTGGTCATGGGCACCCGGAAATGCCCTTGTCTCATGGGTGTACCTTATAACAACTTCACTTGGAAGCTCCATTTTACCTTTCCTCCAGTATTCATATTTTCTCCACTTATAACCCCATTTTTAGCTGCTTGATCATGATGAGCAGCCACTTGCCATGGTTTACAAAGGAACCTCAACCATGACATTTTGTCATTCTTTTTGTCAATTGGCTCAAGACAACAGAACTGAATTAGTGTAGAAGAAGGCAATGATTTTGGAACATCTTCATACCTTTGGACACCCCCAATATGCACAACTCCTATTATCATATGAGGCTTGCTTGGGCCATCTCCAACATTCACTTCATCATCTCACTCCTCATGCTTCCAAGTTCCCTTAGTATTTTGCCACATGCAATCATTAGAAATCAAGGGAATATCATTAACAATCAAAAATTCTTTACCTTCCACTTTGCTTGGGTTTTGCTTAGCAATTTCTTCATTCTCTTGAGCTTTCATAGGGTTGTCCGGAAAATCAGTCAAGGAATCACCTTTGGCAATGGTGGTGGATTCTTCTAGGGCTCCCAAAGGCTAATCCATCATTATGAGCTGTTGCTGCGTTGGTTCTTCCTTCTTAGCATGGTGGATATCTTTCCTTTCTTTGTAACTCAAAGGATCTATGTACTTTTTGCCGCTTAGGGTGTTCTTCACTTTATCATCATTTCCACTATGTTGTTCATGATCACAGAAGTATGGTAGCGACATAGGGGGAGACCAAAAAACTGAAATGTGATCTTCAATATCATACCTTTAGTTGTCCCCAGCTTGTCCATCTTCTTTTTCCGAATGAAGCTTGGCTGAGATCTCTTCATATTCAACTAGTGAAGCTCTTCCCACCTTGACTTCGTACATATTTTGTTGGCACCTGCATGAAGCCTCTTTGTGGTTCTTACCAAAGCCATGAGAACACTCCACTTGACTCTTAGGAGCTGTTGTTTTGAAAATTTCACCAAGTCGAACATCATCATTATCAATAAGAGATTTGGCTTCAACCATCAAATTCTTTCCACAATTTTGCAAATCGAATTTTCCTTCTTTCCTTGGCTCATTGCCCTTCTTTTCAACCCTAGATTCATCACATGCTGAAATATTATCAGTATTAACCAAACAATGATCAATAATTATCTCATAATGTTGACTCTTTGACACAATGATGGGAGTAAGGGCCAATTCTTCATTCTTCGTGGTTCCATTTCTTTCAAAATGCAAATCTTCAAGCCCTTCTTTATGCACAACATCCACGCCCTTGAGTGTGGGGTCCATATGGAAAGTTGACCCCTTCCTTGTTGCTTGTGGTTTTGACCTCGTGCCAATTCCAACTCTTTCTGTCTCCAACTTCACGAACTTTGCAAAAGGCAGGGCATCCCAGACCTTCTCCGGAAGAGCTCTATACTCTTCATACCATGTACCGATGGTGATCACTTTGGATGGCTGAGAATTAATGACTTACTTTGAAGAGATCCTTCCACCATTTGAACCTTGAATGATATGGTTCAGCAGAGCCATTGTGTTGGTCGAACTTTCTTGCCCTAGGGCAAGCCTTTCGAGTTTGTCATCACTGATAATTCTATCCATCATTTTGATCATCAAGCAAGGAAACTCTTAGACTGAGAAAATCGAAGCTCTGATACCACTGTAATGTCCCTTTTTGGGAATGAAACTGAAAAGGTAGGAGACCACACAAACCCCAATAGATTAAATTCAGATTTTTATATCAACAATTTGATTTTTCTTATAGCTGGAAATCAGCAGTCTGATTTTTATAATAGTCCGAAAATAGAGGAAAATCACTCAAATATCATCAAATAACTCAACCAAAATATAGATAGATATTTTAGGAAGAATTTAAGTCACTTTTTATTATCAAATCAGATCACACACTCAACTGAAAATTTAATCCTGGACAACCGAAATATAGCCCATGAAAATAATGAAAAGAGAGGTTTCCAAACCCCGATAACCACAAAGAAAGATAGAATTTGGCTTTATAAATTATGCCGAATCAAAATATCAAATAAAATCTGAAATATGTGCCCTAGAAGGCACCCAAGTAACACCAAACCCTAGTCGTTGCCTTTAGGGAGAGCTCCAAAATGCATGCAAAGCCTTTGTAAATATTTTCCTTGATGCCCTAGATCCAAATCTGCAAGAAGTCTTCAATAGATGTCTTCAAATCACCCACAATGGAGGGTTTCCGTCCTCCACCAAGCCACAAGGAAGGTTTTTGTCTTCCTTAGAATGCCACACAAGAGGGGTTTCGTCCTCAAGTGGATAGTTAATGAGCACTTTGCCCAAAAAACCAAGTATAGATAAAATGCGCCAAAGATAGGATGCAAATGAAGTCACAAATCTCATTTTATAGCACTTGTTGGGCGCCAAAGGCCAAATAGAAGTGGACCGACCTCCTTGGGCTTCATTTAATCTTTTAATTTGCCTTGTCTCTCCAATCACAGTCGACCTACCTTATAAAGGGAAACACTAAAAGAAACATTAAATCTAATAAAGAAAACTAAAATAAAAATGCAATTCCTTCCCTT
The DNA here is from genome assembly GCA_019776745.2 of Taxus chinensis. Classification (NCBI taxonomy): domain Eukaryota; kingdom Viridiplantae; phylum Streptophyta; class Pinopsida; order Cupressales; family Taxaceae; genus Taxus; species Taxus chinensis. The sequence continues at coordinate 67,611,056 of CM034151.1, forward strand.
GCTCAATCATGCTTCATTGCCACGGAAAGGGGATGGCAAGAAGTCCACTTTTAGGCTCTTAATTCGAAAAAGGGGACATTACATGTTGTCAAGATATCTGCTTGAGATGTAAATCTTTGACACCATTTCTTATACATTAAGATCATAGACACAACCGGAGAATAAATTCCCCTACCATTTGCATGTTCAGGCTTAGTTTTGGAATGTCCCCATCTGAGGGTTTTTTAATGACTTCGCTTTAGTGACACTTCACAACCCAAGGATTAGATACTTAGAGTTTATGAATTGTATGCTGTATACAGGCTAATAACTAAGCAGTCTGTGCGCAATATTCATTTGAGTAGTGCTTGGTTTGGCCAAGTAATCGACTACTGAGTTTTAACCTTCTGGCATGCTTTAGTTGAAATTCTTTGAATCCTTAATAAAGCAAGCCATTTGTTCCATGATGTTTTTAAGCTAGATAACATAAGTGGCATCTTCACTAGCTGGAGTTAGGTTTTGAAGATGTCAAAAGAATTTATTTCCCAGGTACAATATTAATTTTGAGCCCTTGTTGATTTTAATGAATTCTATATTGAGATTGTGCACAATGGAAAGGCCCCGAACTAATGCTGAAGCCTCTGCAAAGTTGTTTTATTTAATCCTACATGTTCTTGGAATACTGCAAGCAATTAGTATCTTGTAAAACACCTTCTGCTCCTGCTAGACCATGGTTACCTATACTGTAACCATCAAAGTTTAGCTTTATAAATGGCGGACTTGGAGCATTCCACTTTCCTTGAGGGCTGGTGACAAACCTCGTATATTGCTAATGCAATTGCATCATCCACAACCTGAGATTGGTGAAATCAAACATATTTGAGAGTCGAGACTATAGATGTGTTCTTATGCTGGGCAAGATTTGGTAGTTTCTATATCCGCACATACCCTTGGAGCTAAAATTTATGGAGGGGGGATATTTTCACCTCAAAAATACTATCATTCCTTTCTAACCATATTGACCAACAGACAAACCCTGGTGTCATTTTGTGGAATGAGGCAATGGAATGAAACTTGGATTGCAGTGATTGCAACTGAAAAGTCCTATGGCTGAAGGCTGTGGGTGGGGTCCATGATGAAAAAAAGATTTCCGGAAACTCGTGCCATACCTATTGGGAAAGTATGTATCAGATGAATGGATGGTCCGTGGTCTCTTCTTCTATGAGGCAATTGGCACATCTTGAGGGACCCATCCATCATTTTTTCCTGAGATCTTTTGCTGTCAGAATTTTGTGGTGGGAGACAGTCCACACGAAGGTTTGGATTCTTGTCCAAATCTGAAGGGTCTATAATTTGGGCAGCCATCTGCCATGTTCATGGGATGTTGTAGAAGACTTATGTAAGCTGGATTTTCTGTACAAAGACCTTGTTTGCCCCGTGTCCAGTATAAAAAGTGTCTGGTGGCCAGTAGGTGAGATTGACTGAAGTCTGAACATTTTTAACTTTCCCAATTCCAGTTTAACTGTAATTGACGAGTTCTATCATACTTTATTAACCTCTCAAGTCCACCCTCTGGCTGAGAGTTCATGTGTAAGGGGCATAAGAATAGGAACATTAGCTAAGCAGGGAAATCCATTCCATCAGTCATCCTAGAACTTGGCCGTGCAACCATCATTTATCTGCCAATGTAAATCTGTTTTTAGAAAAACGATCCATATTATGATTTGTTTGCATAACACATACGATGGGTCCCTATGTAACATTGGTTATCAACATCACCAGCATAGTTAGTGTGAATATCCAACTAGTCTGGAGAATTATTTCTACAATATTCAAGACCATAATCTCTAGTACCTTGCAAGTACCCAAGTACGCCCTTTACTACACTCCTGTGACTTTCTTTCGGTTTGTGCATGAACTAAGAAAGTTTGCTCACTGCAAAAGACATATTTGTCCTGGTCAAAATGTAGATTAAGCTTCCCACAAGTTGTCAATACTTGGCCTTGTTAGAAAAATCACCTTCATCTTCCCAAAGAATTTTGAGGTTGTATTTCAGGGTGTAGCTAAGGCTTTACACTCCTAATTTAGCAACATACTTATTTTAAGAAACAAAAATGCTTTGTTGTTTTTGTCTTATCTCAATTCTAAGGTAGTAGTAGTAGCTCCAAATCTGTCTTCTCAAAACCTTCTGGAGTTTCCTTTTCACCTTGTGATTATACTTTTCATCATTTTCTGTGAGAACAAGATCATCAACATAGGATACGAGTATGATCACCTTGTTTACTTGCAATCGAGCATAGAAAATGTCATTAGACTCGCTCCATTTGTATCCAATTTTCTAAAGGTAGCCATCCATTTTATCATACCAAGCTCAAGGTGCCTGTTTCAAACCATGGAGTACCTATATCAGTTTACATACCTATTATTCTTTGCCTTTTACCTCGGACCCCTTTGGTTGGTACACACATATATGTCTTCTTCCAAATCATAATTCATAAATTATGTTTTGACATTTATCTGATACAGTTTCCAACTATTCTGAGCATCTAGGGAAAGCACAATTCGAATAGTGCTATACTTATATATAGGGGTGAATGTTTTATGGTCAACTATGTCATCTGCTTCGTAACTCACCTTGTAAGCCCATTTAGCTCCAAATGGGTTTAATTTCGGGAAGGTAATCAACCATTAGCTGTGTGCATTTTCATCATCGCATTGTACTCGAACCACATTTCCTGTTTCCAAACATCCTGATCAGATGCCTGTGAAACTAAAGGGCTCAACAATATCACTAACCACTGAGGCATAATTTACTTGTGTCAAGTGCTCCAAGGACATGTCTTGATTCCATCAGCCTTCACATCTTTCAGCTTTGACTTAGCTAACCTGCGTATGTCTTTCAAATGTGAGGATTTATGAAGTTGTACTCATGTTTGTGATGATTGTCCCACAAGTGCATCCTGAGCTAGAGACTCCAACCTGTAAGTCATTTTTAGCTGACAAATTTTCATTACTCGGTATGCTTTTTGCGAAAATTTCTAAGTTTTTTTATTCCAATGTAGGAGGTGTAGGAACTGCTCCAATTGAAGTACCTGTACTTGCATTTCTGTCTATTTTTACATGCTGAACTACTTGGAGGCCAATAAACATGATCAACAATCCTGAAATTTCCATTCTTTTCCAAGTTTAATTTCAACTTGGGAAAGATGCTGATCAATCTCCAAAGTGGTCATGGTTTCTGTTTCATTGAAAGAAGTAAGCATCTCAATTGATTATTACTGTATTTGTTCTGTGCTGATGGAGTATGTACCCCTTTTCTCATCAGAGTAACCAACCATCATAATACACTTAGTACTCCTGAATTTTCCTGAGTTCACTTGATACTAAGCCATACGAAGGGGAACCAAAATTTGAAAATATTCTTTTGGCATGAAAGCATTCCAAGTCTCAAAAGGAGAAATACTTGAAAATGCTGATGCTGGAGACCCGTTCCGCAAGTAGACTGCTGTTGTTACAGCCTCTTCCCTATACATTGTGTCCAGATGTTTGTACTTTAACATGGCTCTTGTAATTCCTTCCAAGAATCTGTTCATTTTTTGGTCCACAATGTTTGGGTGAAAATATGTGTCTGTATGTACTTTCTTACAACTTGTTCCTTAAGTAAATTTGATCTCCTGACTTAAAAGCTTATGGAATGCAATATTAGTCCACAAGTTTGCTCCATGTTCTTTTGATATTGATTCCACTCATTTCTGGATGTTTTGAAGTGTTTGCAGTGAGATTTGCATCTTTGCTTTTTGCTGAGGAGCATAGATTAGATACACTTTACTAATAGGAGTTATAATTTTTTTCAAAAGCCTTTCTTGGACCTTTCATAAACCCTCAATTATTTTGAGCTATCCTCATATATTATTACTTGGTCCCAACATAACGTGATTCATTTCAAGTTATTTACAATATCTTGCTTGGACCGAGAATACCAGAATTGACTCTGCAGAGTTTGGTCAATGTCTCTTTTTGAAGCTATATTTTTTTTGGTTATGGAACCAAATATTGCGTCTTTTTTTCAAAATGCCAAATTTCTGCTTTCTTGAAATATGTTGTCTTAAAATGCAAATTATGCTGTCAAGCTTTTCTACGAAATAAACATGAAAAATTGAATATATAGGGAAATTATATTGCAAGAAATGCTAAAAATGTATGTAGCTGAAAGAGTATGAAAATAAGGAAAGTTATTCACAATATTCTTTCTTGAAATTTTTGAAATGGAAGTGTGTTTCTGAAGGGGGAAAAGGGTGTGAACTTAATCAAAAGGGAAGCATACTCAATTTAAAAAACACATCTACATTCTAATCTAAACTTTTATTTTCACAACAATTTAGGAACTGCATCCACCATTTTTATACATCTTATTGTGTAATATGCAAGATATTAAGGCTTAGTACACTTTGGCCGCAAGACAAATCATAATATATGAGGCTTTTGTTCTTTGTTTTCGTATCAAAACAATATTTCATGTTACTTAACATATCATCTTATGATATTCAGTTGATATAACCACCATTCGCTAATTATTTTTGCTACCTAATTCATAAATCAAGGAACATTTTGCACTTGCTATTTTTAATATTGGGTTATGCATTCTTCAAATGGTGTTTGTAAGCTTTTTGATTGTTTAAACTTTACATGGATGGTTCTGTTACCTATAGAAGAAGAAGAGTTGGTGGATGTATTTGTTTGTGAAAATTTCATATTGGTTTATTGGGATTATGCAATACTTTACAGGAGGTTCTACTAGTATTGGATGGTACGACTGGTCTAAATATGCTTCCACAAGCGAGGGAATTCAATGAGGTTGGAGAACTAAATAGACTTTATTGCTTATATTTTCTTTTCTTTTTTTATATTTGTCAAGATTGCAAGGTCTTATGGGGCACTAGTTTTTGATCCCATTTATTTCAATGTTCCCATCAAGTCTCCTTCAGAATTGAAGCCTATTTTTGTTCATTATAATTTTTCTTGGATCATATGCTACTTTGCTTGCATATTTACCATTTTATTTTTTAACGAGACAACAATCCTATACATCTGTAGATTCTTGCTACCTCACTCTTTTATTTCATGGAGATGAATATGATGCTTTTCTGAGGTCACTATTTTATTACAGTACATTACCTGGCCTGAAAAACAACTTTACCTAGTGAGTACTGAACTTGGTATGCAGGTCTGAGTATCAGACACATATTGGGGCCCACTATGTTATTACAGTACATGTACCAGCCTGAAAAACAACTGTATCTAGTGAGTACCATTCTTGGTATGCAGATCTGAGTATCAGACACATCTTGGGGCCTCTGAGGTGCAATTCTTCCCTAGGTGGGACTTTCGCAAAGGACTTTATTCAAAAAAAAAAAAAAACCCCAAAAGGCATGAAGGAAAACTTTAGAAGAAAGCAAAACACCCAAGGCATAATTTCAACATAACGTCTTAATTTAAAAAAAAAGTATAGTGCATGAATCGAAATTTAGCAAGCATAGAGACGAGCTTGAAAGAGAGAATTCTGTTTCGCAGGTTCATGCATATGAAAGAGAAGGCCATAGAGATAATTCAAATATGTGCTATGTATTGTTTTGATCTGTTTATGGTTTTGGATTGGATTTTGTAGAATTTCAAGTGGAAACTACAACTCGTGCTTTAGATGATTTATTAAATAGAACAAGAATCAAAGGAATACAAGAGAAATATTGGCCTTGAACTTGATAGAAATTATGCATATCACTTAGCTCTTCTGATTAGTAGATAACCTATTTCTTTGGTAAAGCCTAGTTGTTTTTCATCCATTAGAAATGTACCAAGTTTGTCAAAAATATTTTGAAGCTTTCATGGAATTTGAGGAAATCAATGATTTAATTGTAGTTGACTCTTCATTTCAATATGCATTTAATATTCCTTTCGATGCTTTTAAAGAAAGTATTCTCATGTGCTGAATATCTACTATGAGCTTTTGCTGCTGTGAAGAAATGGGAGGAACAGTCCATGAACCAATTGTATACATCCTACTTCATGAGAGACATGAAATATTGATATATAGACTGTGAAACATTAAACAAAGAAACTCCCCCCTTTTGGCTATTCTTTTCCATACACACAACATTAATATATCTAAAATTTAAATCATGATTCATGTGTCATAAATATTATTCTAGAATTTAATGTTTTTATTCCTCAATATTCATTATCATTGCTACTTGATGAGAGACGTATATGAAATATAGATAAGATTGAGTTGTGTCTAAGTAATATGAAAGATCAAAAAGAAAAACTCCCCCCTTTAATGTGTTTTTTGATATGTGAAACATTGATAGATCTTAAAATTGAATCGCCTCCTTGGATTTAATCACCCACAATGCCTTTAGTTTTAAGGGATGGGGTGATAATGTGTTAAACCTAAATTATAAGGCCACTACGTTATAGAAAAAAGTTATGGTGAAAGGTCAACGAAGAATTTCTTCGAACACCTCTCTAAACAATTGTCCAACTTTCTTAATAGGTACTTAGCCCATTTATAGACTTTGTCATGCGTTGGCCCTTTCACATAGGGCATTGAGCAAAGGGCTAAGTTTGTACCTCGTGTCTCATTTACCTTCCCTCTACAAACGAGATCCTCCATACATTGTAACTCACTTTTCATAGGGGAGGGCTTATTCTCCTATCATGGCTCCTAGCCAAAGTTGTATGATCCTCTTTTGTGAGTCTATGAACACAACTCATCTATGTATTCAATCTTCTCCTCCTTGGATTTGCCCCTTTTCTCCATATTCCTTCAAGTATTAAGAATCCCTAATCCTGATACACGATGGATGTTCTTGGCCTCATATGACAACCTCAACGTGCTTGCCCTGCACCTTGAAGATTGAGCTGCATGTCTTTGACTTATAGTGTTTGAACATATTCCCCTATACCTCGTCAAATTGGGAGTTCTTATCTAATATTTACATCGACATTACATGATGAACCTTGGCCTTCATCAATTAGTCTCAAAGAATATGCATCTTGTGATTTTCTCTACAATGATTCGTCGATGGCCACATAGGAAAATGCCACTACTTCTACTCAAGAGTCTTCTTCTTCTCTTATTTCTCTTGCTTTGACTTCATTTTATTTGTTTTCTATGTCATTAGTGGCCAACGAATGTTCATCCCTATCCTTGCATCCTTTTCTCGGAAAGTCAATAACCATAGTTCCCTTCGCCACTTTTTGTGGCTAAGTTGCACCAATTCATCTTTCCTACTCGTTCAAAGCAGCCTTTTGCACCTTGGACTTGAACTTTCACATTGCCTCATTAAATGTGATCTCTCAATAATTACTAGAGATGTAATTGTACAAGGTTGGGACTATTTAAATTCCCATCTACCACCTAATTACAGCTGCTTTCTAGATGGATCAAAAGCCATAAATGCCAACCAATCAAAATCTACATCTTCTGTAGCCCACTCAAAAGGCTCTATATGCTTCATCAAGTCGTGATGAGGTAAAATGCCTCCAACAAAACACTAAGAAATCGCGATGAGGTCAAATGCCTCCAACAAGCACTAAGAAATAAATATTTTCAATATTGTAGTAGCCTTTTCCAATTCCAAGATGTGACGTTTGACTCGTTCATTGGTGGATCAAACCATTTATTATAAAAAATCTCCTAACTACTTAACCATTGTCTGTGCAAATAAAATTCGTTGTCAAGCAAATCTCTCCAACTCTTGAAAGTTCCAAATAAATGAACGATTTTTCTAGACGGTTATTGCGAGTGATAGACACAATCTTTGAGTCGGACGGTTGGTTGTAGAGGAAATATGGTTGATAGTAGACAAACCCTTTTATGGATAGGATCTATAAAAACTCGCTGTGCACCTCAGACTTGGACGAACCCCTTTTGCATCCTTAGACCTTGACAAACCCTATGACATACGAATGATACCAATTCTTTTCTTATGGATGGACGAGATTTGTGTCATATGGATTTGATGCAGGAGCATTCAAGGGCACAAACAAATCCCACATGTTTTAAAATAAAAAATTTGGGCTCAAAAGTTGTAGGTCTCATGGCAAAGCTCTCAGAATGAAGCAGGGTCCCATTATTTTAATGTTTAATGGATCACATTAGAACCTAAGGAAACACTTTATGTTTTATAGTTGGGTTACTTTATCAACATTCGGGGTTGCTTTACGTTATTGCTAATGGAGTCTCGTTAAATATTGTCACAAGATTCCTTTATAACTATTATGTTCACGGGGTCAATTTTTGTCCTTAGGCTCGAGGGGGTCCCTTTATACACTTATAGGGCACAAGGATACTTGACTCGAGGGTTCTTTATACTTAGTATTAAGCCCATAAAAGTATATGGTCCCATGGAGTTGTTGGTTGTGAATAGCACGAGTCTATGCGACTGTGACAAGTATAACACCCACACCACTACTACTTGTCGGGATTGGATGTTCTTGGGCGCAAAAGGCATGAGTCATTGTGAGCAGGACGCATGTCACCTTCAGAGTAGAGCCCTCTCATCTTTTTAGTAGGGCCCATACCTTTGAAGGAAAACACGGGCCCAATTCACTTTGGTTGTAGAGACTAAGACGCAAAAAGGGGTGCGGGGAGAATATGAAATATCCCTTTTAGGATATCACTTTAAAACTCAGAAATTTATCAAAAATCACAAACTGTAATTCTGATTTTTCCAGGACAGCAAGGTACAGAAAGCTAAAAAAATATATATCTTCCAAAATAACCACTTTCTACAATACCCAGAAGCTTCAAAAGATGCAGAAAAATATAGAGAACAATAAACTGAGAAATAATTTTTAATGGCCGATGCTGAATTTATTTTTTATTAATTTTATGAAATCAAATGAAGAAAAAGTACAGCTGACCGTAAACTCCAGAATATCAATAAAAGATGATTGGAATAATTTTCTAGGGCATCCTCATGACAACAACAAGCTCTATATCTGAAATCTCCGGAAACGGGCCACAAAATCCCTTCAAAATGCTTCCCGAATTTCTCAAGTAGGTCGCTCCACTTGTGAGAGACACCCAGCAGCTCCAAATCTGAAAATAAATGAAACCCTTGTTGAAGAATGGTTGTCCTCCTTTGAATTTGAATCTCTGGTTGATTCTCCAAATTTGATCCAAAAATATGAACCGTTCAAACAAGCTACGGATATGGATTGGAAAACCCTCACCAAAGAATGCTCTACCAACTAGGGATGGATCTCTCGCCACCGAAGCTAGGGATCCTGCACAATCTAACCTCCACAAGCAAAAAGGTTGAAAATAGCAATAGCTGAAAATAGTTGAATGTGTGAATGATCTCCAAAAGACCTCAAAGGGATATATATAACTTTTTTTCCTCCAATAAACCCTAATCACCCCCTTTGGGAATTTTCCATATGCATGAATATAACTTAAGTATCTTTATTGTGCACATGCTAAAAAAATACACTTAAGTTATCCTAATGAAGAAATAGAACATAACGTACCACCTAGTCACCCTTCTCTTAAGTCAATGACGAAATATAACATAAAGTGAAGGTGGTAACAAATAAACCCATACCCAATAGCCTCCAACATCTCTAGCCTCTTGGGTATGACCAAAGCTAAGACATAAATAAGCCTCTAGGCCTCTAGCGTAGGAATGGGGACATTACAGTCCTTCCTTCCCGAAATTTGCTTGCCCACAAGCAAATGCAAACCAGGATGCTGTAAAATCTACTCACACTCCCAAGTAGCATCCTTAAGTGACAAATCCTTCCACCGCACTAGATACTTAGTAATAACATTGAATCTGAGCTTCCTTTGCCTCACCTCAATGATAGTTTTTGGTTTTAAGACCAACTTTCCCTTATCGTCCAAAGGTGGCAAATCTGTAGAAGGCACAATATGTTGTCCAAGTGCCCTTTTGAGGCACGAAACATGAAAGACATTGTGGATCCTACTCTGTTACGTAAGTTCCAACTCATATGCAACTACCCCAACCCTCCGTATTATCCTGTATGGCCCATAGAACCGCAGTTTCAACTTCTCATCACCGCTCTTCTTAAGTGAGGATTGCTTATAGGCCTGCAATCGTAGAAAGACCAAATCCCCTATCTCAAAAGATCTCTCAACCCTGTGTCTGTCTGCATAAATCTTTGTTGATTCTATGCTTTCTATAAATTCTCCATGAGGGCCTTAAGAATATCCTAGTTCTCCTGTAACCAATCATGAGCTTTGGGAGCTCGGCTATTTGATAATACCAGGTCCACGAATGATGAGGCATCATATCCATACAATGCCTGAAAGGGAGCCATGCCAATACTCATCTGGTAGGTGGTATTGTAACAATACTCACCCATGTGTAGCCATCTAACCCATGCACGTTGATGTCCTACAACATAGCTATACGTAAATAGCCCTCTATCCACTTATTGATTATCTACGTCTGCCCATCTGTTTGTGGATGATAGATAGTACTAGGGGTTAACTCTGTACCTGCAAGTTTGAAAATCTCTTGCCAAAACGTGCTCATGAAAATGTTAGCCTAGTCACTGACAATGTTCTTAGGCAAACCATGAAACCTAAAAACACCTGTGAAGAATGTTTAAGCTACTTGTGGTGCCTTATGTCCAGAAGGCATAGAAAATAAATGGGCATACTTGGTCAACCGATCGACCACCACATAAATGCAATCGTGCCCATGCACTGACAGAAGGCCTGTAATAAAATCCATAGATATGCTCTCCCACTTCTGCTCAGGATCGGAAGAGGCTGTAGAAGTCTTGCTAGAAAAGAATGTTCGACCTTGGTTTGTTGACAAACCAAACAATCCCTAATATGGTTAAGGACATCGTACTTTAACCCTTTCCATGCGAATCTCTCTCTGATGTACTTGTAGGTCTTAAAATACCCAGGATGTCCTAGAGGTGTATCATGCATTGCTCGAAGGATCTTCTCCTTCATCTTGGACTCAGGTACAAGGAAAATCCTATCCTTGTAGTATATGAGGTCATCCAAGATTTTGTATCTGTCATCCTGAATAATGCCATCCATGATCTCACATGCAAACTGATTTTTGGAATACTCAACAAGTATATGAGCCTTCCAATCAGCTGAAACCTCTGACATAGAACTAATGATAGAGGTAAGGTGAGGCATCCTAGATAATGCATCAGCTACCACATTATTCTTACCTTTTGTGTACTCTATGTTGAAATTCATAAGCTTGTACCTTGTTCACCCATCTCTGCTGGTGGTTCATTGAGATCCTTCTACCCCAGGAAAAACCTCAAACTGTTGTGATCCGTTCAAACCACGAGTTTACTGCCCACAAGATATTGCTTGAATTTGGCCAATGCATGCATAATGGCCAACATCTCCTTGTCATAAATTGAGTACCCCCTCTCCACATTACTCAATTTCCAACTCTCATAGGCAATGGGATGCCTATCCTACATGAGTATTGATCCAATTCCCTCACCTGATGCATCACACTCGAGTACAAATGGTTAAGTGAAATCTGGTAATGCAAGAACTGGACATGAGCTCATCACTCTCCTTAAGGTGATCAAAAACTTGTTGTGCTGATTCTGACCAAGCAAAAGCCCCCTTCTTGGTCAAATCTGTCAAAGGCACGGTCAATCGAGAAAAGTTCTTCACAAACCTCATGTAGTAAGTGCATAGACCCAAGAACCCTCTCAACTGTGTCAAAGTCCTTCGGCGGTGGCCAATCTAATATTGCCAAAATTTTTGCTCCATGTCCACCTTGACTCCACCTCCTCCAATCACATGGCCCAAGTATAACAACTCTGTCATGCCAAACTCGCACTTAGAAAGCTTCGCATATAGTGAATTATCCTCTAAGAATACCCAATATCTCATCAAGATGTCTCATATGATCCTCCCATGTCTTGCTGTAGACCAGAATGTCATCGAAGAATACCAACATGAACTTCCGCAGGTGGCGGTTGAACACATGGTTCATATAGGACTGAAATGTAGCGAGTGCATTAGACAATCCAAACAGCGTCACAAGAATCAAAGTGACCATAGTGGCATCTGAAAGTTGTCTTCAGCACATCCCCCTCTCTGACCTTAATTTGATGGTATCTAGATCGCAAATCTATTTTAGAAAAATAGATTGCACCATGTAGCTCATCCATCAACTCATCAATATGAGGCACATGATACTTATTCTTAATGGTTTTCTTATTCAAGGCACGGTAATCTATGCACATCCACATGGTTCCATCTGTCTTCACCAAAACTACCGAAGAAGCAAAGGGACTAGAGTTGGGCCTGATATGTCCCATGTCTAAAAGATCACGTATGGTCCTCTCAATCTCTTCCTTAAATCATTTGGGATGACGGTAAGGATTTGTGACTACAGGCTTGCTGTCAGCAAGCTCGATCACATGCTCAAATCCTCTATCTAGAGGTACACTTGGAGGTATATTGCTGAAAACTGCACTATGCTTATCTAATAGGGCCTGGACATCAACATGAAACTCTGGTTTATCAACGTCTGAACTCTTGGTCAAAACCAAGCACTGAACTGCCCAATCCACATCATTGTGCTTGAGAATCCTCTCCATCTGTTTGGTCATGACAACTCTAGGTGCATCTGAAGATAATCCTCTCAAGACCACATTCCTACCATCAGATCTAAACTTTAGCTCTATTGTCTAAAAGTTGGTCTGGAACTCACCAAGCAAGTGGAGCCACTGCACTCCAAGCACTATGTTGGTCTCTCCAATACCAACAATATAGAAACCATTGGTAACTGTATAACTACCCATAGTGATGCTCAACTGTGGGATCCCTTCCGTGTACATCTCATGGACTCCCCATTGGCAACAACAACGTTGAAGCCCTCGAAGTCTTCTGTCTGTAGACCCCGTCTCTCTACCATAGTGGCATCAATAAAATTGTGGGTGGCCCCACTATCAATAAGCACTACCACACGTTGTCCCTGCATGACTCCTCGAACCATGAATGCCTTGTACCTGGGGGTACTAGACAATGTAGCTATGGTCTCAGTGGGAAAAGTCTCCTCTCCAGTCTCAACACCCGCACTATCCAAAGCATCACTGTCATCAAGCTCATGAGGGTCTACTACCTCCTCTCCCTCATCATCACTTGTCCTCGTAGACCTCAATGTAGTGGGCCTTGCCCTTCCCAAAGCAATTATGTCCACGTGCTCATGGATGACAACACTCAAAACATAGTTTCTTCCACCTCAATTCCTCCCTAAGCTCAGGTGTAATGTTTGGCTTCCAAGCCGAGTCCTGTCATCCTATCTAGGTGGAGGCATCTTCCGTTGAACTTTGGGTGGAAATCTAGGCTTTGGAGTAGACAACTCCAAATCTCGAGCTCTCCTAATGACCTCATGCAATGAAGGGGGCTCAAATGCCTTCACAAATCCAGCTAAAGCGTCTGTCAACCTTGCTATGAATAATGAAGTCAACCTCATCTCAGAAATATCACGAACCATCACTAAGAGTCTCTAAAAATATGCAATGTACACATCCAAGGAACCTGTATGTCTCAAGTGAGTCAACTCCCTGAAGAATCTATCAGGATCTCTCCTATCAAATTTGTCCTCCAACCTCCATGTGAACTCTGCATATGTTGTAATGTGCATGTGCCCTTGTGTCACTAGTCCATGATGGCACCAACCATGTGCATCTCCCTCAAGATGTAGAATCGCAAATTTAATTGCATCCTCCTCATGCATGGGGTTCAAATCAAAATATGTCTTCCGCTTTTGGACCCATGACCATGCGGTACACTTCTTAGAGCCATTAAAGTGTGGAATAGAAATTTGTTCCAAACGCCTTTGTAACTCAGGTACCGGCGTATGATGGTCTTTTTTGGGCTTGCTACTAATCTTCATCCTACAATTATCTGGAAATGGCATATTATCTCTGAAAACCTCGCTCAAATATTGGTATTTTTCCCAACAAGACTCCTCATCAAGCACCTCTGTTGGTTGCCCTACATGTGATGCTTCATAATCTTTCAAGAAAGAGGGCTCATGAAGACTCAAAGGCTTGTTAGAAGAATGGGGGGATTGCTGCCCTGAATTACTGTTCTCACCTTTTTCCCTATTATTTCTAGATTTAATCTGATTCATGTTCTGTGTGTGCTGACTCAAGTAGAGGTTGGTTGTCTTTTATTGTTTCACCATGTTGATGAACATTTTCTTCATAAAATCCTCATTGATCTCTTCCACATTCTCTTCCTAATCTGCCATATTTTGACCTTTTTGAGGTGTATCCCGCCTAGAATATACCTTCATTCACTACCCAGCAGGCTGGAAGAAAGGTGGCTTTGATACCACTAAAATATCACTTTTAGGATATACTTTAATTTATCAAAAACCACAAACTGTAATTCTGATTTTTTTAGAACAAGAAGACAGAAATCTAAAAAACATTGTATCTTTCAAAATAACCACTTTCTACAATACCCAGAAGCTTCAAAAGATGCAGAAAAATATAGAGAACAATAAACTGAGAAATAGTTTTTAATGGCCAACGTTGAATTTATTTTATTAATTTTATGACAGCAAATGAGGAAAAAGTACAGCTGACCATAAACTCCAGAATATTGATAGAAAATGATTGGAATAATTTTCTAGGGCATCCTGATGACAACAAGTTCCAGATCTGAAATCTTCGGAAACAGGTCACAAAAACCCCTTCAAAATGCTTTCCGAATTTCCTAGGTAGGTCGCTCCACTTGTGGGAGACACTTAGCAGCCCCAGTATCTGAAAATAAATGAAACCCTTGATGAAGAATGGCTGTCCTCTCCTCTGAATCTGAATCTTATGATTAATTCTCCAAATCTAATGATCTCTGCTCTATGTCCAGTAGTTTGAATCCAAATCCGAATGGTATAAACAACAAGCTAGGGATATGGGCTGGAAACCTCTCACCGAAGAATGTGTCTACCAGCTAGGGATGGATCTCTCACCACCAAAGTTAGGGATCCTGTAGAATTTGACCTCCACAAGGCAAAATGGTTGCAAATAACAAAACTCCAAATAGCAATAGCTCAAAATGATTGAATGTTTGAATGATCTCCAAAAGTCCTCAAAGGGATATTTATAACCTTTTCCCTCCAATAAACCTTAATTTCCCCCTTTGGGAATTTTCCATATGCATAAGTATAACTTAATTGACTTTATTGTGCACATGCTCCAAATTTGATCCGTGCAAACGAAAAATCTAAGTTACCGAAACGTTTTGGATACGGGAGCGGGAGCGGGGTATCCGATACGCGGGGAAACGGCAAATTTTTTTTTGACCCCGGATTGGAACGGCAGTACAAAAACTATATAAAAATTAAAAAATATATAAATTTCAGCCTTCTAAATAGGAATTTAATTATTAACCACATATTATGCATATGAAAGACAAGATAAAAGACAAGTTATAAGCTAAATAAGTGAATAACCACAACAAACAAGCTAGGATACCGATAAAACTTAGAAACTTAAAAGCTTAAAAGTTAAATTAAAATTTAAAATACTTAAATCAAACACAATGTGAATGTCATGAATCTCATGATATATTAAATTCAATCATAGATCAATATTCAAAGCTCAAACTATCTTTCATTCTCAATATTCATCATATTTCTCTTCATCAAGAGGATCAAAACCAGCTACATCATCATCATTATGTGGTTCATTAGAATCACATGGGCTCGAACCACTCGCACTAGGGCCACTGCCAATTGCACCCCCTTGTGCATGTAGGTCTCGTGGTGCCACAGAACTCCTCTCATCATCATATGCTCCATGGTGGGAAATGGAAGCATCCAAGTCAACTATCTTTGGATCAATGGCCCAATGTCTTGTTGACCCTTCCTTGTACTCTGGCTAATTGTGGGATAAAAGGCGCAAGTTGAAATGTATGTATACCAAATCTTCAGCCCTTTTAGCCCCCAACAGGTTGCGTTTCTGTGAGTGGATGAAATTATACGTACTCCAATTGTGCTCAGAGGAAGATGAACTTGCAACCTATTAAGGCAACCCAAACTTCAAAGTCAATGCAAAGTTCAACTTCAGATTTAAACACTCAAACGTAAATTTTAAAGAACTAAAAGAAAAGAGAATAAAAAAATTAAAAACTTACCTATGGCAAGACCTTGATTGCAAGAGGTTGCAAGTAAGCCGATGAAGTACCATGGAGGTACCACCACATATGTGCATACATCTTGTATTTGCTCCGAAGAGCGAGAAGGCTATGACCCGTTTCTGTTATGAAATTGCCAAACTCTACCATAACCTGGTCTTGGGCCTCAGGATCAGGGAAGAGCCTAGCCAATGCCGCCATATATCCCTCACTGACTTCCGCATCCCTGTATGGTGCTACCCTCCCTGGCAAGGAAAGGATCTCTGTGCTATAAAATCTAGGAGTCAATGGAAAAGCTAGTAGATGTAATGGGGTGGTCATTTTGTTCCACCGCTCAATGAGGATTGACTTCACTTGTTTGAAAAATATTTCCTTGGGATCTTGTTCTTTTGCATTTATGACGGCTTTTATCTTCTCAATCATTGAGTCGATGCCGTCATATATCTCTCTTAGACATGGTTGATCCATGTCAGTAAATCGGATCATGCTCATAATGGGCTCCGTAAAACTCAATAGATAACCCACTCTATCCCACCAAGGGTCCTCTAAGATCAAGTTCTTCACTTTTTGAGCCCCTTGAGTGTTTGATTGCCTCCATACAGACCAAAGATTGGATGTTACCATCCTCATGAGTGCCTCTCGCACCTTCACTAGTTGTCTCAAGACGATTTGTGTGTGATGCAAATCGAGTCTCAGCAACCTAATAAGAACGAGGAACAAAAATTAAAAATAAAATTTAAATTATAAAATTGAAAGCTAAAAGAGTACTAAAAAACTTATATTAAATTTTAAATTAAAAAGAAAGAAATAAAGCTTTTCCTTAGCTTCAGTAGCTCCAACTGCGAGAATGATCTAATAATGCCCTGTGACATGTGGTGGTTGGTGACAAACATTTGGATTTTTTCAGCTTTTGCATACACTTGTTGGATCCAGTCTATTTTGTTTGCCATTTTCTTTAGCATTAAATTCGATGAATGCATAGCACAAGGTGTCCAAAAAATATGCCCATACCGTGCCTCAACTAGCATCCCTGCAGCTTTGCAATTTTTGGCGTTGTCCGTTATCACTTGGACAACATTTTCAGGCCCCATTGCCTCAATGGACTCAAAGAGAATGTTGGCTATGAATTGGGCATCCTTCACTTGCCCCTCACAATCAACTACTTTAAAAAACATTGCCCCCTTAGGGCATACAGCAATCACATTGATTAAAGGGCGGTTTCTTGCATATTTCCATCCATCAGAAACAATGAACACACTAGTTTTGGTCCATGATTCCCTAATTGGTTGCAAGGAGGTTTACACATTTTTTTGGTCTATCCAAAAGGGTGGTGCGGATCTTCTCATATCCTGGTGGTTTATACCCTTTTGGTGCCTCATTGATGGCTTTCACCATCTCACGCCAATAAGGTGATCTCACAACATTAAAAGAAAGCCCATTAGCATATACACACCTTGCAATGCATTCATTTGCAATCTCCCTGTTCTCATTCTGAAAGGCCTTTTCCAATGGCCCTTTTGTCTTACTTTTCTTTCGTGTAAGGGAAACATCTTCATCTGTGGAGATAGGAGCCACAAATGGATGTGGCATGGCCACAATTGGGGATCCACTAGGTGATGGAACAACTAGAGGCCTTGCTGAACGAGATGAACCTCCTCTTTTGGCCAATGGATGACCCGCTCTCGTAGCCACTTTAGTCTCTGCATCCTCCTGCTCTTTGATATATGCCAAAACATTTGCTTTTGGCACCCCAACATTATTCCTCCCCATGCATACCATTACCCGTTATGACACACAAGTGGCTTTTCACCCTACTGTAAGAGCCTTTGAATAGTCCATCACACTCATTGCATTTCCATTCAAAACAACCACCACCTGCAAGTTGTCGAACTATTGTTACGTGCCTCCATAACGGTGAATTTGGGTCGAAGTCTTTGGCCAAAGATTGCCCAGAAGAAGCAGAACTTGTTACCATTGTAGACTTATCTACAAGGTTTAAAAAAAATTTAAGCAAAGAAAACAATGGCATGCAATTGCATTGTGATTAAACAATGAAAATTAAAAAAATTAAATGGAAAGAGCAAAATAAAAATGAACATAAGCAAAAAAAATGTAATGTGTGAAAGATTAAATAATAAAAAAAAAAATCGAAGAACAAGGCTAGAAATTAAAAAAAAACTTACCTTCACTTAGTAAACCACAAATCAAATCCTTCACAAATCCTTTACAAATCCTCCTTTGCAGCTCCTCACACTCCTACAAGCTTAGCAATAGCTCCTCACACTCCTACAAGCTTAGCAATAGCTCCTCAAACCCTAGACAAGCACAATGCAATTTTGGAGAGCCACAATGTGAGTTTGTTTGCTTTATGTTTTGTTTGTGTGTTGTTCTTTTGTTTTATTGTTTAGAGGTAGCTTTTAGGTTTTAGATTAGAAGAATTTATAATTTTTTATTGTTGTGTGGCTTTAAAAACATAAAAAAAATTTAAAAAAATATTTTTTTCAACGTGGGAGCAGCTAGGGGCTGCGGAAATGCAGGCCGTACCCGGGCGTTTCCGCAGCCCCTGGCCGCTTGAAAATCCTTTGGAGAAATTGCATTCCTTAAGGTTCACCATATGGGAAAAAGTTTGTGGGTTGGAGTTATAAAGTACACATACCTATTGCAACCCATGTCTACTATTCTTCATGTTGGACTCCTTCCAAAGTTGCTTCTGCCAAGTCAGAAAAGCTTTTACAAGATTATCCATGGACCAATTTTGAGGGCACTAAAGGCTTTCATAGAGTTTCATGGGATATTTGTTGTAGGCCATAAGAGGTTGGGGGGACGGGCCTTATGGAATTAAACTTGAAGGACCTATTGTTTGTGCGAAGTGGATCATCAGAGCATTTGATGACAACGAGGCTTTGAAAATCCTTTGGAGAAATTGCATTCCTTAAGGTTCACCATATGGGAAAAAGTTTGGCGAAGATTAGGGCTTTATTATCTTCTCATCACCCTTGTGTCAATTAAAATTAATGGCATTTTTATTGCCAAAAGCATTTGGAAAGCCTGAGGCTTACTCAAACTTAATTTCATTTGGGTTGGAGATGGGTTTAGGGCCGACCTTTCTCTTGCTTTTCAATCCTTATGGTGGTCTCCCGTGTTGAATTATTATAATGGCCCCTTTGCCATGGTTCCCTAGAGCAAAAGTCTTAGGGTTTATGGGAAGGGTTTCAAGTTCATTTTTGATCTCTTTTGTAAAGATTATTGTAGTTGGATGCCTTAGCATGCTATCTTAGTCAAATTTCAGTTGAATTATGGTGATTTTGAGTCAATCTCTGAGATTGTGAATACCATACCTAAAGAGCACCTTCTTAAGATAGGGATTATCTCCAAGTTTTCCTAGTGGAAAGACTGAAATTGGCTGGTTGATACCCCCTCATACCGGTACAAACCTCAGGTTGGTTCTGAATTCCTCCCACTTCAACACATTTAGGTTGAAACCATCAACCATCATTGGAAGCTAATATCAAATATTAGAGCTACTTGGGTCAAAAACTTTTCTAACTTGTGGAAAGACATTCTTGAACCCAAAAAAACTCACTTTTTGTGGTGTATTCTATATGAGGGGTTGATTGTAGAGACAAAGTTGATTCACATGGGGGTTTTAAATCCCATTTTCCCAGTCTATCACCAAACTGAGACCCTCAAGCATTTGTTATGATTTTTCCTACATGCCCAATTTCCTTGGAGATGGATTCACACCCTTATTTATCCTTTCTTCCTAGATTTATTTACCTGAAAAATGGTTCTTCTAGGGGACTCAACCATGCTAGCTGCAAAATACAATAATATTTGACATATATTTTCGTCTTAATAGTTTATTTCATATATCAAAAGGTAGAAATTATGCTATTTTCAATCTTATTCCTATGGACAAAAATTTCTTTGTGGCGAACAAAGTGGCCTTCATTTCAAATGTTACGCCTTAGATTCAAGGGCAAGTTGAGAAAATGAGGTTGGAGGTGGAGCACCTCCATTCTCTTCTTGATCACTGGAGCAACACCCCTTGCATGGTTAGTTGGGTGCCACCATGATACTCCTTGCCATAGGTCTCCTCAAGGTCCTAGAGTTGGAGGGAACAGACATCCCCACTAATGGTGGCCTTTGCCTAGTGGTGGTGTCGGTGGCAGAGGACGTGCTAGCAAAGGTGGTGGATTTGGTTCTTAGGCACTATCGCTTTGTGAAAAGTTTCCTCGCTTGTCCCTTGCCATCTCTTCTACTAGGCAAGATGAAGAAAAAGAAAAACAAGAAACTAATGATTGGTGGGAGCCGATCCCTGACATGGTAGATACACTTGGTGGAAGTGGTTGGGGAGGTAAGTCTGATACTCCTCTATCGTCGGCCACTATGTTGTTTGCTACTTATTGAATGGTTGTCCTTGTTTTTTGGTGTTTGTTTCCCTTGGGGCTTGTTATCTTCAGCCTTTTTTGGTTGAAAAGTTACTTCTTTAATCTCGTATATATGTATTAATCATTACCATATTTGTTGATAAATTTTGGTGATAAGTTTCAATTGTTCTTGAGTTTTTATAGCTCAATTTGACTTTTGGATTGTGATACCATGCCACCCATTGTTTATCCAATTAGTGTTGTATATTATATATGGTTAATGAGAATATGCTTTTGTATAAGAAAAAAAACGGGATGACGATAAAATCCATGATAAAGGTACATCCTCCTATCTACATGTTCCAACTGGCTTACATTTTGGAAGGCTCAATATCAAGCCAATATGCAATTGTCAACTTAAAGCTTTGTGGTCACAATGTTAGCACCTTCGACTTCCTCCAAGTCCCTTCGACAACACATTTACCCTTAGGTTAATGTGGAACACGACCATACAAGCCATTTTCTTTTAAAACAAAATTCAATAAATCAATAAAGTATGAAATTTGTTTGAGCAGAAAAAGGGAAATAAACAACATAAATTCTTTTCAAAAAAATGTCCCTAACATATAGAACTTTTTATATAGGTTTTTTGATTTGGATCAATATATGTTAGATAAGATAAGATAAATACATTAATGTCTGACAAATGACCACAAGAGTAGGTTAAAGGGACTGCTGAGTACACGTGTCACTACAAAGCGGGAAAACCAAAGGTTTTCAAAAGAAGTACAAAGCAAAAAAACTAGTGTATTGTACATTAAAGCATATTAGTTAATGTTTAATGAACTATTTATTAGTTATCAACTAACCAATGTTTGGTTATGAACTTCCCCAACTATATTGTAACCTCTTTAAACATAATAAATACGAGCACTCCACACCTCTCAATATGTGTCATGTGTCATGTGCCTTTCTTGTTTCTCTTCATTATTTGTGTTCACATCTTCTAACATTGGTATTAGAGCCATTGGTGCTTGAGGAATTTGTAGTTCCAGGAAGCCATGAAAGAGGGTATGAACTGTGGGAGAAGATATAAGAGGTTTAAATTCATTTTGAAGGCAAAGATTTTGATCGCAGAAGGAAATTTCGAGAGCAAGTTTAAAGGGTTTTTCGAAGAGCATAAAAACGGTCACCAATTTGCAGACACATGAGGTCGTGCAAATGTCAAGGGCACGGGTTTTTGTTGGGATCTTCAGATGTAGAACATGGGAAGAAGGAAAAAAACCAGTGGTGTAAGACAAGGAAAAAGACTTTTGGAGTTGCGGCGCTGTGGATTTGCAAAGGAATGTTAAAGGAAAAAGCCACGGTTTCTAATGATGTGAATACTGGGAATTCTAATTCACAATGAGTAGGGCACACTTTGCAAAAGTAAAACAATGAAGATCATGTGAAGAAGAAGCCATGATTTGAAGTCTGATGGAAAACGTCCACACTAGGGCATTTAAGAAATTGCAGTGCAAAACAAAACCCAAGTTATAGTGGAGATTTCTTGTTTTCGTGGTATTTAGGGCACGAGTAAAGGATTTGCAATCAAACAAATTGTGAATTTCACATTTGAGTTAGGGCACAATCGACAATTCCATAAACAACCAGCGGTAATCAACCCTAAATGTAGAGCTTGTATTTATTTTTGCATTGATTTTGGCAATTATACTTGTATGCAAAATGAGTGTTTATTTTTGATTTTCGAGTCAAAGGTCAACTATTGTGTGCAAAATGGCCAATTCAAAATCTTGTTCTGTTAGAGGCTCTGTTACCAGGAAACGCCTAAGGGGCCCATGTTTCTGCTTGGAAATGTTTCGGAAACGCGAAACGCGGGGGAAACGCCAAAAACGTTTCCGGAAACGTTTTTGGCATTTCCAACAGTTTTTGCTTTTAAAAAATGATTTTTTTTCAAAAAAAAAAAAACCTTGCTTTAAATGAACCCTAACCCTAATACAACTACCTAGACTTGCTAAACACACTTCCTAAAAGCTATATAATGACCTCTTGGGTCCATTCTAAATCACACTCTCATTTTTCTCTTGCTAAATGAGTACTATGCATATATATATATATATATATATATATTTTATTTTATTTTTTAATAATATATTGTACGGACGTTTCCGTCAACGTTTTGTATCCAAGGTTTTTTGAAAATTGTCGTTTCCGCGTTTCGTACCCGTTTCCGTTTCCATTTCCTGGCAACATAGGTTAGAGGCACAAAAATTGATTGTCTAGAATTACAATGTTTTGAAGTCACAAGATTTTGACAATCGCCGAGTATCAAGATTGTGATAAAACCATTCTTGGCACTAAAGGTAGGCCTATTGTGAACTTTGCAAATTATGACAAGTGTCATAAGGAGGCCTTGTTGCTAAAGTTGTCGGTGTCAGATGATTTAATACTTGAGGTCTATAATGCCACTTAGGCTAGTGTGCTATGGACAAGTTTAAAGAACAAGTACATGACTTCAAAGAAGAGTTGGGTTTTATATATGATAAATTTGTTGTTTTCCGCAATGGTGATAGAGGATGGGTCCGTGTGAAACACCTTATTTAGATGAAAGATCACCGAGACCATCTTAGTGCCGTCAATAAAAATGTGGATGACGACAACTTGGTGGTGCTTGTTTTGAATAGTCTGCTGCCCTCCTATGCAACATTTTTGGAGTCTCTATATTTGATGGCAAAAAACCCGACCCCAACATTTCAGGTTAGTTCCTATTTGTTGCAAAAGCAACGCAGACAAACATAAACAATTGAGTCCAAATCTGGCAATCAAAGAGTGTATTGTTTGCATAGTCGAAGGGAAAGTGAAAACGAATTCTTGGTGAATCATTTCCAAATACTAGGTGAAATGCCATTACTGTCATAAGGTTGGGCATCTCAAAAATGATTGTAAGAAGCAACAATATGATTTTCCCAACACAACAAGAAGCCATGGGATGAGGCAAATGCGGCAATGAATGGGATTTTGTAAGAGTATGCTCTCTATGCTCTCACGTCATCATGCTAGTAGCACAATGCTACTAGTTACTGGATCATTGATTCTGGTGTATCCAAACATTTTTCATGTCAAAAGGACTGATATGTATCATTTATTTAGTTGCATTAGCTGATTGAGAGTAACTTATAGGTAGGGAATATATGCATTATGTTGAATAATGGTCAAAATCTCTTAGTAAGGAATGTTGGTTCCTAACATGCATAAATATCTCTTATATATTTGTCAGTTAACAAAAAACCCCAATATTTTTGTAAATTTCTCTAGGCAAAAGTGTATTTTGTCGAATCTAAAACAAGGACTGGTAATTGCCCTAGGCATTGGGCAAAGTGGCCAATATAGCCTTGGTAACTCTAATACAAACAATTTCAAAGCATGCTTGGAGGGAGACTCCACCATTCAAGATGTGAAGGATGAAATTCAACATAGGCTTCTTGACCCTATTCTATTCAACCTACATACACTTGTGGAGGGAATATCCACTATACAATATGTGCAGGAGGATGCAATGCCTCAATACAAAATATGCGGGAGGCTGAAATGCCTTTGGGAGGATGAACTTCCTCACTCAAATGCATAGTTAATTGTGAATGGAGACTCCAATATCTAGGATGCACTAGTGGCGCATGGTGAGATGGTAAGACACGCCTCTCAACCAATGCATTGGTTTGAAGGTTAGCAGGGCATGGACACTTTGCTCATCTTGATTTAAAAGGTTTTTCACAATAGGGGGAATATATGAGCAATAGGAGGAGATGGTTATTTCTCCTACTACTATATAGATGGTTATTTCTCGTACTATCGAGGAAATGGTTATTTCTCCTACTAGTTTAAAGATGGTTATTTCTCCTATTGTGGAGTTGGCTTTTACTCCTACGGAAACTGCAAAAAATGGTCACATTCTAGTTTTAGTTGCTTTTCTCTGGAAGTTTGGACTAGGATATACATAGCACTGCTTGAAGATTTTTGGGTACTAGAACATACTCATTTGGGTTGCAGATTGATTGAATCCTTGTGCAGACATGAGCAAGGTCTGCAAGCGTGGTACACTCTCTTTGATCAACAACTCCAAGATTCTAATTTCAAAATTATGGAGGCTGAGTTGAGATTGTCAGCCTTTGATGATTCATCACCGGTCAATGAATCATTTTATGAACAATTGTTGGACCACTTGTCGTATCTCATGTCCACACAACTGTATCATGGTTTTGTTGTTAGTTCTTTTTAGTTGTTGTCTATGTCGAAGCTCATACATTGAACAACAAAACATCATATGACTGTTGCAGATTTTAGAGTAATATCTAAGGAGAATCCTACAATTTTGATGACGAAACTCCTTGGTTCTATTATATTTGTAAAATTTTGTGACTAACATGGTCTCTCCGGTTTAGTCATTAAGGGAGGGTATTTAAGTATATTAGTCAAGGATACTCGAATCGAAAATGTTGACGACACCCTTGTACCAGTGTTGGGACATACCCAATATAGGTACGGAAACTAGTGTGCATCTAGTATGGACTGAAAATGCCAATGAATCTTGGGTATAACTCTGTCGTACCTAGGTCGTACTTGGTATGTACAGCGTCATTGTCAATTTTAACAAGCAAAAAGAACACTCCCAAACAAAAAATGGGCAACCCTAACCATAATCTACCTACCCCAACCTCTTAATGGCACTCTCTAAAAGCTATATAAGCACCTCTTTGCTCCATTTCAAAACATAATCAAATTTTTAAAGAAGGGCAACCCTAACCCTAATCTACCTACCCCAACCTCATAATGACACTCTCTAAAAGCTATATAAGCACCTTTTTGCTTCATTTCAAAACACAATCAAATTTTCAGCTTTTGCTTTAGGAACTTGAAAGAGAAAAACATGAGCTTAAAGGAGGGAGAAGCAAGAGTGGTTTGAAAGAGGAAGTTAGGAGTTTCAAAGAGCAAAGAGGAAGGAGCAATTTGAAGGAGAAAAATAAGGTTTTTATCTTCATTCACCCTCTTTTCTATTTTTATTTTTTTGTGATAAAATTGTAACTTGCTAATGTGATCAATGATCATGAATGATGTGTGCATTACGAATGCATCATTCATGATCATATTTATTTTTCAGTTCTATGATTGTAATATTTTTTAAATTTAGTTTTGTATGTAATTTTAGTTTTTGTTTTTAGAGTTTACAATTTTAAACTAGTTATGGGTGTGTTGTTTTTTAAAGTTTTAAACATTTGTACTCTGTGAATGCTCTCACCCGGTACCTTTTATGACGAACTTGGCGATCATAAGCAAAGAAGATGCGTAGGGTTTAGTTATATTTGTTGTTTTTCGAGCATATTTTATAGTTAAAAAAAATCCAAACTCTATGGATGCTCTCTCCTCACACCATTATAATGAACTTGGTGATCAAAAAAAGAAAATGATGCCTAGGGTTTACTTATGTTTGCTATTTTTTAGAGTTTATTTAGCTATTGTAAAAAAATAAAATCCGAATTTTGTGTATGCTCTCACCTCACACCTTTATGGCAAACTTGGTGATCGAAAACATAAAATGATGCAATCTTTGTTGTTTTTTAAGTTTATCTTTCTTATTGTAGGTTAAAAAAATATAAATGACATCAAGTTCAGCTTCAAGTGGAGGGCAAAGGGGGGAAGGGGAAACAAGCCACGAGGGAGACCCAAAAAGAAACATTTTGGGTCCCATGAATGTGAAAAATGATCCTTCTTCTCTATGAAGACATGTAGAAGTGGTGGAAAACATTGTTGGTGGTGGCGTTAGATGTTGGGTATGCAAACATTAGCACACATCATTTGAGTCCTCATATACTTGCTTGAAAGCTCATTTAGCCGGGGTAATGGGAACTAGGATTAGAAAACGTGATAAGATTCAAAAAACACAAATATCAACATATGTGAAAGAGCAAGAGGAAGCTAACTTGCAATCTGCAAGAACTCGCTCTATAATTGTTCCTTTGCAAAGGAGGGGTTTAGAAAAACCACCCATAGACTCAAAACATCCTTCCATTTAGAGTCAATTTGAAATTCTGCCAATTCCACTTGAAACTCCCTTGGATGAAGAAGCCACCTCAAGAAAGAGAACAAAAGGACCCTTGGAACAAGCATTCAATGTGGAGAAGAGGGACATTGTTGATGAACCGACGGCTCATTGCATTTATACATGTGGGTTGCCCTTCAATGTGTTTAGGTCACCATATTAGCAATAAATGGTGAAAAATATTAATGAGAAGGGTATAAAGGTCCTAGCCATGAGAAGGTTCACACATCCCCCTTGGCAAAAGAAGTGGAGTATATACAATCTTCTTTGCAGCCAATTAAAGATTCCTAAAAGGATTCACAAGTGTTCATTATTTTAGATGGATGGAAAGATACGCGAAATAGACCCCTAGTCAACATTGTTGCAATAAGCCCTATAGAGGCAATGTTCTTGGAAATTGTTGGTTGTGAGGGTGAAGTTAAAGATGCACAGTTCATTGCAAACATTTTGATTAAGGCTATTGAGTTGGTGGGCCCCCAACATGTTGTTTAAGTCATATGCAATACAAAAAATTGCAGGGCAGTAGGGTTGATTATAGAGGGGAGATATGAGCACATATTTTTGATGCTTTGTGCAATACACTCTCAATTTAATGTTGTAGAAGATTGGGAAAATCCCATGATAATGTAGATTTGTGTAGAGGCAAACAAAATTCAAATGTTTGTCATAAATCATCACGTCTAAGGCCATTTTTTAGGATATTTTCGAGGTTGGAGGTGTTGAAGGTAAGAGGAAAATTCATTAATTTCTAATTAATATAATTTATCTAACTTTAAATAATTTGAATTTGTTGAATATTTGTATCTTTTAAATTTCTTTTCATAGGTTGTTGAGATCGGATTTGCCTCTCGCACGCTCGTCTTGAGACGACTTGTGAAGATAATATATGCCTTAAGCAATATGGTGATTGGCAACGTTTGGATTGTGTGGAGGTAAGCAAACATAGAAAGAGTCAATAAGATGTGATCCTTAATGATGATTGGTGGGCTAGTGTTGAGTATTTGCTTACTTTCATAGAGCTCTTTCTTTCTATGATCATATATGTAGACACAAATAATGTTTGCATAAAATAATTTAATGATGGAATTGACTTTGTACTTAAAATTATCGGAGAGATCATTAAAAATAAAGAGCAAGACCCGTAAGAAAACTTCTATATTGAATTTAAGAGAGTTATCACGAGGAGGTAGAATAAAATGACCAACCATTGCATCTCTTTATCTATGCCTTAAATGCCAAATATTATAAAAATGAAATAATTGGGTTGCTTGGTAGACAACCACCATATGTTGACCAAGTAGTTGCAAATGGAACTAGGGTAGATTTTAGGACGTTGTTTCTTGATCCATCTGTAGCTAGTGTGGTCCGCAAAGAAATCCGAGTGTTTGTATCTTCAGAAAACAGCATGGGAGATCCGAGAAATAGAGGCTCTTTGTGACAAGTTCAACATGAGTCCAATAAAGTGGTGGTATGGGCACGGCTATAATGCCAAGAATCTATGACCTACCGTGTAATGTCTCTTTCTAGGGCTGAACTGAAAAACAATAAAATAACACAAACCCAAATTGAAAATATTTTAATCTTTATATCATCCAATTGGAAAATAGAGCAACTATCTGATTTTTAGAACAATGAGGAAAAAATATTAATTCATCAATATATCACCATTCACATACTCAAGGAAAACACCACTATTATACATTTAAAATTTACCAAAAATACATTGTTATTATTTTACACTTCTATGTTCCTCCTTCACTCTTACAAAAATGTTCTAGAACCACATTAATCCTTAAACAATTATCCGAGAAGTTACAGAAAATATATATATTTGTTTTAAGTTACAAAGGTGTCAAACCCAAATATAATTTTAATTAATTCCTACTACCAAAGTTGCATTTCATAGGATAGATGCAGTCTAGATTATTAATTAATTAATCTTAATCCAGTCCTAATGTCAATTTAA
The DNA here is from genome assembly GCA_019776745.2 of Taxus chinensis. Taxonomy (NCBI): domain Eukaryota; kingdom Viridiplantae; phylum Streptophyta; class Pinopsida; order Cupressales; family Taxaceae; genus Taxus; species Taxus chinensis. The sequence continues at coordinate 67,639,639 of CM034151.1, forward strand.
TAATAATTACTAGATAAGTGTCCATTAATTCATTGCACTAGATTAAATATTTTCCCCTTAGGAATTAACATTCAACTCACATTTAAACAACTCTTATCCATAGTTATCTTAGTTCTCTTAATTTATTTTCCTTAATTTCATTTAACTAATTACTAAAACATACTAGGAACTAAATAAATTACTTAACCTACAATGGTATTAAATTTCCCCATTCACCCATTTACACAAACCTTTAATTTATCTAAAGACAAATAATATTCATTTTTACCTAAAAAATGTAGGGTTGATTCTCCACCCTTGGATCAAATCAATTGTGGCCACTAGATCTTATGGTTGCATACTAACCCCAACTATCCTTATGAAAACTTATTAAACATTTTTCTTTGACTTAGCCTCCTCATTTGGTCACTTTTCTTTTATTAATTTGTAGGTTGGAGAAATGGAAGCCATGTGAGCAAGGAAGGAAAAATCCATGAACAAAATCAACTAGAATCAAGCTTAGCTTAGTTTAGGTTATAGATTTATTATTGTAATGTTTTTCATTTAAAGATTGAAGAGGTTTCCACTCCAAATATGGAGTTTCGATTTATTATTTCCATATGAGTTTTCTATTTAGGCCAAACCCTACTTCATTTTTACTTCATGAGATTGAATGCTTTTAAATACCCATTAAAAGATTAACAAGTTTGAAACATTGAATTTATTCCTTTATTTCTTACAGGAGGTTTCCTCTTTAATTTTACAGACTTAAATACTTGGTTAAAAAAAAATTAAAATAACGCAGACACGGATTGTATTTTTTTGCTGTTAGTGATGAAACCACAGCCCAAAGTAGGTCGACATTCCTAGGACCACTGCCCTACCTAGGTGATAATTCATAAACTACCATTCTGATCTAACTAGCGGTTAAGAGACCGCCACTCTGCACATGGCGGTGGTCCTGTTCTTTAAAAATAGAACCATCAATTCCAAAAAAATTCCAAAAATAATTTTTACTAGTGTGTTTTAAAGATTATCCTTAGATGAATATGTGTTCCTAAAGTCTCCAATTGAAGGGTTTAACCATTTATTCCTTCCATGCTTAGAATTACTACATATAAATATTTAATATTTCTATAGTGACAAGAAACACATCTATAAGATTATTTTTTCCACGATTTTTTTTTCAACTCAAAGTAAGAAATGAAGCTTAATCTAATTGTAATTATCATTGTTTTCTCTTTTTACAACAAAATGAAATCTATCAACAAGGTAACTTATTTTACTTGGTGCATCTTTTCATTTCCACTACAACCATTTACTCAGGGAAAACACAACAACTATTATACATTTAAGATTTACGAAAAATACATAATTATTTTACACTTCAATGTTCTTCCTTCACTCTTACAAAAATACAACTTCTACAAATAATAATGACCTTTCTCTTTCTTTTTCATTACAAGTAAACTTTTAAACATGATATCCATTCTAGTTCATTCCTTTACATAGTACAATTTAAGGAGAAAGGAAAATACACATTCTTTAATTAACTTCCTTCAAAAATAATACTACAACTTGGTAATTGAAACTTACAATGCAACATTTCTTTTAAACATATAATACAACAAGTCTTCCACCTTAAGTGGAAATAATAAGAAGGCTTTCTCACAAAGAAGGATTTCTTTTTGGACTTCAACAAATGCTCCAAATTTCAAATCACCAACAAGAACTCCACCATGTCTTTACTTTAATACCAATAACCAAAATGGGGGAGAGGCAACACTCTCCAACCAACCAAAAATTCAATGAGGAGAAGAAGCTATCCTCCTCATTGGCCCTCGAGCCCCAACAAAAATGCAACAATAGATGGATCCAACTCATGGAAACTATACAATGCTTCAACCTTACTACACAAAATTTGACAACCATATAACACTCACTCAACACAAGAAAACAATTACAATAATAAAAAAATTAAAAATATACAAGGCTTGAAATGTAAAGGAAATGGAGCAAGGATCTATGGGGATATCACTTATGCCTCCCAATGGGATTAGGTTCCCATCTTAAAACCATGAAATAAACTCAAAACCCTACACAAATCTTATGCCTCCCTCAATATCCTCTTATTCCTCCCACATTCTTTTATGTATCCCTACAATCTCTTATGTCTCCCTCAAAAGAACCAAGCAAGAAACACAAGCATTTTATTATCCAAGGTGGGGCACCCAATCCAACTCCCTCCTAAAACATGGAATAAACTCTTATGCCTCTCAACATATAAAATCCCCATAGTCTTCTCCTACACCATACTTGGGTATTCTACCCAAGATCCCAATTGAGCATACAAAATATTCACATACATGCAATACACACAAATAAAAAACAAAACAAGTGAAAGAGAGTGTAGCTCCTACCTTTACATGGTAATAACTTGATCAAGAAATCACACTGTAAGCTCCTTCAAGCTCCAACCAACTCTAACAAGCTCCAAGAAATCAACAAGCACCCCCCAAAATCCTCCAACTCTAAAATATAAGAGCACAAAACAAATGAAGTAACCCCCAAACAAACAAATAAACTTGCATCAATAGAAAAGGGGGAGAGGAGGATGAGGTGGCTCCATGTAGGATGCCACATCATTCATCCTCAACTTCACATCACAAGTCAAACCTCAACCCCAATGCACAATAAATGGGTGGTTGAAAGGAATGACAAATCTTTTACACACAATCCAAGCCCACACCCTCTAAGGACAAAAATTAAAACCCATGTACGAAAAACGCAATTAAATGTCATTTTTTGTCTTACAAAACACTTAATGGGGTTTATTTTGACCCCCCAATCCATAAGTAGGGTTGGCATAAGAATTTAAGAGGTGTAGGACAAACTTAGTTTGTCTTACAAGCCTCAAAAAATGGCCCTTAAGCCCAAAGCCAAAATTCCAAGGCAAGATAGAGTGTACAACACTCAAAGTCACTTACACGCAATCAAAAATCACATAGTCCAACATAGTCCAAAAGACCAACAACTCTAATAAATGACTCATTTGTCACATCCCCCAAATAACTTAATAACATAATAAAATTACTTAATAAAGCACATTAATCAACAATGATTAAATAAATAAATTACATCACAAATAAACCACATACTCTACAATAAATAAAATAAAAAGGAAAAGGGAAGAATTGCACACATGTCCATGGTCACTATTGGAGGTCATCCCCCCATGGGGACCCCCTAACAAAATAACACAAACAACAACATAACACAAGTTGCCATGGTGACCTTCGTTGTATCCATCTAGTATTCCATTGTGGTTGGTCTCCAATCCCCTTTTTGATTGTTGTGATGTAATTACCTGCAAAATCACACAATACCTCCTTCGGCCTCGTGGCCGCATCAAAACATCAAAGATAAAATATATACACATAATTCAATAATCATTCGCGTATAGCTAAATCATCATCTAGACTAACAATGCTATCATTTGTCTAAAATTTCAACATCTCAATTCTACATTTTTATCAATATCAACGATATTACGAGATTAGTTCAAAAGTTAAATCCTACCCAACACGATGAGAATTCCGAATATCAATAATACATATATCAACACATCATCATCATCATCAACTATAACATGTCTCTCTATGTATCTAAGCATCCACACAATCATACTATGAATCACAATCCATCAAAATCAGAATATCTCTATCATCTAACATCTTGCTAAACCAAAATGATACAGTAATATCCATGTCTAAAGTCAACAGTAATCAACATCAACATATAATAAGTGTCGAAGAGGAGTGGACACTACATAAACCTTCGTAACTCTTCTCCTTCAAGCCCTAGCTACAAACCAATAAGATCACCTTCTTTGAAGCTCTTAGGAACCACCAATTGGAGAGTTTTCATTCTCCAACTTGAACATGGAAGGGTTTTGTCCTCCTTGTGTTCCACACCAAACGATTTCCACCCTCTAGTGGAATGGAATAAAGCAATTAGCCCCAAAACCAAGTAGTGTAAAATTATAATAAATATGCTTGCCCAAAATGAGCCCAAATGACCCCTTATATCTCCTCTTGGTGGTGTCAAACCTCACAAGGAAGTTTCCCCCATGATCGACCTCCATCTTTTAATTTGCCATTTTATTTCTTCAACCCAACTGACTTGCCTCATAAGAGAAAAAAATAAAAGAAAATGTAAATGCTCCTGGAAAAGGATTAAAAACATCAACAAATATTTCCCTTGTTCACCTTCTTTTGGCCCACGGGAAGTGCAATGAGCTAGAAATCTTCTAAATGGATTAATTTGAAAAAGGGGACATTACAGTCCTCCCTTCCCGAAATTATTTTCCCTCAAGCAATTGCAAACTTGGGTGCTCCAAAATTGCTACACCTTTCCATGTGGCATTCTCAAGTGGCAAGCCCTTCCAATGAACCAAATATTCCCTGATGCTCCGATTCCTTAGCTTCCTTTCACGAACATCCACTATAGCTTCCGAAATTAGAATCAATTTACCCTCATTTGATGGTGGCAGCGCAAGAGGAGTAATGTGCTGTCCTAGTGCCTTCTTGACGCATGAAAGCATGAGAAACATTATGTATCTTGCTATGCTCCGGTAGCTCAAGCTCATATGCAACCTTTCCAACTCTTCCCTTCACTTTGTACGGTCCATATAATTGTGGTTTTAGTTTTTCCACATCACTTTGTTTGAGGTAAGATTGTTGATAGGGCTGCAACCTCAAAAATACCATGTCACCTACCTCAAATGTCCTTTCCATCCGTTGCTGATTTGCATACAACTTCTGTTGATTTTGGGCATGTTGGAGGTTTTCTTTGAGCTCTCTCAAGATGTCATGACTTTGTTGCACCAAATCTTTGGCCCTCGGCACCCTACTATCAGTCATAACCATACAAAGCTTTAAAAGATGACATACCAATGGACATTTGGAATGTAGTGTTATAACAAAACTCAGCCATGCATAACCATTTCACCCAAGCTGATTGCTGCCCATTAATATAATTTTGTAGGTAGCCCTCTACCCATTTATTCACTATTTTTGTTTGCCCATCAATTGGGGATGGGCGTGATAGTTAGTGCTAGGACTGAGCTCAGTACTTGTCAAACGGAAAAGTTTTTGTCAAAACATGCTCAGAAATCTGTTGTCCCTATCACTTATTGGTGTCCCCAGATTTCACCCTGAAATCTGGGACTACCCATTTGAAAAAATTTCGTTCTTTTTTAAAGTAATGGGTCTTTTTGTGTTTTATTGTCAAAAGATGTGTGCATTATGTTAGGATATTCCCAGTGTATCATATGAGCCAATTTCGACAAATGCCCAGATGCCCAAACTCGTTTTATCCCTTCGCCAAGTTTTGTCTGCGGGAAATTTTTATTTAATTATTTATTAAATAAATAGTGCCCTGTTTGAAGTAAATTGTGCTCCAGTTGAACCCTGTTGAAGTTTCACATGCCAGTATTCACATATATCAATAGGGTTTTCATCAGGAATGAATCCTGAGCTTTGTCTGTGACTTCTGACAACGTTTTTTGTTTTTATTTATTTCTTTTGTGTTTTTTCTGGTTTTCTCCTCGGTTTCTTTGTGAAATTCCCATATGTCAATTCCTTTGCCAGTATAATTTGTTTAATTGCCTGAAGCATCTGGAGATCATCTACCAACACAATGTTAGAAGGAATCAACCTCAAAATGTAAACTTCTAATAAAAAAAGATGAAGTCATGCACAAAAAGCCTCTCCCAGGCAAGTCACACTTTTTGGGAATGAATAAGTTTAAGTTGCAGTGGGATTTTTGGTAGCAGCAGGCAGGTGAGAATTTATTACCTGCCTTGCAGGGTGAAAATTCCCATGAAGTCAAAGTCACTTAAGCTGCGATGGGAAAATTAGAGGCGGCAGGCAGGCGGGAATTTCTTACCTGCCTTGCAGGGTAAAAATTCCCATGATAAAATAAAGAAAAATCACTTAAAGCACCGATGAGAAATTTCCGCCTGCCTAGCAGGCTAACTTTTCCTATCAGAAGGTTTTATTCACCCAAAGAAGTTGCACTTTTTCAAAGGGGGCTAATTTTAATGTAAGTCACACTTTTTGGAAAGTCACTTAAGTTGTAGTGGGAAAATTAGAAGTGACAGGCAGGTGGGAATTTATTACTTGCCTTACAGGGTAAAAATTCCCATTATAAAATTCAAACAACTTAAGTGGAAGAAGGGATTATTAGAGCTGCAGTGCAGGGTGAAAATTCCCATAAGAAGTTAACTTCTTATTTTTAAAATTCACCCATGTCAAAAAGTGCGACCCATTTGGTGATTAAACAATGATATTAATGGCATTTACTTTTCTGCCTAATTTTGGCGCCATGGATGAATAGAAAGTCAATGCATGAAGGCTAGTCAAAGAGATTTGAAGGTAGCATGTTAAAAATAAATAAATAAAATTTATTTAATGGCAGCCAACAATAGACAAAAATAGGCACCCAATTTTGGTGAATAAACATGTTTGTTTATTAATTAATTGCCAGAAATAGAATGGACAATTATTAGAAATAGAATGCTGGGGTTATATAAGCATGGACTGCCATAGTGAAGATGTAATTAATTCTTTTTGCAAAGGATTGCAGCCCGAACAGTTTTGGCGCCCAAGGAAGGAGGTTTTGATTGCAGAACTAATTGTGCTTGATGGATCGGTTGAAAAGGGGAGGCAACTTGAATTCACAGTCTCTTTCCACTTGGAGATCTTCAGAATTATGTTGAGAAGAATGCAGGTGCTCGAGGGTATGGCATTGTCACTGTCAAGCAATGTAATTGTTTTCACCAATGAGGAAGTGGTTGGGAACGTTTCTTCATACAAAAGGACCATTCGCAACAAAGTTCCTGATTCCCTAGAAGGATCTCTTTAGATGATTTAAGAGAGGATTGATGAATTTGTTAGGCCTTTCATGATGAATTCAATCAGTAAGCTGGTAACATTGCAATCAGACACTAAGAAGTTCGGGCCTAGTTTGAAGGAGGTAGAAGCGAGCATCGAAGTTTTGAACGAAGGATTGCTGCAATTCAAGACAGAGAAAGAAGCTGTGGCTAAAGCGGATGGGAAATCGCTGAACTATATGTTCGAAAAGTATATTCAGTAACAAAACAAAAAGAAAGTGTAGGAGTTACAGCTGACAGATTTTCCTTCTTCTTTTCTTTCTTCTCTTATTTCTTATGTCCCCGGATGTAATTGTAAACTTAAAAGTTATTTGTTTAAAAACCATTATCTTAAGTTATTTGGAACGACTCTTTGAGTTAAGTGACAGATGTGCACAATTTTGGCTTGAACTCCTGATGCATGTCACTAAGAGAGGAATTAAAGGAAGATGATTGTCAGATGTTCTCTTTACTTCTTCTTTATGATCTAGTTCAGTTATAATCTCCCATCTGTAATTTCCCCTCTACGTGCTATAAGTAGAGGAAGAACCTACGGGTTAATGGATCATAATTTGTAATCAACATTCTTGTGTTCTAGACTTTGAGCTGAAACCCTTTATTTCTACAAGCAGAAGAATATAAAAGAGATTTCTGGAGAACTTTGTGTCAACGATGCATTTTGCTTCTTACTTTCTTTTTAGATCTGTTCATAAACTTTGTGTTATTTTAGATCTAAATCTGAAATTTTCCTTTGCTTTGAATTCTGTGCTTAATGATCTATTTGTTTTAATCTATGTGCATGCAATCAACTCTGTAAACTATTGCTTGGGTTGCACATCCTCTCTACTCTCTTCCGTTTCGTATTATTTTCCTCTTGTGCAGATTTTTCCTTTCTTTTACAGCGGCTTTACTTGCTGCAGAACTGTATAGCTATGGTGCACGAGCTACATAGTTAAAGTAATACCCACAAATAGATATTAGGATATATAACTGACAAAATCTTACACGGGAGCCTCACCGGTAAATGAGGGAGATTTATCTCATGACTGCCTAGGTTTTCAGCTATGCAAAAAATGTAGCCAACACTTATGATATTCCTTGGCAACCCATGAAGTGTAAACACCACCTGCTTACAAATATATCAACCCAGCTGGAAATTTATGTTCCGCCTTGTTTTGTTGGCAAAACAAACATTCCCAGATGTATTGGAGCACCTCTTCTTTAAGACCTTCCCAAAAGAACCTTTTTCTTACCTGTTTGTATGTTTTGAAATAGAATAGATGACCTGCCAATGGGGCATCATGAACAACCCTTAACATATTATTCTTCACCTTTGATTCAGGAACCAAATAGACCCAGTTCTTATAGAGAATGAGCCTATCCATTATCTTATACCTTCCATCCACAATTTCTCCCTAAAAAACATCATTAACATACTTATTCTTGGCATAATCAGCTGTAATTAAAGACTTCAATCTGTTGTTATCTTAGATAAAGAAAAAATATATGATTCTCTTGACAAAACATCTTCTACCACATACTTGATTTGAGTGGTTTCTGGAATCATGCCTTGAAGTATCACCTTCTTGCCTTTATCCATGAAGCTTAACTCCATACTTGGGTAGTTGAGAGAGAGCTCTCCTAATGAATGTAACCATTGGACTCCAAGCACAATATTTGTATCAGCTATACCAAATATATAAAAATCATCACATACCTCATGTTCTCCCAATAGAAAAAGGAGTTGGGGACACCTTGTGCATGGCATTAAATAGCCATCCGCTAATTTGGCCGTGAAGCCTTTGAAGTCTTCCTTCTTCAATTCCATCCTTGCAACCAAGCTCTCATCAATGAAAGTGTGAGTAGCTCCACTATCAATCAAGGCCGTGACTCTTTGCCTTTGTAGGCCACCCTTCACCTGGAATGGATGATATCTAGGGGCTCTTAACAAGGTGGCAAGAGTGTTGTCCATACCTTGCGGATCTTCTTACGGATCATAATTTTGCTTTGCCTCATCAACACAATCATCTTCCTCTTCTTCACAATCTGAAAATACCTCAATATAATGCACATTACCCTTACCTAGGGAACGATGACGTGGAGACCATGGATCCTTGCAAGAGAAGTACAAATTCTTCCTCCTTATCTCATTTCGCGTTTCTCCTTCTTTGCTGGTTTTGGACAGCTCTTTGTAAATGATGGGAGTTAGCTAAAATAGCCTCTTTGGCTGGTCCAAGAATGTGGTCCTTGGCTGTCCCAATTGTCCCTTTAGTTGTCCACCATTCCAAATTGTTCTTGTTTGTGCACTAATCGTTGCTTTCCTTTGAGCAACACCTTCAAGATCCAATGAATTCTTAATTGCCTCTTGGAGAGACAAAGGGTCAAAGGCTCTAACCAAACCCTTGAGTGGTATTGTCAAACCCTCAATGAACAAAACGATGAGCGTCCTCCCTGTGACATCCGTAATCATCACGAAAAGTCTCTGAAAATCGGCCACATACTCTTCCCTGTTGTTTCAAGTGTGCTAGTTCTCGAAAGTGAACTTCTAGATCAACCTTATCAAATCTCCAAATGAGTCTTCTACAAAACACATCATATGAGTGGGATGAGATTGTGCCCTTGTGTGACCAAACCATGAAACCAACACTCATGTGCTATTCCCTCCAAATGAAGGGTTGCAAATTTAATTGCATCATCCTCCGACATAGGCCTCAATGATAGATGCATATCCATTTTCTAAATCCAAGCCCAAGCAGTCCCCTTGTTGGAACCATCAAATGACATCTTACCCAAGGTATTTTGAACATCCCTTTGTGACGCATTAGGTCTATTCTCCTTACTTGACCTTCCTTTGCTTACCCCTATGAATTTGGCAAACGAAATAGCTTCTCAAATCTCATTTGGAAGGGCCCTATACTCTTCATAGTTGGGCGCAATGCTCTGCCCTACTGAATGCCTTATTCCCACCTCTGGAATGGCTTCTTCCCTTGGAAGGAAAGTAAGCCTAGTGGCAAATCCATAAGGTGATCCTTGGGGCTGCAATGGAGTATTAGCTCCGGATGAGCTGCTCTCACCATTATGAACACGTGGTTCATGAAATTTTTGTAGTGTTAATGCCAACAAGTCCATGGCGTCCGCCAATCAAACTTGCCCTTCAGTGAGCTTATTGATTTTGGCTCCTTGTGCATCTTGGTGGGCCATACTAACCTCTTCAACCGGCTGGTCTGATTTCTTCTTCTCTTTCCTTTGATAACAAATGTATTCTTTATCATCCTCTTGCATGAAAACCCTCAGGTTGGGAAGACCAAAACTCTGATACCACTATAATGCCCCTTTCTAGGGCTGAACTGAAAAGCAATAAAATAACAAAAACCCAACTGGGAAATATTCTGATTTTAATATCAACCAACTGAAAAATAGAATAGTTCAATTTTTAGAACAAGGAAAAAACATTAATTCATCAATCTATCACCATTCACATCATCCAAAGTATGTAGAGGCACTTTAGGGATATTTTAGAACAATTATAAACCAAGAAATCAACTTCTAAACACAACTGAAAATTAAATAAATGACACCTGAAGTACAACTCACATTAAGGGCTAGAAATGATGATTCCAAACCCCCCAAAAATACCAAAATGTAGATTCCGACCTTATATAATATGAGGAGCAAAAATATTAATTCAAAATACTGAAATGTGCCCTAGAAAGCACTGAATTCTTCCACCCAAGTCACCACCCAAGGAGAGGGTACAAAATGAATGCAAAAATCTTCTTAGCTCTCTCCTTCAAGCCCTGGCTGCAAACCAACAAGATCACCTTGTTTGAAGCTCTTAGGAACTACCAATTGGAGAGTTTTCGTTCTCCAACTTGAACAAGGAACGGTTTCGTCCTCCTTGTGTGCCACAAGGGAAGGATTTCCGCCCTCTAGTGGAATGGAATAGAGCAATCAGCCCCAAAATCAAGTAGTGTAAAATTATAATAAAGATGCATGCCCGAAATGAGCCCAAACAACCCCTTATATATCCTCTTGGTGGTGCCAAACCTCATGATGAAGTTTCCCCATTGACCGACCTCTTAATGAATCTTGCTTTATCTTTTGATTTGCCTTTTTATTCCTCCAACCTAGCCGACCTGCCTCATACGAGAAAACACTAAAAGAAAATGTAAATGCTTACAGAAAAGGACTAAAAACATCAACGAATACTTTCCTTGTTCACCTTCTTTTGGCCCTCGGGAAGTGGAATGAACTAGAAGTCTTCTAAATGGATTAATTCAAAAAAGGGGACATTACATATCGCCATTAAACTTTTCTCACAGGTATAAAAGTTAACTGATTTTTTTTCTTCACTGCTTATCAATTAAAATTTAAGACATTAACATGCATTTTTGTACAATATTAACGTTTTTTTGTAATAGGTGGCTAGTAATTCTTCAACATAATGAAATTGGAGTACCTATGCCTTCATCCACTAAGCTAAGTGAACCAAGTTGGCATCTAAGAAAGTTGAGGATTTGGTTTATGTACATTCCAATTTTGTGCTTCCCAATGCACAAGATTTAAGACTGTACTAAAAGTCCTAACAAACTTTGAGATATTCATCTTGAGACTATTGACGTTGATGCTTCCACTACTTTTGCTTAATAAGAGTATTTGGGATGATTGTGTACGAGGTTGACAACTTTTGCAATGAGTTTTGTGCCATAGCAATGACCACACAATCCTCTTCTGTCATGTCCTTTTGAAGCCCTTCCTTTTGTCCAACATCCTTTTCATTTGCACTATTGGATCCAGGTAAGTTATCTTTCTAGTGTGAGCATTGGTTGATCTAGCCAACGTGGTTATCTCTAAGCCAACCAAGTTTAGATAGATCCCTTCGTACTTGAGGCAATTGTCATTCTAATATGAATGTCTTTAGGTGGTTAGGGTTGTCCCATGCAAAATGGCTCCATTTGTTACATGCGTAACCTTGGATTATTGATCAACTGTTGGCATACCACTTGATACTTTTCTGACCACCACCTTCTTGGTTCCAATTTTTTATTCAAACATGTCAATGATGAATTTGGCTTTGGTTGATTGGGAGAATCGTATGCAAAATGGCCCCATTTTCATGTGTGAAATTAGATTATTTATCGACTATTGCCATCTCGTTAAATACATCTGCCACCACCATCTCACTGGTGTTGGTTATTGTCAGCCCTACCGTGTATTTTGAAATCTATCTCAAGAAATTTTTTTGTTGAATGGTGCAAATGCTAGAAAAACCTTGTAGATCTTTTGTGTTTTACAAATTGAATGTGCAATTGTTGACAATATGCCTGGTGAGTGCAAATTTTGCAAAACTGGTTGCTCAAGAAGTTTGCACTCATGTGCCATTTGGTGTTGCTTGTTGTGCACCATCTTTTTGTCTTTGTTAGTTTTTCCCTTCAGATCTGAACATTCTCAACATATCCTTCCTTCAGGTAGCTATGGATGCAAGCACTATTGGATCTTCATTTTCATTTTCGTAGTTGCTCAATGCATTCACCTTAGCATTGTCCTTATTCAAACTTCCAAAACCATATCATTGTCATGTGCATCACTGTAAGTTGTAGCAGTACAAGGTTAATTTTTGTACAATACTTTAGTCTTAGGCCTTTGTAGAACCGGGTTCTCTAATGTGGAAATCAACTCTTTGAATTTCCAGATGTCTGCTCAGATGAAATTGTTCTTTCCCTACTTTGTATTGTAAATCTCTGTCAATCTTGTTATTATTCCTTAATGACTTGAACTCTTTTTTAAAGCCTTTACTCAATTATGACAATTTTTGAAGTTGGTCGTGTGATGTTCCATATATCCATCATTGGCTACTCCCTCTCTAGATTGCCAAAAATGACTTAAGCCGCAGTCACTAACTTGACCGTTGGCAATCCAAATGGCGATACACAGTGTAGTAACGAGATTTGAGTAATTTTTGTCTGTTTCATGGTAGTGTCACAAATAGTTATTTGGGTGATCTAGGAGACCTCAATGGTTATCCTCCTTCGAGTCAATAGGCCTTGCCTAGCTTTTCTTTGTCCCTCAACTTGTAGTCCTTTCCTTCTTTGGTGGAAATGGTTAGTCTATACCCATTCTAGAGACCCTCCAACATAGTTGTTCCTGTTCTCCACACCATGCTCCTTTAAGCTCTCAACAAGCCTCGTAGTTTATTTCTCCAAGTTGTTCTTTGGTACTGTATCTTTCTCAATAGTGGTCCTCCCTTTGTCGATTGACGATCCCCTTATCATCGGCAATTCTTTGTTCCCTGCCATTGGTGCCATCAGATATGCCTTCATTGACAATCGTCTCAGTAGCCCTTTTGTCTTGCCTTTTAGCTCTCCTGGTTCTAACAAGAGTTCCAAATTCATGTCCCCAAAGCCCTAAATCAACCAAATAGGGGGCTAAATTACTTGATCATCCTTCCATCTACAAGTATGTTACTGACATGTGATAACCCGTTTTGGAATGTCTTTGGCTTATTAGGTGGACTGTATTGAACGTGTGCCATAGAAATCCTAATCAACTGATACACCATATAGTTTTTACTTTCTAGATTTGTTTCTTCCTGATCCCTTACATAACACTGAAATAGCTATGCACATGATACCTCAATAAATTTAACAAGTTACCCTGATAAGTATTATTCTAAGTAGCTGATACGTTTTGGATACGGGTACGGGTAGGGAGCATTCGATACCCGGATACCGCAAAAAGTTCTTGGCCCCAGATACGACATTGGATACGACTGTACAAAATATGTATAAAAATTAAAATATATATAAATTCTAGCCTAACAAATAAGAATTAAGTTATTAACCACATATTGTGCATATGAAAAACAAAATAACTTATAAGCTAAATAAACCACAAAAGAAAACTCATAATTTATTAAAAGCTTAAAAGTTAAATTAAACACAATGTCATGATATATTAAATTCAATTTATTACACCAATGATCAAAGTTCAAACCATCTTTCAATATTCATCATATTCCTCTTCATCAAGAGTGTCAACATCAACATCATCATCATTATGTGGTTCATTAGAAGCACATGGACTCGAACCATTCCCTCTAGGGCCACTACCAATAGCACCCCCTTGTGCATGTAGGTCTCATGGTGCTGAAGAACTCTCCAATCCCTCGTCATCTAATGACAAGTGGGAAATGGAAGCATCTAAGTCAACTATCTCTTAATCAATATCCCAATGTTTTGTTGACCCTTCTTTGTACTCCAGCTGCTTGTGGGATAGAAGGTGCAAGTTGGAATGTATATATACCAGATCTTGGCCTTTTTAGCTTCTGTGATTGGATGAAGGTATATGTACTCCAGTTGCGCTCAGAGGAAGATGAACTCACAATTATTGAGGCAAAATCAATGCAAAATTAAACACTCAGACTTGATTTTTAAAAAAACTAAAAGTTACAACAAAAAAGGAAAAAAAAATTTAAAAATAAAATTCTTACCTATGCCAAGACCTTGATTGCAAGAGGTTGCAAGTACACATGTGTGACCATGGAGGTACGACCACATATGAGCATCCATCTTGTATTTGCTCCGAAGAGCGAGAATGTTACAATTTGTCTCTGCTGTGAAATTGACAAACTCTATCATAACCATGTGCTTAGCCTCAGGATAAGGGAAGAGCCTAGACAATCCCAACATATATCCCTCATTGACTTTACCATCCTTGTATGGTGCCATCCTCTCGGGAAAAGAAAGGATCTTTGTATTGTAGAATCTAGGAGTCAATGCAAAGGTAAGTAGATGTAGCGGGGTGGTCATTTTGTTCCACTGCTCAATGAAGATTGATTGTATTTATTTGAAAATTTTCTCCTAAGGATCTTGCTCTTTTACATTTATAATGGACTTAATCTTCTCAATCATTGAGTCGATATCATCATATATCTCTCCCAGACATGGCTGATCCATGTCAGTAAAACAGATCATGCTCATAATGGGCTCTATAAAACTCAAAAAATATCTACTTGATCCTACCAAGCATCATCCAAGATCATTGCCTTCACTTTTTGGGCTCATACATTGTTTAATTGCCTCCATACAATGCATAGGTTGGAAGTTACCATCCGTTAAGTGCCTCTGGCATCTTCACAATTCGTCTCAAGACAACCATGTGTGATGCAAATCGAGTCTCAACAACCTAATAAGAAATGAGAAACAAAAATAAATAAATAAAATTGAAAACTTTTTGAATACTATATTTTAAAATAAAATAAACTTACATTATAATTTATAAATAAAAGAAAGGTAGTTCCCTTACCTTCAACAGCCCCAAATGCGAGAAAAATCTAAAGATGCCTTGCGACTGGTGATGGTTGGTCACGAACATTTGGATCTCTTCACCCACTGCATACACTTGTTGAATTCACTCTATTTTACTAACCAACTATTTTAACATTAAATTGAGTGAATGGAAAACACATGGTGTCCAAAAAATATGCCCATCCCTAGCCTCAACTAACATCCATGCGGCTTTGCACTTCTTGGCGTTGTCTGTTATGACTTGGACAATATTTTGAGGTCCCACCACCTTAATGTCTTTGAAGAGGATGCTGGCAATGAATTGTGCATCCTTCATTTGCCCCTCACAATCAACTGTTATGAAAAACATTGCCCCTTTAGGGTATATTGCAACCACATTGATTAAAAGGCAGTTTCTTGCATCTTTCCATCCATCAGAAATGATGAACACACATTTTGGCCCACGAGTCTCTAATTGGCTGCAATGAGGTTTCCACATTTTATTTGCTTTTTCAATAGGGTGGTGCAGGTCTCTCTAACCTAATCATAACCTAACCCTTTGTACCCTTTTGGGGCCTCATTGATTGCTTTCACCATCTCTTGCCAATATGGTGACATCACAATATTGAATGACAATCCATTTGCATACACACATCTTGCAATGTGCTCATCTGTGATATCCCTGCTCTCATTTTGAAAGGCCTTTTCCAATGGTCCTTTTGTCCTACTCTTTCGTGAAAGAGGTGAATCCTCATCATGCATGGAGGTAGTCGTCACAAATGGCTGTGGCATGGTCATAATTGGAGAGCCAATAATAGATGGGGCAACATGAGGCCTTGCTGATCGATATGAACTTCCTTTTTTTGACAATGGATGACCCGTTTTTAAAGCCAAAGCTGTTTGTGCATCTCGTTTTTTGATATATCCCAAAACCTTTGTTGTTGGCACCCCTATGTTATATTTCCCCTTGCAAATTCTTATACCATGACCCGGTATTGCACACAAGTGGCCTTTCACCCGACTATATGAGCCTTTGAATACCGTTTCACACTCATTGCATATCCAAACAAAACACCCACCACTTGGAAGTTGCTTTAGTATTGTGACTTTCCACCATAATGGTGAATTCAGGTCAAATTCTTTGAACAAGGATTGCCCAGAGGAGGTAGAACTTGTTGCCATTGTACTTCTACGTACAAGTTTAAAAACCAACAGTATAAGCAAAGAAAACAATGGTTAAAAATAAAAACTTAAACCCTATGCCTTAGAGCATAGCATGTATTAAAAATGTAAAATGAAAAACGGTTTAAAATTTTAAAATGAAAATAATAAAACATAAAAAGAAGCATGAAGTGTGTGAAAGATTAAAAACAAAATGAAAAGAAAAAATTAAAATCAAACTTGAAAATTAAAAACTTAAAACCTTACCTTCAATGAATAATCCACAAATCCTTCTTCTTTGAAGCTCCTTAATGACCTTGGCAACGAATAAGCACTTGTACTAGCTTAGGAAAATGATTGCAAAACTTGCTTATAAATTATCAAACTCTAAATGAGCAAAATGAAAGCTTAGAGAGGCAAGCATGCAATGTGGGAATGAGAGGTAAGTTGCTTTGCTTTTATGTTTTGTTATTGTGTTTTACTTTTGTTTTATTCATTATAGTTCACTTTTAGGGTTAAATCATAAATTATTATGTTTTTATGTTACTTCATATATGAAAAACAAATGGAAAAAAGACATTTTGGTCCCAGAAACGTACTTGGGAGTGGCTAGGGTATGGCCGGGACCCCCTGGGTATGTCTACCTGGGGGGTCCCGACTGTACCCTGGCCTCTCCCAGGTATGTTTCCGGGACGTATCCATACCGGATACATACCATACCAGTACCGGGGGCTATACCCCTGCTGTACCGGCTACTTAGGTATTATTTCATGGAATCAAAACCGAACTCCTTAATAAACTTAACATGCTATCCCAATAAGTATTATTTTATGGAATCAAAATCCAAACTCTTACAAATGTTGTTGCTTGCTTTGATCATTTGGTAGCAGCTTATTGTTAAATGTAGAAGAGTGTTGTTCCAATGTTAATACACACTTATCTAGGAGGATGCAAATAGTCTTGTAGAAAACCATATTGTTTTTATCTTGGAAAAAAATGCAATGTGTTAAGAACTATTGCTAATTTGCTAGAAATAGTCATGACAGTCTACTAATTAATACTCATTTTTTCTGAGATAGATGGTATTTTCCTGTTATTTCTCTATACTTGCTTAAAGCGTTCTTTAGGTCCATAGGTAAAGTTATTATTAATATTAACTTCACTCTTTTCTTTGCAACTTCTGTGGTAGACGGCAAGATCTTTTTTGGGTATTTTATTGTGTTTGTTTGTTGCCAGGTTGTAGGTGTTACTGGCTTCATCTTGACCAAGCTTGATGGTACTGCTCGTGGTGGATGTGTGGTACATATCTCTTATCCATTTTCTAGATAGTAGCAAAAAATATTTGCCACATTTATTATGGATTGCCAATCTTGTCTTTCCTCGTCTTCTGTATTATCAGTGCAACTGCAAACTATTTAAAGGAGAAAATCCATTGATTTTTCTTTTTGAGAAGTCTGGAAATACCGTAGTTTCTACCAACTATACCAAAAGTAACATTAAGGAACTGGTGTAACTATTGAAAGATACACTTTCCGTAACCAGATTAAAGTATCCTATTAATTTTTTATATTTTGGCAGATGAAAGTTATGAACTTATGGTGTTACATTATGTTGTCACACTAAAGATATGGTTGACATACAGGTACTGAAGTACCTGGTTCTTATTAGGATACCAGGCTGAGTCAATTTCAACAAGCATATTGCAACTTTAATTAAGCTTTAATAGAAATGAATAGATGCTACCATGATTCTTCTTCTTCTTCTTACAAAATACACTTTATTGTATTACTACATGCATTTGTTGAACCAAAAAACATATACAGAAAAATTATGGCAAAGAACCAAATCTATAGCAGGGAAGAAACAGAAACTACCCGAGCATAAATATTGTACATATAGCAGGAGATTGAATATCAATCGTTCTTCTCTTAGAAGCTTCCTTGTGCATCCTTGATAATCTTTATTTATACATAATACATATGATTGTAAAACATTTAAAGTTGCAGCATTTTTTCATTTCTCCCTAAAATAGTCAACAAGCCAACAAGCAATGATCCTATTCCCAGTCCGCAAGGCGGCAACAAGCCTCAAATCACCATAGCAATCACAACCATCAAGGTAGGTAGCCATAATCCTAGCCCCAATCTGCAAGACCAAAATAATTCTCAAACCAACCATAGCTATCATGAAACAAATAATGAAGCCAATCTTCCTTAAATAAATGACCTCCAACAGCATCCCAAACCAACTCTGAGAAGCAAAGATGAAATCAATGCAATAATGCCGACTCCATGAGATGGTCCATACTCACAAGGCTGCCCATCTGTCAACTGCAATAGATAAATCATCAATGATGAGAGCCAAATGTCCCCACTGTTCAAGAAATCCATCCATATGAAATCCGCAAACATGAGCATGTGTAGCTCCACGACCCAGCGTAACCCATCCAAAATCGGCAATGTTCCACAATCTATGCTCCCTTAAACGAGCATCGCTGCTATCCCATTATATAGATTGAGGATGTTGATGTTGTAAGATACTCTCAATGGTCCACTGTCAGGTTTCGAAGAATCAAGTGATGGTGAAGAAGAATATTCTCCTACTGTAACCTTAGGGTAATCTTGTCCTCCTCTCTGGACTAAATTCTTCCAACAGGAACAATAATACGATCCATGCTTACTGATTGCACCACTTGTATAACCCATTTTTCAAAGTAACTTGAAAACAACAGTTTTCATATACTAATCAAATTCACCAATATCAGTAGTGACAGCCAAGGCATGATCATGAAAAGTACCGTCGACAATATCAAACGTATCATCAACAATGAAAACCACCAATAACATGAGATTTATTGTCGGCAATATTGAAAGTACCCTTGCTGGTAATAAAAACACCTTCAGCAACATTGTGATTACCATCAATATCAGAAATTATTATCAAAGAAATAGAAGCATCATCGCTATGGTCTTCATATCTAATGATATCTTTTCTCTATTTTCTCAATTACACAATCTCCTCCAAAAGCTTTTGTTTGAGGGATTTCAAATGATGGATCTCAACTCATGCTTTGGTTGACTCGATACTCCTTAAAATTCTCCCATATTCATTAGGCCTCTTCAAGCATAAATGTAATGATTAAGATGTGCATCAATGGCAGCAATAAAGATTCCACAGTTCGCAACTACACAATTCTTATAATCGGTTTGCTTCGCAGGACTGATTGGTACATATGCTTCACACATAATGATCTGTGACAAACTCCTTCCTATCAAATCTATCTCCATAACCTGCTGCTATATCTCATAATTGGCCACTAAGCACCTCAATACTCATCATAGCCATGGTTTGACTTGAACAAGAACAGGGCAGGAGTCTCCAAATGCAAAAATAACAAGACCAATGCATAGAGCTCAAAAATACCTTTTCAACATTTGAACAGGAGATCATACTGAGTCCATATGACCAATTTATGCCCTTCAAAGATTAGGTTTCAAAATCTGCTGTGATGCTCTGATAAATGTCAAACGATTGTCAGATTTCCTTGGACCAGTTTGATAACGGAAATGGCCATCAAATTTCCATGCACCACTCTTATGATGGTCAAACAGCTGTCAAATATCCATGCAATGTTCTGATGATAGCCAAACAACTATCAAATTTCCATAGGTCGTTTGAAGGTCTCAACAGCGAAATCAGAAAACAATGTCAAACAACCCATAACAAATTTTGGTGAGGAACCTTGAAATGTGCTCAGATAAAAAAGACTGCGCGTGGAAATGGGGTTCCTTTATTAACATTCAAGATTTCACCCTATACAGACAAAAAGAGAACCTATCAGAAGCTGCTGCTCTCAAAACAATCCCTCCTCCCTTACTCTTATCTGCTAAGAGAGTGCATCCAATCACTAAGAATGTCTTTTGCTCCACGAATTGTTCAATCCCCGCCTTCAAAAAAGCCGACTCGTATAATGTAAATTATGACCAACACATCCATGTGCTATTGCCAAACCTCCATGCACCAAGTGAAAGTAAAGGACAAAGACCTGCGGGCTTTTAACCCTTAGCTTCTAGTAACATGTGAGAATTAAGTGCAGAATGCGATTATTGACATAGACAAAACTCCACACAAGAAATAGATCATAAAGTGAACACCAAGATATGGAGAGTGCCATTTAAGGCACCCCAGTACAAGAATATTCAATTTAAAGAAAAAATTGGAATTACAATGTGTGTGATAGGATGTTCAGGTTGTCATGTATTATTAACATGTATAGAGGAGGCATATCCCCTCTATTTGCAATGAAATGAGGAAAGTAAACACCCAATGGTCCATAGTTCAATGCAAGTTTCCTAATGGTATACTGTATGATTGTTGTCTATAGTGAGTGTAGGGAGGTTCCCCTGGCGGTGGAGGTTAGAAACTTAGAACTTGGAGGATGTTAAGAAGCCTGCACAAGGATTGTGCCCTGAGTGTCACCAGCTCAAAAATGGAACTCAATGGGTCAGTTAAGATGGAGAAATGTGCACTGTTGGGTTTCCCTCCCAAAAGAACTCATCAATTTTTGCAGTCACAATAGATGTGTTACTTACCTCCTCTGGGTACATAGTGTGCCTCACTGTAGTCAATACTCTGCAATCCATACAAAGAACTTCTGTCACCAGAGACCAACTTGAGTGTGCCGTCCAAACAAGCAATTTCTGAAAACGCTTTCATTGTCATTGGCTCTATCTAAACCAGAATTACAAGTGGTGAACCTCCTTAGGTTCTCTTGTATCATCCAACAACCAAACAACAAATATTGCATCCACAAATAGAAAAATTGTATACAATTGAATATTATACAGTAATGGAAATCAATATTCCTTGCAATGCCAATTGTTAGTGTGTGCACCCACAGAAGACCCCACCGGTTACATTACTTATTTGCAACATTTCTTACACTTATTATCTTCTCAAATCCACTGCCATAAAAACATACCCGCTCTGGTACCATAATGCAAAAATTGGAACTTGTCGGGCACAAGAAGCTTTACAACAACAATAAAAACCAAGAAATATATGCAGAAATTTTACAATAAAGAAACAATTTTATTGCGGGGAAAAAATAAAGCTTCATAGGCATTTTTTTGATAAAATATGCTCTAATGAAACAAAAAAAATAGAAGCCGCCCGTTAAGCTTTTCCCACCAGCTTCCCTCCTTTACATTCCTCTAAAGAAATTGAAAGAATCATTGAAATGTTAACTTTTCACGTTGCTAAAATATATTGGTAATGGCATGTAGTGTACACCCATAAAAGACAAAAGTAGACACAATCAAAATATTATAGCCACTTTGGGTTGTATGTGTAGCTGTTCATTTTGAACAGCATTCGACATGAAGAGATCAATACACAGAAAGTGAGAAAACAAAGATGAGAAAATCATGAGCTCATAGAGGACATAGTACAAACATTTGAAATAAAACTAATGTGTTGACTTCACTGATCCTTTTTCTAGATGATATCAACACAGGCTTAGTTTAATTTCTCTTTGAGTCTTCTCATTTCACCGCATAACTTTGTAGGCTGGATACGTTTGGGTGGTGCTAATTACTAATTAGCAGTGGAGTTCAACTTATTATGGTTTTGATAACATTCATTGGGTCTGAATTCGTTCTTCATCAACAATGAGAATATTTAACACACAGAACAGTGGAAATATGAATTATGTAAACAAATCTCCAAATCTTTCCAAATTTCCATAGAAACCTTCCCTCCATGCGTACATCTCAAGGAAACAATTCTAACTGCAGAATCAAAGCATTTTCTTCTTGGATGCATTTCTGCTTTGGTAAAACTTGAAAGTGTGTATCATAGTTCCGAACTCGGTGGAATCCTTATTTAGAACTGTATATATTTAATTTTACAATAGTTCATCTTCGCGTTTCTCAACAAATGCTGGTCTGATTCAACAATGGAATAGTACAGTGTAGTCGGCAAATGGAAAAATGACTTGCTTCCACAACAAAAAAATGAATACCATTGTTTGAGTTTATCTCGCATTTGGAATAATTCTACAGATAGCTTGAACATTCTTGATTTTTTTTGTATCAGGTAACTGTAGTGGACGATCTTGCCATACCTGTGAAGTTTGTTGGCATTGGAGAACAGTTGGATGATCTTCAGCCTTTTGATGCAGAGGCGTTTGTTAATGCTATATTTCCCTGAGGCTCCTCTAAGCAGCTTGTATTTTTACGAAGATTTGTTGATTTTTTTTGTGAAATATTTGTTCTTTTTAAATATTTTCATTCTTGGTATGAATTATTTGTTCGAATTCCAATGGCAATAAATGTATTTTTTTTTGTAAATAAATATTGTGTTACCAGAAATTCATCATTTATTTGACAAATGATGAAACTGAGCAGATTTTGCAGCATTATTGGGATTTTATTCCCAAATACAAATGACACAGATGATATAAAATTTCAGATACAAGCAATGTGTTGGAACGGAAGTTGATTTCGGCATGCATTGGGGATGAAGTATGCTATTAACAAACATTGAAGAGAGATAAATTTTCCTGCTTACAAAAAAGATGATTGGCGGCAGTGGACCAAGGAGTTAGGTTGTCTATGGAAAAAACACTAGCTTATTTTCATAAAAAATGATTAATGGCATATAATCATGGTGAATATTCCATGTTTCTTTATTAGAAGCCTTATTTTCTACCTCTTATTAAAGTCAATTTATCTTAATGGGGGCCATTTGTTTTTGTAGCTAAGGTTCTATTGTGAGTACAATGCTATTTATGGAAATGATTTCAGATATCTTTGGCTAGAGGAAGTGCCAAATGAACTATTATAAAAAAATTAAGGATATCCCTCAAAATATGGTACATAAAAAGGCCTTAGAATGCTACATCATCTAGAACTCTCTTTATTACTACATCCAAAGACTGTTTTTTTTTTGATATAGTCAAAGAAAGAAAAGGCCCTTACGAAAGTTTCAACAAAAAACCAAAGCCTCAGAATGGAAAATTAGCACATCTATCTAAGGACCAAAAATTAATAGAGGGGCTGGAAAATTACACCGTCCAACACCCTACAACCAATTAACAACAAAACATCAAAGCTTCATCAAAGTGCATAAAACAAAAAGAAATAACAGTTTTATAGAGAAGGGTAAGCCCAATTCCAAGCTTCAAAACATAGAGGACTAAGAAATAACATGATTAAAGTCCTTTTGTGTCACCTCTTTAGGTAGATTTTTACCCAACAAACCAGTGGAGTTAAATCTTAAACAAGGTGGGATTCTTTTGGCTCGTTCGAAGCATGAAAACAAGTTCGTTGGCAAAAGCGCTACTATGGCTCATATGAAGACCTTGAAGGACTAAAAACTTGAGGGTTGTCCACTTAATTAAAGGGGTCGAGAAATTGGACCCATTGTCAAAATCCACTAGGTTGAGTGCATAAGCAAAGAACTTCAAAATTCTGCCAATATTGCAGTGGCAAGCGGGGTGTTAGTAGATAGGTCAAGCAAACTAGCCCAATGCATGTGATTAAGAGGTTTAGAGGCTTCCAGGGTCTCCTCGTGAACGGATTTTTGGGCCATTTCTTAGGCATGGATTGTTTGGATAGGGGAAGATGGACAAGGGTCAACTATGGAATGGAAAGACTCTTTGGCTTGACTACCAGAATCACCTGCACCCAACACCAAAATTTTGTTACATTTTAAAGAATCAATTTTTTTGTCAATGAATATGAAATTAAGGTTTGACTGACTCACCATCAAATTGAGGGTAGCTTTGATTTATTGCAATTTGTGGTTTTGCACAATTGAAAATAGAGAATTCTAGGTGGCAACATCCTAATTTCTTTCCTCGATTTTCAACCGAACCAACTACCTCTGCTCATCCATGTTCCAATCATTTATTGTTTATTAAATGTCTTCTCCAATGACACTGCAAATGAAATCCATTGCACAAGAGGACGAAGGGTTAAAGACAATTGATATACGTAGAGCCTATTGGACCCCTATGATTGCATTCCTCCACTACCTTATTGAATCCTATTCTCCTAAACCGCTTAAACCTTTGCCAATTAGAATATTCACCAGTCACTATCTTACCATGAATGTCATGTTTAGCCATTGAAGCTCTTAAGGGCTGACAATAGAGTAGGAAGATAGAAGGTTGATGCTAAAAACCACAAACCTTGAAATGGAAGCAATGAATTTCAAAGTATGGAGTGGCATGGCACTAAACCCCCCTCATAAATGCAAGCATACTGATGGCAAATATCATGCATGCATTGCAAAGGTGTCAAATCTTGGAATTCATTAGAGTTGATGGTCGTCGTCTCCTTGTCATTAGTAATGATAGGAACGATGTAGGGAACCAATGTAGTGTATATCACACATGCATTGCAGAGGTGCCAAATATCAGAATTCATTAGAGTTGATGGTTGTCATGAGTAATGATGGGAATGATGATGTAGGGGACCAATGTAGTGTATTGTAAAAGTAAACCTTCACCCCTTTCCATAGAAGTGGTGCCTAAGTTGGCCAAGAGGTCGAACACTTTATAGGTCTCTTTATAACAATGGTCAAAAGAGATAAACTCAAAACGCTCCTTCATGATTATGCTATTGTCAATCTTTCCTTTCAATACAAAGGAAATCATGACATTATTGTTAACACCATTAAAAATTACTTGGGAATCCCATTCAACAATGAGCCTTATATTGCCATGATTGATAGCTATCATAAGCCCTTACATGAGAGCTCTCGCTTCAGCTTCGTTATTTGTGGTGCATGAAATATTAAATGAAAAGAGATTGATGACATTACCTTTGTCATTATGAATGAGTCTTCAAATACCAAAAGCTCCCATATTACCTTTAGAGACCTCATCGAAATTGAGGATAAAAAATCCATTTGGAGAGAGTTGTCATTTGGCTTTCGTATCTTAGTCTCAAGATTTAAAACATTATCCACTTGTCAAAGAAGATTCCATTGAATAAGGATATGTTGGAACCCAATGACTTTCTTTTTTGGTAGCAAGGCATTATATCTAAAGACTTAAATTGAGCTTTCTAGATTTATAAGAAAACGATCATGGGGGAGACGAATGTCTTTGAAAATTTTGTTATTCCTTCCTTCCATATTAGAATCGTGGGGAAGATGTTCCAAATCACGTCTAACTAGTCATAGTTGATTATAGTTGAAAAGGATGTCAATATTTTTTCCAATTGTGAAAGAAATAGATTAGAGAACCCCACCATTGGGTAAGGATTAAGGAGGCACTAAAAAATGTACATGTCTATGAATATCTTAAGCATGGTCCACATCTTCTCAATTAAATGTACATCTTGCTCAAAGTCTCTTGTATTTCAGCTTTTAATTTCTTTTATGTCCATTGGGTTCTTTTAATCTTTGAGCAACAAGAAATTTCCATGTGGTATTCTATCGCTCCCTTTTCACTCAGCGTGTCTTTGGGTTTGCACCCTGATTCTTTGTGCATTCTTAGAGTGAATGAGATCGTGACAAGTAACATGTTCTTGCTTAATCTCATGGTTGTTCTAGGGTTTCACATTTTCTAGTAATGCTTCTTTATGAGTCTATAGGGAACGAGATCATGACAAGCGTTCCTTCACTTCATTTTGACTTGGAGTGTTTTGTCCATCAACTATTACACTACCTCAAGTCTAATCCAAATCTCAGGGGGGTATTCATGGGATAAAACTCTAAATGAAGATCTGGATGTGTAATATGTGTTTGTGAAGCAATATTAAACAATATTCATAATAGAAAAAATAATATAACTATAATAGTTATTTTATTAATTTGTGCATTTTGTACATACGGTTGTGCCTACATGTGTAACTCTTAGTCTTTGGATGATTGAGTTGGTTGACATCAAAATTTGGTCTACGAGACCTCGTTAACCCTCAACCCAACCATAGGAACCTCTTAAGTTATATTGGAGTTATGCACAATTGGGAATGAAGAGAGTAGCATTGTTTTGTTGGTGGCATAAAATAAAAATTTTTGCACCAAAAATATTTTAAGCAGTGCAAAGTATGAGGTTTGCAAAATGGAGAAGCTTTGCAAAGTAGTGGTGTTTAAAGAAAGGGAGGTCCCCAAAATGGGAAGTGGAGGTTGTAATGTCCCTTTCTAGGGCTAAATTTGGAAATAAGGGTTTGGCCTTAAACCCAAATTTGAAATTGCACCTTCAAACACAAAATATAAAACTAAAATAGTT
This sequence comes from Taxus chinensis, assembly GCA_019776745.2. Lineage (NCBI taxonomy): Eukaryota > Viridiplantae > Streptophyta > Pinopsida > Cupressales > Taxaceae > Taxus > Taxus chinensis. The sequence goes on from CM034151.1 coordinate 67,666,241, forward strand.
GAGAATGCTCTTCAAACAATCAACACACAATATAACTCAGTCCTCTAGGGAAACGGATTTGCATATGAGGTTCACACCAACATTCAATCATGCAAATAAAGTTGAAATGCCACAAAAATAATTTATCTAACCACGACAATATTTATCAATCTTAAATACATAAAACATATGGAGAAACAAATGATAAGTCACAACTGTCATTAATTTTTATTACAACAACCATACAACCAAACCAAGGGCTGGGAAAAAGAATAAACTCCTAAAATCACCAAAATGTAGATTCTGGCCCTTTAAATTGTGAGGAACAAGAATACCAACTCAAAATACAAAAGGATGCCCTAGAAGGCACCAAATTCAACCCTCACGCAAGTTGCATAGCGCTGGAAATGTAGACCAACTGTATAAAACACTTTGAAGTACTAATGTGACCTCCATGTGAGATCACCCTTATACACGAGGGTTTTTGTCCCCTAGCATGATCCTATTAAAGTGTTTCATCTTCAATAAGTGACCAAGGGTGGGTTTTTGTCCTTCAATGGTACGAAGAGAAGCTACTTGCTCCACCTTTAAGAGAAATCAATATCAAAATCAGCATAACCCTCCTTTAGCAAGTCGAACCACCTAATATATGCCTTGAAGATGTTGATTGGAAAATAGAATCCTCTAGAAAGGCCAATGCCTCCTAGCCCCCCCATCCCCCATCCCAATGAAAGAAAAGAACCTTAAAGTTGCCATGTAGGCCTCCATAATGAAGAAATAAAAATCCTCCTTGCATTGTTGGACAAGTCTTCCACCACCTAGTCGAACCACTCCAATGTCATGATTTAATTAATTACTAGAGTACAATACTTATAGTCATGACAAGTTTTCCTCCCTAGCTCCTTCCTTGATGCCCACAGGAAGAAGAATGGGCATAAGGTCTTCCATGTCAAACTAGCTTGGAAAAAGGGACATTACAATCTTCCCTTCCCAAAATTGCTTGCTCTCAAGCAATTGCAAACTTGAATGCTCCAATAACCTGGATCCTGTACCTGTCAAATGAAAGAGCCATTGCCAACAAAAGCTCATATGCCCAAATAGCATTATACCAAGGCAATTAAATCCCATAGCTATCAATTGGAACATCTCCCGCACACAATGGTCACAATGTCTACTCCTTCCATTACCCCTATCTATGTGCTCTTCAACAATGAAGCCTTCTACCCAAAGCATGAGAACATCATTCAACCTAGCTTGCATGTAAGATGAAAATAAGTCATGAAAGCCATAAATCATTTGGGGTTCCATCCAATTCAACACTAGGATGGGTAGGAGGAGTGTCTTCACTAGCAGAGCTTCACCATTATCATTACCATGCAAGGAAACCTTCTTAAATTACACGGGGGTATCGTTGTTCATGATTGGAAATATTATGACCAACAACATAGAAATTATACGAATATGACAAACCCATGCATGCTTCAGTAAAATGACTGATATAGAGGTGGTATGTACCCATATAAGGACTGCAAGCTCTCCGCCTTCAGCTGCAATCCCATATGCTCCCCCATGTGATTGGGTGAGAAGCAAACTCAGTTGCTCTTTTTTTTTAATACATGTACCTTGGCCTCTAAAAGATGATTCCAAGCCACCCCAAACTAGTCTCTTCAAAATTTGGCTCCGATAAGAACTTACGAATGGTGGTATGCAAGTATAACAACCATACTTTGCCTGAAATTTTATCCCAAACAATACCAAATATGTTGGAACATTGGGCTTACTTGTTCTCGACGAGTGAACCCTTTTACACATAATTTCAAATGAAAAGAATGTCTTCAAACCTGCCCCTCTATTGTTGTCCTAAGAAGATATGCACAACTCAACAAATAAAATTGGGAAAAACACCTCATCATGGTTGTAGGATGACATTTCATTACTCAAATTTAGAATTGTAGTGGCCAACAAACATCTTGTGAGAGTTACCCTTACCTTGTCAATGTCACTAGAAGAAGAGCACTGCTTCCTTGTGATCGAAATCCACTTGGTGGCTGCAAATAAAATGTGGAGAAGGCTAGAAATAACAACCACAAGGTCTAAAACAACTCCCATAATGATTCGGGGTTCATGATCCACATTTTTCAAACTCATCTCATTCATGTTAGAAAGATGACTTACACCCCAAAGCTCCCATGGAATCCATGTCTCATTAGACCTTCTTGCTAGGTGTGTTTTAGAGAGCTAATCCCAAACAATAACATGATATATTACTCCACCTTGGTTTATGAAAACTAAATTATTGCATACCTTGTAGCAAGCTGAGTTTATATCCCATGCAGCTGAATTTATATTTTCAGTGGATGAATTATCCATCACCTTCATATACATTTAAAAGTGGCAGTCTTGAAAGTAACTTGAGTCCCACAAAACCATAACAAGATGTTCCATACAATCTTGAAAATAACATCTAGTTTACTTATCATCTTTAACATCTTAGGCATTTAGTTGGAATTGTCTTCTTTGGTCCATTCCCTACAATTTGGTCTTCATGGGTGTTATTTAGCCCCCAAGAGTGTTTTATTAACTGGAAACATTGATCCTTCACCATGTGGTTAGAATGCACAACAAACCCTCTATGATTTCTCATAAGTTTCCTTTCAATCCAAGTGCAAGAATTGATAGTTACCTTGATCTTCTGAAGATTGCCCATGCCAAGGTAATCTAGGCCTTAAATAGAAGAAGCAATATGCCCATAACTGTCTCTAACACTCTTTTTAGTGTATTTCCCATGATGACAAAAATATGGCAGTGAAATAGGAGGAAACATGTTGGCTAGATTTTCTGCATAGCACAAAACCTAGGCAATCATGAGATAAATCTCCCTCATTTACCGGTGAGGCTCTCGTGTCAAATTTGTCAATTTAAGTATGCTAATATCTAAATGGGGTTTTACTTTAACTACTCAGTTCATGAACCATAACTGAATAGTTCTGCAGCAAGTAAGCAGCTGTTTAAAAGAAAGGAAATATTTATAGAAGAAGGAAAGGGAATTATATAAACACAGAGAAGAAATGGAGAAGATGTGCATCCCAATCAATAGATAGCAGAGTTGATTGCATGCACATAGAAGAAACCAATAGATATAAACACAAAATTCTAAGAAAAGGTAGCTCTAGATCTAGATCTGAAATAACACAAAGTCTATTAAAAGATCTAAGATAAAAAGCAAGAAACACAATACACCGTGACACAAAGTTCTCCAGAAATCTGCTCTTGTATATTCCTTTGCTTCAAGTGGCTCTCAAGGGTTTCAGCACAAAGTCTGGAACACAAGGATGCTGCTTACAAATTCTCATCATTAACCCGGAGGTTCTTCTCCTACTTATAGAATGTAGGAGGGAAAGTACAAATGAGAAATCTAACTGAACTGAAACACAAACAACAAGTAAAGATGACATTTGGCAATCATCCTCCACTAACTTCTCCTTAAGTGACACATGTATCACTTAACTAATAGAATTGTTCCACATGACTTTAAGTAATGGTTTCAAAACCAATAACTTTGAAGTCTTACAATTTCATCCGGGAACATGGAAAATAGAAGAAGAAAGAATAGAAGAAGAAGTCAAGCCAACTGTAACATTTATGTCTTCTTTTTGTTCTGATATTGGATATACTTGTCGAACATGTGATTCAGCATCTTCCCATCTGTTTTAGCCACTGCTTCCTTCTCTGTCCTGAACTGCAGCAATCCTTCATTCAACACCTTGATGCACGCTTCCACATCTTCCAAGCTCGGCCCGAACCTCGCAATATCCGCCTGTAGTGCCACCAGTCTGCTAATGGAATTCATCGTGAAAGGTTTAGTAGCTCTATCAATTCTCTTTTGTACCATCAGAAGAGACCCATCCAGGGAATTAGGTACTTTGCTAGGAACGATCCACACGTATGAAGTAACATTCCCGACCACTTTCTCCTCAGTGAAAGAAATGATACTGTCTGGTAAGGATGATGTCCTACTCTCAAGTGCCTGCATCCTCTTCAGCAAAACTCTGCAGATCTCCAAACGGAAAGATACTGCAAACTCCAGCTACTTCCCCTTCTCAACTGATCCATCCGGTACAATCTGCTCTGCAACCAATACATCTCCCAACAGCTTGTTGATCTCGGCCAAAGTACTCAGGTTACTCTCAGCAACTGTGTTCATGTCTACTATGCTCGTCACCAGTTGCTTCAGCTGATTTGCTGCATCATTCATAACCTTAGGCGGGCTGACACCTCTCCAAGTTGTACAGAAGCTTGACGAATAATTAGGTTCTTCCATTCGTCAATAGCTTTCACCTGATTGCTTGCATCTTCCATTTCCTGCATAAGATGATCACTCACCTACTCTGAAATGGGCTGAATGGAAGGTTTAGCAACCTTGGCTATGATCTCGCACAATTGAGATACTTGCTTCTGAAGCTCGTCTTTCTCCACCTTTTCTCTGTCAAGCCTAAGGAATAGAGCATCTATCAATGTCTGTGTATCCTGCTTCAATCCTTCTGTGGTGGCTTGACCGAGGGGTACTCTGGTTACTATTACATCTTCTGCCGTGAGCTCATCCTCCTTCTTTCCTTCCGCCGGAACTAACATCTCAGCAAACTTCTGCTCCGACTCTTCGATGATCAACCTTGAAGTTACCTTAGCAACGTTAGGCCTTCTGTCTTTTTTTGCCTAGACTCTAGAGTAGCTGCAAGTCATGTTTTCCAAGTTCATCTCCATTCTCGCTTCTGTAACCAACTGTGAAGCCAACCATTCCGAGAAGTTACTTCTCGGAGAATGAGAAGTTGTTGAGTGCACTATTATCTCTCGCTTTGTTTCCTCTCCATCAAAAAGTGCTACAGTGTTATGACTGCCATCTTCTGAATCATCCAAGGAACAAAGCTCTTTCGAACTCCGCCATCTGCAGCTTCAACGTCTCTTCTGGAAGGGGTGCTGAACGGAGTGGCTGAGGAGAGAAGATGAATGTCACCGGATTCAGTGGAGGCATGGAAGTGTCCTGCTGAGGTGCAACAGTTGGTGAAGTACTGGATGTTGGAGAAGCTGGAACTAAAGTCATGGCCGTGGAAGTGATCTTCTCCTTTGATTGAGATCTTTTGTGTACTTTCAACTTCTCGGACCTTCTGCTGCTTTCTCCTTCGTGCTTCCTCTTGAGGGAATCCCCTGCGCCAAAGTTTCCTGTGACTTGATTCATCAATGCTTCATCAAGGTAATATCCTTTCGTCAGCAACCAGTTTGAAGTATTCACCAAACATAGCGCTAGGACCTTTCTTCAATTGTATGGCAACCTCCTACGTTATCCTGAAGTATGGCTCTATCTCCTCCCATTTGATGGTAAGTGTCAAGTAACACATTCCCATCATCTTTAAGATCCGCAGGTATCTGCGCTAGTCCAAAGTCGAACACTTGCTTTGTTGATAGCCTGCTGAAATATCTCTTTCTAACCTCGTACTCACTTTTGCACTTCATCTAGAAATCTTCTAATGAAGGCACATGTGTGTACTCCTGGGAGATCGTCTTCCTGGCTACTCCATATGGATCGAAGTTCAACCGTGCCAGGAAGAATTCTTGCTCATACTTGGATAACATCTGCGTCTCATCCCTCGAGCTCTATGAATGCTCCGACAGCTATAATGTCCCACAGTGATTGGGAAGAAGCCCGTAGACTTGTGCCATTTCGACTGAAGGTCGTGTAACTCCACAAGTTGTCTACTCAGCTCCATGGTGATCAATCTATCATTCGGATATCTGGGCAGCTTAACCGGTTCTCCAGAAAAGCCAGTAACCCTGAGGTATGTGAAATCTGCAAACTGAATGAATAGACTGCCAATTTTGGATACAGCTTCCCATGCTTCCCTGCTCACCCTGTTGGCCTTTAGGTCCTTGTCTAGCTTGCAAATGAATTCGTAGAAGAATTCATCATTGACCACTTTGAAATCTTTCTCGCATATAGGTACAGTAAGCTGTGGGTAGCACTCGAAAATGGGGTCCTTAGAAAGAACGCCACATCTATCCAGCTTGGAGAAGACGCCTTGTGAAGTTGCAGCATACACCAAGTAGGAAGTCATTTTGAAGCTGAAAGTACGCTTCACGTTCCGGAGTTGCTCACCAATGTTGTCGCTAATGATTTCCGACCAATTGATTATGGAATCAACCTTGTTGACTTCAATGGTCCTGATGAAAGCATACATCCATGTACGAAAAGTGTGAGCATTCGCCTCGCCATTAATCCTGCATAACAATTTGACAATATCATCTACCTCCTGCACCAAATTCGACCGTGAAATAGTTCTTGGGAACTTAGAAGGAGATCTGGGCTTCTTCATGTATCTGTCTGTTCATTATGTTCACACAGTCAACTCTATGCTTATCCCACCTGCTGCTGGCATCCTGAATGCTAATGGAAGTCACCACCTTTCGCACTGGAATCTTCAAATAATAATTGATGAACTTTGTGTCCAACTGAATTATTGTTTTCCCCATAGCATCTCTCACTGATCTGGATGAAGGATGGTAAGATCTAGCGCACTCCATAACAAACTCTGGTAACTGGGCTGTGTATGGAAAGGCTGCAGCTCGAATAATTCCACTGCTTTTAACCGCACGCATGAGTGAAGTCTTTCCTGCTCTAGATCTATCAATCAATTCGAAAGAGGTTCCGGACCTAGATCTGTGTCTCCTATGTCTGCAAATTTGGAAGTGATGCATGACTCCGTTGTGCTTTCTTTTTCATCCCTCTTTGCCATGGCTTTGTCTATCTTTGTGTGAATAATTCTTTTTCTTCTTATTTGGCCAGATTTCTTCAAAATTGGTGCAGATTTGGATAATTCTTCAGATTCGGAGGATATATGCAATGTATTGGACATTGATTAAAGCTCCTTTTCTTTTGTAAAACACCTGTAATGAATTCCTGCAAGTAATTTAGACAAAGATGGCAACCGGAACATGAACAGTGAATTTTAATAATAAAAATCTGCACTATTCAAGCCTGCTGCCCCAAAAATTGATGTTTTATTTGCCTGTAAAGTGAGCATGAATTTTTCCAACTTCACCTGAGCACCTGTATTACTTATGCAAACAATTATGCAAACACAAATCAACCTCCTTCAATGCATGCGCCAAATTTGGAAGCTTTTAGCCTTGAATCCACCTTCTTCTGAGCAAAATCCTCTTCAATATGGGGCACACTTTTCCTTTGGGCTGCACTTCTTCACTTGTGAATTAATTAATTCATCCTTATGGCAGCCCATGCTTATATAACCCTCATAATTCTATAATTAATAATTTCCCTTCCTATTCCTGGCAATTAATTAATTAAAAATCATGCTCTTCTCTTTAACTGGTGTGCTAAAATAGCATGTTTAAGGACAACCATCCAATAAATTAAATTAATTCAATTTAATCATCCACTCTTCACTTCACTTAAGCTTCACAGTGTGCTTTGACCATAGCCACTGAAAATAGAATTTAATTTAATCAATTAATGCTTTAAAAAGCATTAAATATATACCAAAAGGGGCACACTTTTTGTCATGAAGGGGGCAGCCATTAAATAAATAAATTTATTTAATTTTAGATAATCTATTTGTAATTGATTTATTCCCCTTGGCTTTGTTGACTTTCTTCCATGCTTGGGCACCTTTTTTAGAAGAAGAATTAATTAAAATAATCACTTTAAAGGTTGTCATCTTCTCCTTAAAGGGGTTGCACTTTTTAGAATAATAGAATTCTATTTTAAAGAATTTATGACAATGAGATTCTTTACCCTGCAAGGTAACCCCGGAAATCCCATGATCCACTTAAGTGTTTTGACTTTGACAATGGGATTATTTACCCTGCATGGTAGGAAATAAAATCCCATGATTTCACTTAAGTCACTTTTCTTTTATTTCACCATGGGAATTTTTACCCTGCAAGGCAGGCAATAAATTCCCGCCTGCCTGCTGCCTCTAATTTTCCCACTGCAACTTAAGTGAATTTTCTATCATGGGAAAAAGTACCCTGCAAGGTAGGCAATAAAATCTCACTTGCCTGCTGCTTCTATTTTTCCCATGATCACTTAAATCCTTTGTTTTCCAAAAATGCGCCCAACCCCGCAGGGGCTTTTTAGTGCACGACTTCGCCTTTTCCCAGTGAAATGGACCTCCGATGGCGACTTCCTTCTGGCACAATGTGCGTATGTAATCTCCAGAATACTATAGGCTAAGAATCGGGCTAACTCGGCAAATGAATTGATCTAGAGAAATTTCACATAAAATGAAACGGGAAAACACAAAAACACGAAAAAATGCCAAAAGTCACAAATAAAGCCCAAAACTTATTCCTAGTTAAAACCCTTCTGGTATATAGGAATAATGATATGTTCGATCACAACAGGGTTAAAACGGAGCACAAATTGCCTCAAACGGGGCTCAAAATAATTAAATACAAATTTCCCGTAGATAAATCCTGACGACAGAATATAACAATTTTGGGCATCTGGGTATTTGGCGAAAATGGCTAATATGGCTCTTTGGGAATATCTTGACGCAATACAAAAACTTTCAGGCAATAAAAACACAAAATGACCCATTATTTTAAAAGTACGAATTTTTTTTGGATAGGGTAGTCACAGATTTCAGGATGAAATCTAGGGATACCAAAACAATAAATTGGAAATATGATCATACCTTAGGCTGTCAACAAGGAGCTCGCCCTCATTTTGTTTGTACTTGTTTGAAAAAAATTCATAACTCTCTTCATGGTTATGAACTCCCTCAATATGCATATCATTGACTGTTCTTTGGGAATTTCCAACGAATTGAAAGTAATCATGAGGAACCAGAAGTGCCCTTCCTTCATGGACATACCCTTCCCTAATGTCATCCTCATATACTTCATACAAATATGACTTTTCTTTTCCATTTTTATGTCATGTGCCATCACTAGAAATAAATTAATCATCTTTGAATATCAAAGGATTTTTACCTTCCAACTCATGCTTCATGATTTACTTGTTTTTTCATAGGCTCGTGCTTCAAGATTTTATCAAACCCTTGACCCTTCATATTGTTGTTTTGAAAATCACTCAATGGCTTGTTCTTAGAAAGAGTGATGGCTGCTTCTAAGGCTTCCATGGGTTGTTCCCTCTCAATGCCCATCAACTTCACTTCTTCTTCTTCTTCTTTGATCGCGATGGAGGGATTCTTTCCCCGTAGGGCTAGAATATCTTCTGCATTTTTCTTGGGCATGGCTTGGGGTTCAAACCTTGGTCTGAGTCTCATTTCACCTTTCTTCAACCCTATAAACTCAATGAGTGACATGACATCACAAATCTCATCCGGAAGAGCTAGGTACTCCTCATAGATGGTAGCAATAGTCTTCCCTACTAAATGTCTTGTTCCCACATCCGGACTCGCTTCTTCCATCGCAAGGAAAGTAAGCCTAGTAGTTGAACCATTAGTTGATCCTTGGGGCTTTCGTGAAGTATTAACTTCGGATAACTTTCCCTCGACCTTTATGAGGCCTTGGTTCATGGAATTTTTGTAGGGTTAGAGCCAATAATTCCATGACTTCTGCCAATCTAACTTGCCCTTCAATGAGGTTATATTTTGGCTCCTTGTGAATCTTGGTGGGCCATAATAAGCTCTTACACCAGATGATCTAAAATCCTTCTTCATATTGAAACCCTTTAGGCTAGGATGATTAAAGCTCTAATGCCATTGTAATGTCCCTTTCTAGGGATATATATGGAAATAAGGGTTTGGCCTTAAACCCAAATCTAAAATTGCACTTTCAAACACACAAGCATCAAACAAAAATAGTTGAGCTCTTTAAACAATTAACACACAATATAAATCAGTCCTCTAGGGCAATGAATTTGCATATGACGTTCACACCAACATTTAATCATGCAAATAGAGTTGAAATGCCACCAAAATAATTTATCTAGCCATGGCAATATTTATCAATATCAAATACAACAAAAATATGGAGAAACAAATGATAAATCACATTTGTAATTAATTTTTATTACAATAACCATACAGCTAAATCAAGGGCTGGAAAAAATAGATAAAATCCTCCTAAAATCACCAAAATGTAGATTTCGTCCTTATAAATTATGAGGAACAAAAATACCGACTCAAAATACCAAAATGTGCCCTAGAAGGCATCGAACTCAACCCTCAAGCAAGTCACCTAGGGCTAGAAATGTAGATCAACTGTATAAAACCACTTTGAAGTACCAATGTGACCTTCGTGTGAGATCACCTTTAGACATAAGAGGGTTTTCGTCCCCTAGTGTGATCCCATTGAAGGGTTTCGTCTTCAATAGGTGACCAAAAAAGGGTTTCCATCCTTCAATGCTAATAAGAGAAGCTACTTGATCCACCTTCAAGAGAAATTAATATCAAAATCAACATGACCCTACTTTAGCAAGTCAAACCACCTTATATAGGCCTTGAAGATTTCAATGGGAAAATAGAATCCTCTAGAGAGGTCGTCCCCATCCGCACCCCTCCCCCTTTCCACCCTTAATGAAGGAAAATAATCTTAAAGTCACCATGTAGATCTCCACAAGACCGACCTCCTTAATGAAGAAATAGAAATCCTTCTTACATTATTGGACAAGTCTTCCACCACCTAGTCATACCACTTCAATGCCATGATTAATAAATAAAATAATTAATTACTAGAGCACAATACTTACAGCCATGGCGAATTTCCCTCACTAGCTCCTTCCTTGATACCCATAGGAAGAGAAATGGGCATAAGGTCTTCCATATCGAATTAGCTTGGAAAAGGGGTCATTATAGAGGTTTGGAAAAAACATTTTGCTTCACAATAAAGCAATGAACATCCACAAGAGAGAATTTTACACTAGTGTGCAAAAGTCTTACGAAGTCTTGAAAATACGGGAGTGGGCCTTAGGAAAGTGTAGATTCATTTGAAAGGTATTTGTCCTACTCGAATCATAGCCTTAATCCCAAAGTGAATGAGGATCATCCATATGTTGTTCCTTCACTAAATTTCATACTTGTAGCCTTTTATTATAGTACCATATTTTTCCTAGTGCATTATCTGAAAGTGCCCAATTGCTTGACATATGACAGTTTCTCATTGGGTTGTTTGTGTTTTCTTTTGGTGCTCATATGGAATGACATGAATACACCTTTCTTCATCTCGCTTGGTTCTTGATTAGAGTCTCTTTTAATTCGAACTTAAGATTTTATGTGTGTTGGGTTCTTTTGATCTTGGTAAACACCTTTCTTCCTCTTGCATTGTTCTTTCTCATAATCTCTGTTAATTTAGCTTCAAGCCTTTATGTGCATTGGGTTATTTTAATTTTGAAAGACACTTGTCTTCCTCACTTTTCTCTTGCTTGGAGTCTCTTTTAATCTTATTTAGAGTAAATGAGAAACACCAAATGCAATTGTACCAAAAGCATCGATTAAAAAGTTTGATTTTGAAGAACGTGTAGCTCAAATGGAGTCAATGATCTTTCATTCAAACACGATTAGAAATGAGTGTGTCCCTAAGAATCACTATGAAGATTTTTTACCACACCGACGAGGTTGTATGTCATAACAAGATTATTAATACCTAAGCCATGAATTTTCTTTATTAAATACAATTATAAGTCCCTTTGATTATGTCATGATAAGATTAATAAGATCTAAGTAATGAATGTGCTTTATTGGTACAATTGTAAGCCACATTGAATCTACATTTGTTCAAGGAGTTCAATGTAAAGCATTGATAAGGATGTTATCAAAATAGCTTTGGGCTAGAAATAATTAGTTACAAGTGTGAATATGGACAAACACAAAACAAGGTTTTATCACAATGGTGTTAGCACTCAAAACATAGCTTTGTTGGAGATGAGTGAGAGAATTGTGTTTTTTTATGGAGATGTATAAAATTGGAACAATCCAAGGGCTTTGTGAAATAAAGCATGGAGCATCTTATTTGGAGGTAGATCGAATTCTTATAATAGCTTGAAACAAGCCTACAAAGCAAGGTATGTGAAGAATACGAGTTTTTTCAATTGACTAGATTTTACAAAGTCTACAACTTCAAATATGTACATTAAACAAAGTTCCAAAGATCTTGTTATTTTTATGATTATTGTAGAAAAATATATAATTAACGCAACTAAAAATACAATACAAAAATCCTCGATTAATGGGAAAAAAAACTACAAGGGGCATACAAATGATATTAATCTGCTAAACTCTTCTAAAGGTGTCATTCCTAAGCTCAACTCAGATCATGCTTCAAGGGATAATTTTCACAAAGTGCACTTGGAAAAGTTAATAATACAGAACTGTAAGGACCAAATTATTTCTTGGTTCTTTTGGATATTATATGACAACATTCATATAACATTGTGAAGGTTGTTGCTTTTAAATAAGGGTTGAGGTGTGCTTCAAAGGGATTCATTTAACATCTCTAGTGAAAAGTAGTTCCAATTTTTTAAATTTTTATGTTTGAAAATTGACTAATGAGTACATCAAATAGGTGAAGTTAGTGTAATCTGGTTTAGATTTGCAGATATTATTTTCTTCACCATGAGATTCTAGCACATTATATCAATATATAGTCTCACGTGTGCTTGACTAATAGAGTCATTCTACATGGTTTTATGAAATGGTTTAGAAGTGTCATGGATTTATCAAGTAGGGTGGCCCTTGATGATAACATATTATGGAATATTTCAAAAGTAGGTACTTGGAACATTTCCAATGCAACCCAAATGGTCAATGCTTTGATTGCCTAATCATAAGAATTTCATCTAGATTGATCTACAATAAGACTTGTTATCCCACCAAGTTTCATAACTATTCTTTCGGATCCTCATTTCAATTAGCATTGAAAGGATGTGTTAGTCTTTCAAACAACCAACATTATTGGTTGTTGGCATAATAAGGTATGGTTTATTAGCTCCTATTATCCCCAAATTTGAGTGACACACCTGTGGACATGGTGGAGAGTATTGGGAAAGTAAAAGACACACTTTATAAGCTTTGTGTAGGTGAGAATGAGACTCATTGATCGTGTTAGGAGATAATATGTTTACAAGAGCTATGGATTGGGTTTTATCCTCTAGATCCTATATGATGGAACCCTTTTCTTAAATATTGCTTGTCTTTAATATAAAATTATAAATTTCCCAAATACATGTAAACAGTCAATTTTTCTATGAGTTTCTAGAATGGGGTATGGGTTGTAGGAATACATTTCTAAGCTAGCATAAAATTTCTTGACTTTTAGGGACTACAAGGGGAAGAAGTGTATTATGGCTTTTCAATTGTGTAGTTTAACTACTAGACATCATTTAACATTCTAAAAAGTCAATATTCAAACAATAACATTTATGTCATTGAATGATGAGTACTCAAAGTTGACAATTGAAACAATAAATATGAAAATATTATTGATAGTACCTATTAAATGAAGTAATACTATAGCGATCACCTAAAGATACTTTGTCTAGAAATTTGTGCCATGTAAAAAATTAATTTTTTGGCATATTTCACATTTTGATAAAAAGGAAAATAAATAAATACATGTTTTATTTACTTATTATTGGTTGAAATATAGTGATGTGACATTTTTTTGGGGTAAAAGTATTTAATTTACACAAGCTAAAATACTAAAATTAAAAATAATCAAACCAAAATTTTTTTATATCAAAATTCTAAATTTCCATATGCATGGACACCTTATTTTTAAGTACATTAAAGAACATTATCAATGTCAATTATGATGTGTTCACATAGAAGATGTGGGTGGAAAATGACGAAGGTAGCCCTCAACAAGAAGTATTAGGTAGAAGGTGTCATCGTTGTTGTTAAGATAAATAGAGATGGTGCACAAAGCCATGCCTCCTAAAAGATAGGGAAGGGCGTCGAGAGTTGCAAACTTAGTCATGATGCTAAGAGGAATCCAAGCGTAGTTTGAGCCTATACAAGTTCCACAATGTAGAGGAATTGTTGTAGACGCCAGTGAATATGACTAGAAGAAGAAACACCCAAGCTTCATATGGAAGATATAATCGAGGAATTGAAATAAAGGCTCATTAGAGCTATCGCTAGAATGGGGGTCAACCTGAGATTGTATGTTCCTATTTATTTAGGGATTTTTGTGTCATGAAGAACTCGTTGATTGGATCACTTAGTTATAAAAGTAATTTGAGTATAAACAAATGGAAGTCACCAAGAAGTTAATATTCATTGGTACCAAGACAAAAGGACACACATCCTTCTGGTGATATCGTGTGCAAGCAGAAAGAGTCGAAAAGGGCATGGAAAAAATCAAATCTTGGGATAGAATGGTTGTGAAGTTAAAGGGTAAGTTCATATATTCAAAGTACTAGCTAAGATTGTTTAAGAAATTACAAAGCTTGGGAAAAAAAGGAGTTGAGTGTAAAGGATTATAATGAGGAGTTCTACAATCTCACCATCAAAGTTGGGCATGTAACAAATGATGGAGAAAAGGTCCGATAATTTGCCAATATCCATTCAAGATGAGTTGGGCATGGTAAGAGTGGATTTCATGGAACACATGTATCAATATGATTTGAATGCTATGAAAACATTTGTCTAAACGAAAACATAACAAAAACAAAGAGAAAGGAAAGTTTGGAAGAGGTGGCAGACAAGCCAATAGCTATAAAAACCAACATTTGTATGATGGAGAAGCAAGTATTTATCAAATCCATAATAGTGCACCCAAAGATAGAGGAAATACTTCCACTCAAAGAGGAGACCCCACATGGGTAAGAGTTAGAGGAATCACATGTACCTATTTTCAATGTGGAGGTACATGGCAACAAGTATTTGACTGCTTGTGTGCATAGAAATATGATGGAAGAAACAAGGCTAACAATCATATTATACAAGTCAACAAGAAAAGTGTTGCATCACTAGATCACATAAAGGAGCTGAAGTTTGTTGAAGCTATCATCATGAAACGTGTGTTATTGAATCCTATGAAAGAGGAGAATGAGCCGATGTAGAGGAGAAATTTGTTAGGGACCGCATGCAAGTTCGAAGGTAGGTGGTTCAAAGTTATCATTGATAATGGTAGCACAAATAAGCTCGTGTCAAATGAGATGGTAGAGAAGTTGGTCTAAAGAGAATCGTACACCCAAATCCATATAAGTTGTCTTGGTTGTTGAAGGGACATCATATTCTAGTGGATGAGCAATGCATGGTCAATTTTTATATAGATGAATATAAGGATGATGAAATGTGTGATGTCATGATTATGGACATTTTCCATGTATCATTGGGAAGCCTTAGTAGTTTGATCATAAGGCTTTGCATGATGGTAGTGTCATAACTAGGAATTAACCATGATTATAGATTCTAAGAAGATTGTGGGTGTTTGAATTAGAATTTATAGTCAATTAAATACATAAATATAAAATAAATTATACAAAATTGAATTTAAACACTTGAACACATATATAACGTGGGATAATCATAAACGATAAAAACTATAATAATCCACTATCAAAAATTGATGAACTTACAATGTCTTACTATTATAGACATTTTCTTGACAATTACAGACCAAAATCCAACAATCCAATCTTTCTTCTTATGTCTTCATTATGTTACAATGTCATAATCATATTTTAATGTATGTGTATATCATTTCCAATGGAAATCACTTTAATATAAGGTGGGTGAATTTGGTTACAACCAAAAGGTTGAAACAATTCACATTCGCCAACTTAATTTATAAGAAGGTTTAACTTTATAAAATAATGTATAAAGTTTTGCAATTTCTAATATAAGTTTATATAATAAACTATTAATAGGATATGTGTTTGTGGTGGTGAGCCATAATAGGTGTGTGCACATTACATGCTCTAATACTCACTCCCCTTAATGTTTAATGGGGATACATGCCAAAATTATTTTTTTATGCAAAAGGATCTACACTCCTTAAATCATTCATGGTGATTTTAGGCTAGCATGTCTATAGAAATAATATAATAGATAACACCCCTAAGTTCATCATGGATAAGCGAATACAAAAACCCTTATATGAGTTTATGGATCCTTTTAATAAACAAGGAATCTCCATAACACAATGTTTCGTTTGGTTCTCAAGTAAACTCACATAGGGTGATGTTTACATAAAATCACACAGGGTGATCTTTTATAGTTATTTTTACAATTTTTAAGAGAAATATAGAGAATAAATATACAACATACTATTAAGAGGTGGCATGGTCACGCACACTCCCCCTAAATGGCATCTCTTAAAGGCCTATAAGCATTAAACTTGCAAAAACTTCACATCATAGAAAATCTTTGTGAAGATATATGCAATTTGATCTTCAGTAGAATGGAATTGTAGATTAATATCACTATGGAGGTTTTTTTGTTGAATAAAGATTATTTGAATCTCTATATGTTTTATTCTAAAGTCGTAAAACTTGCAAAGAAAAAATGGATGCCCGTATGATTTATATATGATACCAGTAGATATTATATGTGACCTTATGTCTTATCTAATGCTATCGGTCTTACTTAGTTGAATGTAAATTATTATTAAACGTCTCCAATATTTGATTGGATAGGCGCCCCCCAACTATCATACGATAGGCATCCATTGATATTGATCACACATGTGTGCACACATTATGGTGTGGTTGCATATCACTTTTGATATTGCTCACTCACACACTTTGATGTGTTTACATATTCATGATATCTTGTGTCATCTTTTACACTTTCAAATTAATCTTTTGAGTTCTTTGATGCTAAATTAGATTTATGGTCAGACCTAAGAAACTTCGATTGTTACACAAAAGTGTTGCACTTTCATTAAAAAAATGAAAACATTTTTCAACAATATTCTCAATCATATTGCATCTTTCATAGCACTTCTACATAGTTTTTTGTAAATTAGATAGAAATTGAAGGTTATTTTTTACTCCTTCAAGTGATAGCTCCTTTACCAAACTCGTAACATATCCAAAAATTAAAATTTCTACATATAACATCACTAGAATAGTCAACATCACAATAACTGAACATTTTTATCACAAATCAAAAACTCTATTTATTTGTAAAATGTTCCATGAATTCTTGAAATTTGAGTGACATGTTTTTAATTTTGTAAATAAATAATTTTTTCCTCATTTTCTTTGACATTTTCTTGTTTTGATAGCAATCTTCCTAATTGTTATTTTGAATTTTATTTGTTATTAGAACCTTTCTTGTTATGATAACAATCTTTGTCTTTGTGGCTGAACTTGCCACATTTGTTGTAGTTTCCATTGAATTTTTCTTTGATTTTTTTTCAAATTTCTTCTTACTACTAGTATTGCTATTTTATCCAGAAGAGGGTTTAGAGTTTGATTGGAATTTTGGTTTGAATTTCTCATAACCATAGTTTTTAGGAGACGTTTATCTGGTTTTACGAGAGGACTTGAGTGGCATTATCTTTTCAATCAAAGTTTGTCATGGTTTATTATTCTTAGATAAGAATAATATATATCATATCAAAGTTATGAATATTAGTTTCATTTTTATATTTAGAGACTGAGATCAAAATGAAGTTCCTAAACTTCTCATAAATTTTAATTTGGATGATGAAATCGAGATTTTATCTTAGATTAGGTCACAATTGTAACCATCGAACTAAGATTTTTTTTAGCAAGATAATTTACAATTTTCTTCTCTCCTTTCATAAGAGTCGTCATAAATTCCGAAATAAGTTTTATGATTTTAGAAAGCCTAGTGCTTTAGTGCATTGATTCTAACATTTCCAAACATTATAGGGTGATTCTTGATTTCCAATGTGGGATAGGTATTCATCCTTAATGCTACGTAAAATGATGGACATGAATTCTTGGGATTTTTACTAGAAGGTAGTCAAGTTATCAGTTGTCACTTGCCTATTAGTAGGATGTTTGTCAATTCCATTCACAAGGCCTCATAATTTCCAGGCCACAAATTCAACTTTTAATTTAATTTTCCAAATGTTATAAATTGTGTTATTCAGTAACTCAAATTTATCAAAAGCTAAAATTACTAGAGAGGTCATTTTCAAATTTTCTAAATTATCAAAAAATACATAGTTTATAGAATCAAAAAGATAATTTGAATGTCTAGAAATATTTTTTTGAATTTTTTTTCCTGAAATATTTATGACCTTTATAATTTTTGAAAAACAATTTTATTGAATTTATACACAAAATTTGAAGGGCCTAAAAAATACGATTAAAAAAATGATTTTTGAAAATTTAATAATATTTTCCAAAAATTGAAATAGTTATAATTTTTACAAAAAAAAATATTTAAATTTTTTTTATTTCAAAAAATATTTTTATATTAAAAAACAATTCTATTTTAAAAATTTCCTTTGAAAAAATGAATTTTTTGTGTGGTTAGGAGTTTTGAACTCCCCTAACCTTTTTGTTTGATTTTTTTTGTAAAAGAATATAGTAGCCGACTCGGCTACAATGCTTAACAATTAAATATAAAGTGTATGCATGCTAAACTTTAAACTAAGCTAATTGAAAGAACCTAACCCCAAGTAGATCTTAACTTAGTTACATTCAAACTAATACATCATGATACATCATGAAATGAAAGCTAATTAACTTGCATAAAACATGAATCTAGCATTAAATGCAAACCTCCCTTTGATATTTGAATGTGCTTTGGATTGTATATACTTCCTTAATGAGCTGAAAGCAAACCACACACGATCAAGGTTTTCTCAAGCAAGAGGAAGAGATCTCATCAAGTATGGCTTAATTGCAATTTTTTATTATTCTCTTACTATTCTTTAGCAAGTAGAAAGGCGACAGATTTAACAAGCCTTCCAATAACATGAAATGCTCTTCTCAAGTATAATGTTTGTCAAGGACATGGTGTGTAAAGGTGTAGATTGGTAGGAAGGTACTAGGCTTCTTATATAGCTTTTCAATTTGGGAGAAAGTTTACTGAAAGGCGATAAATTTTATTGAAAGGGAACAAAGTTTCCCCAAACATGGTAAAGAGGCATTTTATACACATGGATGTTCTGAATGAAGAAGAAAAAAAGTATGAATGTTATGGATGGATATGAAAAATGTAACTCGAAGATTGGGGATGAAAAAGTGATGAGCAAAAGGAACAAATCGTGAGACAAAATACAGACTAAAGCAAGAGACAGAACAAGGTCCAAACAACACCTGATAACATACTAGTTTGGTCGCTCATTAAGATCCATTATGTGCACGTAGAAATGCATTACTTCTCGAAGTGAAGATTTAATGGGCAATAAGTGAAGACAAACCAACTAATGTGTAGGAATGATTTATTTTGATAGTTTATTCGTGAATAGAGAGTGGAGTGAGAGGCGTACATTGCTTCGTTGCTAGTCAAGCATCCATAGCCCAAACAAAGATGTATTTGATTCTAGTCGCAACATTTCTCTATTGTCGGTCAAACGTCCATATCCCCAATATAGATACTGGAAATACCCCTTGAGAGATTTGTTTTATTTGTTTTATTTGATTTTTGATTGATTTTTTTCTTCTGAAAAGTATTTCAACTCTCTCGATTTTTTTCATAAAGGGTTAAGAACCACTGATGACTTAATGGAAGGATGTGGAAGTGATTGTGATTACGGCATTGGTTAGTGTCAACAGATACACCCAAATGTCTTCATAACAAGTTTATTAAATGTATGGTAGTGATAAGATCTATAAGAGGTCAGTAATTCTTTAATTTAACAAGGTACTAAAAGACCAAGGTCAAATGGATACAATAGATATCAATGCCACCCAAGGAGTGTGAATAGACTAACAAAAATATCATCGAAGTGATGACAATGGTGGGTGATTTGCAGAGGATATGAAGAAAGAAATGGATGAACATCCACGTGTATGCAATACCTTATTGCAATGTTTGATGTTTGTACCTTATTTATGAAAAAGATCTTATATTATATTAAATGCAACATGATACAAGATTCTTACAACAAAAAAACAGGCGGTATGAGAGCACACCCCAAAGCCACAAGCACACTACGCCATGCCTAGGAAAACAACAAAACAAAGAAACAACAAAAGAATGCCAAGCTATATGGACATTCGAGGAACAACAAATACAAAGTCATCCAACGCTGAAGTAGAATGAGAAACAGGAGGCTCAAAGCGCCCCTTCTTTTCCTTATGTCTCGCGATAACAATCCACGGTGCCTATTGGGGAGCAAACTCGAGTGGAGGATCTAGGGAAGGACTATCATGACTGGGTCACAATCAAAAGACTCATATACATGTCACCGCTTGGCACAACCGTTAGTAAGGGGAATATCAACAGTCATATCTTCTAACTTTTCAAGGTTATAACCTTCTTTGATTTTCGGCGTTGAAAATGGTTTCCAGCCTTTAGGTCATGGAGAAACCCCTTTTCTCTTCTTCTTTTTATTTTAATTGAGTGACAACGGAAAATCCTCCTGAAGGTGCCCAGTTTGATGGCATAAGTGACATCGAAAGGTTGTGTTCTCATAGTTGAGAATTTGAATCCACTTGAAACCATCATGGAGTAACTTCAACTTGTCCAAAAGACCTTTGCTGGAATCCACCTCAATACATAAACGTGCATAAGTGAATAGCCCTTTCTTAGACCACTCATCATCCATCTTGATGAAATGACAAAGAGCATCACCAACAGCAGCAGAAAACACAAGGTGCCAAAAAGGGAGGGGAAGTTGGGGAGACGAACCCAAATTGGCATTTTTGAGACCACCATCGTAGAAGGTTCAAAATCCAAAAACCATGGAGTAAGAAAAAGACCAGCCCTACCCCATAACTAAGGACCCTCATTAGAGACCATTGGTAATTTTTAGGAGAGAAGAAGTGAACAATAAATAACCCATTGCACATAGTTGAATCTCACAGTTGCTGGAGCAAGTAGAGTGGATCCATTTATGTAGATCTTTGGTGTGAGGCCAAAATCCATTAAAGCGAAAAATAATGGAAAAATCTCTGAGAGTGGAAATAAAATCAGTTACCTCTGAAAAGGACAACGTAAGCACAGGTGTGACCTCTGATTTTTCCACAATGTATCCTGCATCTGGATCATTAGCAGAACCCCATCTTTGCGTTCCCATAGTTGCCGCTAGGAAGAATTTGGTTTTAAACATAGTTAATGTCATGAAAGTAAGCATGTAAGGTGAAGGAGGATGGCCACAGTCATGAGGCCAATAGGTCTATGAACGCCCTACAAAAAACCCTAGTCGTCGTCCCTGTCGTCTCCCACTTCTCCCTATTCTTTGATGTTTTAACCTTTGATTTTCTTCTAATGTTTTAATGTTTTCTTTTTTTTTGGATTTTTGAAACTTTTGAAGGGAAAACCTCAAAGAGAGAGGACTTTCTCGAGTGTCAAGCGTGACAGAGGAAAAGGATGAAACAGGGAGATATAGGAGGAAAAATATCCATGATAGGGTAGGAAGAATAAAATAGGATGGATTGGGAGGTTGAGACCAACAAAGTCACTCCGTGTGATAGGATCCAACAACAACGTTTCTGATTTCTTTGATGAGGGAGACTATATGTTTTTCCTTATCAAGAGTAATATTATCTCCAATCTCGATGATCCTGGTGAGATCATACTCGATAAGTGATAGTGACTTATCGAGCAATATGGATTTTGTGTGTGGGAGTTTGAGTTCACTACCCATAGATTTTTTGCACTTTGCGCCATACTTGGTGTTTTGCATTGTTGTGCATTTTTGAATCGCATTTGAGAATTGGATATGTGGGTGTTGGATTTACTTGGAGCTTTGGAGCTCCTTGGATTTTTTATTTTAGCTTGATGAAGAAACTTTTTGTGTTGCATACAAGCTAATGTGTGATTGTGATGATCCCAAGAAACAAGGGAAGAAAGTGGATGTTTGGGTTTTGATGATAGGAGTGTTAGAGATGATGATGGGATTGCCATAGTTGCTAAGAGAGGGATGCTATGATGGACAAATAGGATATGATCCAAAGAGTGAAGGGAATTGGCTAGTAGGAGGTGGCCCAAAAACATAAGATACTGGGCTAGAAGGAGGTGACCCAAGAATTGATGGTAATGTGCTAGAAGGATGTGGCCCATGGGTAGAAGATGATGGGCTAGAAGGAAGTGGCCCAAGGATAGGAGGTAATGGGTTGGTACGAGGAGGTGGCCCAAGAATTGACAGTGATTGAGGAGACACAATATGTAAGGAATTATTAGATAATGAGAGGATAGGAGGATCAAGGACAGACGCAAGCGTTTCACAATGTAATGGGAAATGCAATGATGGAAGGATACAAGGAGTTCCTTGTTGGTCGATAATAGAAGGTTGATATGAAGGAAGAGATCCAACAAGTGTTTGGGATCTAGAAGTTGTCTTATGATGGAGGCAATGGGATTGGGTGGTTTTGACCTTATTGTTTCCACAAAGGAACTTGATAGTGCTTTGAAAAGATATCTTGGCACATCATTTCTTGTTAATTGTTCGACATGGAAAGAAACATCAGTTTTTAGAAGATTGGGGAGGATAGAATAAGGCATGGTTGAAATGGCTTAAGGGCCGAAGAGAGATTGGGACTGGATTGGTATAAGAAGATGACTCGAGAGATGAAGGAGATTCATATTCAGAAGCCTCGAGAGTTGAATTAGATGTGGATTTAGGATAGGATGGTATTGATTTTCTTATAAGATTGCATAGTGCAGATAGAAGAAAGGGATCTTGTGGAAAGAGAATAGATTGCGACACGAGGGTCAAATTGGGTGTTTGATTAGTGGAGTTTGGATCGACATGGATATTTAATGGAGGAAGACGATGGTTGGGTGAATGATTATTCCATAGAAGAAATTCGAGTGAATGAGACTCATGAGTCTAAGGAGAATTGTTTGGTTGATAAAATTGATTAGGAGATGAAGGTTGAGAAGTGAAAGGTGAAATGTGTTCCCTATTGGCAGCAACATGAGGATCCACCTTATATCTAGTCATGGTTAGCATCGTTTGATTTGAATGCCTACACCTATATTTTCTGATTGAACTCATTCATATTGAAGGGAGTTCCATGTCGATCCGAGTGGCGTAACGACTACAAAATAGACATTTTACAAATATGCAGATGCTTAAGCGAGTTTCCCAAGGGAACCTAAGGAAAAAAGACATCATAACGACACAATTTTGACAATCAAGAAAGTTTTGGAAAACAAGTTTCAAGTGTGAGCGTCAAAATGGTTGATGTAATTTTGGGAGAACTTCAGATTGTTCTCTTTAATAAAGGAAGCTAAAATCATGAAAGAAGTATAATTCATGATGGAAAAGTATGCGGCACAACTTGGACAGAGTTTCACCTTGTTCTATCACTAAAACAAGGTGGTAACTAAGAAAATGTTTTGCTTTGTAAAAGTTTTGGTACACACAAACAATATAGGATAAAGTGGGCCCCAATTTGATAAGTTTTCTATAGATTTTAGATTTTTCATTCAACAATATTTGTTTGAAACAAGTACGTGTACCGTAATAAATCCTGAATACGGACTATACCCTACAATCAATATGAAAGGGGCTATCACCACAGACAATATTTGGTACTCCTCGCGGGTTTTACTAGTCAAGTAGGAGATGGGTGAAAGAAGAGGGTGATTGGCACTTGAAAAGAATAGAGAAAAAATTACGGTGATAGAAAACCTCATTGCGGCGGCTGGGATTCGAACTTGGTTTGCTTAGCCATTGTTTAATTTGATTGATTTGTTGGAGCCCTTGCAAGATGAAGATTATACATGGGAGGGTGAATAAACGCATGATTGTGAAAATTGTGTCTCAGTAGAATAGAAGAAATACAAAAGGTTAGTGAGAAGGAATAATATTTAGAATGGGGAATTAGTCAGAATGGGAGAAAATGATAGATGATGTATAAAAAGATCATAATGTAGTGTATGTACCATCCTGGCTCGGAAGTACCTTTTTATTTGATGTAAGCATACAACAAAAGGGTAAAATGACATAAAAACCCATAATACTAATTTTTGTGCAATTGTAAAGGACCAAATCAAAGAAAAATGCATAAGCAATGCAATACAAGCAAGCAAGCAAACAAACAAACAAGCACAATTAAATAAACTTAAACAAACAATGTTCAAGACAATTATACCAATGTTTTTGTTATCCAAATTTTGTACCCAAATGTTCGAGTTATATGAAAAGGGTTTAAAATGGTGCCCCAAGCAAGGATACATGCAAGAGATTAGATGGAGGACATAGAAGTCCCAAGAAAAGAAAACATGTACTATGAAACAACCTCGAGCAATGATATATGTCGGGAAGACAAACATAGTAAGAAAACAAGCTTTGTTGATGAAATAAGGTCACAAGATGATCCACATGTCATGCACTAGAACTAACATGCACTGAAGTATGATGCTTTGTAGTATAGTTTCCAATGTTTAGCATTTTTGAGTTTTTCATTGTTTTTAGATTTTGAGAATTTTTTGATGTTTTTGGATTTTCCAAGATTTACCAATGTTTTTGGATTTTTGAAGATTTAACAAATGTTTTTGGATTTTGAAGATTTTGTATGTTTAGGATTTTTGAAGATTTGACCAATGTTTTTGGATGTTGAAGATTTTCCAAAACTATGTGTAGAACAAAACGCCAAAATGCCCCCAATGAGAGGTGAGAATATACAAGGACAAATTTCACACACATATATAAGAATAGAATAAGTTGGATCAAGACCAAGAGGGATAGGATCAATCAAGATGATGAACCCAATCAAAAATGAAGAGATTTAGGAAGGAGCAAGAATTTTTTCCCCCAAGAGTGAGAGTTGTCCAAGAAACAGATGATAGAAAAAGGTACAAGATTGTTTATTTAAATGAGTACAAATTTTCCCTCATACATTATAAAAAATTCAATCTATACACATGGATGGTATGAATGAAACAGATGAACAAGAGTGTGAATGTTATGGATGGATATAGAAAATGTAGCTAGAAGAATGGTGATGAGCCAAAGACACAAATTGTGAGACAAAACATGAACTAAAGTAAGAGTTTTGCAACTATCGTTCAACAAAACTTGAGTAACATACTTAGTCCTGCCATTTTTCATGCTGAGATACAACGTGTGTGCACGTGTGAAAATTAATTACTTCTCAAACTAAATATTTAATAGGTAATTTGTGAATAAAAGGTAGCCAATGTGTAGGAATGATTGATTTGGATAGTTTATTGGTGAATGAAGGGTGGAAGGAGATATGTACATTGCTCCATTTCTAGCCAGATGTCCATAGTCCTCGAGAGAGATATATGCCTTAATTCTATTTACAAACCAGGTGGAATAGTTCTACTGTGACCAGACTAGACATCCATAACCCTGATAGAGATACTAGAAATACCCCAAAAAGAGTTTTTTTTATTTTTTTTTACTTTTGATTTTTGATTAATATTTTTCTTTTTGAAAAGTATTTCAGCTCCCTAAATTGTTTTGATAAGGGATTAAGAACCATTGATGGCTTGATGGAAGGATATGGAAGTGATTGTGATGACAATATTGGCTAGTGCCAAAATATACATCCAAAGGTCTTCACAACAAGTTCATTGAATGTATGATAGTGATAGTGATCTCTAAGAGGTCAATCGTTCTTTAATTTACCATGGATGAAAGATACCAAGGTCAAACAAATACAATAGAGATAAATGGTCACACAAGGTGAGTGTGAATAGAATAACCAAAAGATCATCGAAGGGATTACAATGGTGGGTGATTTGCAGAGGCTATGAAGAAAGAAAGGAAAGAGAATCCATGCGTATGCAATGCCTTATTGTAATGTCTGATGTTTGTACCTTTAATTTTCTTGTAATGTTTTCGATCAATTTTTATTTAGGGTATGTGATATTTAAGGGAAAACCTAGAAAGAGAGGATTTTATGAGATGATCAAGGATGATACCTGGAAAAGGATCTAAATGGGGATAGATATAAGGGAAAATATCTATGATAGGGTAGGAAGAATAGGATATATTGGATGGATGGGAGGTTTGGACCAACAAAGTCAATCTATGTGATAGGGATCTAACAAAAATGTCATGCAATTTATTTGATGAGGGAGACAATGGAAGTGATGGTTTTTTTGTATTATCAAGAGTGATATTATACTCCAATCTTGATGATCATGGTGATATCATACTTGATAAGTGATTGTGAGGTTATTCAAAAATACATGATTTTATATGTGGGAGCTTGAGTTCCCTATCCATATTTTTTTGTACTTTTCACCATACTTGGAATTTCCATTTGTGTGCATTTTTTAATTGTATTTGAGTTTTGGATTTGTGGGTGTTTGATTTGTGTGGAGCTTTAGAACTCCTCAGATTTTTTATTTTAGCTTGATGAATAAGTTGTGTGTGCTTCATACAAGCTATTGTGTGATTACAAGTTGATCCCCAGAAATGTGGCTGAAGAAATGGATGTTTTGAGATTTGATGATAGGAGTGTTAGGGATTATTATTGGGCTTGCCATATTTGCTAAGAGAGGGAGGATATGATGGAAGAATAGGATCTGGTCCAAGGAGTGAAGGGAATGGGCTAGTAGGAGGTGGAACCAAGGATATGAAGATAATGGGCTAGAAGGAGGTGACCCAAGGAGAGATGATATTATGAGGATGGGATATAAATGGGCTAGGAGGAAATGGTTTCCATGGATAGAAGATGATGGGCTAGAAGGAAGTGGCCCATGGAAAAAAGATTATAGAGGACAAAATGAAGTAGCCTAAAGATTTAAATACAAATGGCCTAGAAGAATTATTGATAGTTGATTAGAAAAGGTAGCCCATAGATTGATGATGGGATAGAAGGAAGCACATGGATCTGATGGTAAATTTGAGGATATGTGAATGTATTGAAATAAGAGGATATGATAAGGATCAAGGATAGACCTAGGCATTTCACCATGTAATGGGAAATGTGATGATGGAAGTATAAGAGGAGGTCCTTGTTGGTTGATGATATAAGGTTGATTTGAAGGAATATGTCCAACAAGTGTTTGGGATCCAGGTAATGTTAGTAGCTTATGATGGAGACAATAGGATTGGATTGTTTTGACCTTAGGTTTTTTCCACAAAGGAACTTGATAGTGCTTTGAAAAATATCTTGGCAAATAGTTGCTTGTTAATTGTTTGATTCGTGGTTACAAGCATTAGTTTTCAGGAAGATTAGGGAGGATAGAATAAGGCATGGTTGAAATGGTTTCAGGGTTGAAGAGAGATTAGGATTGGATTGGTAGAAGAAAATGACTCAAGATACGAAGAATATTCAGATTGGGATGCCATCAAGAGTTGGAAATTAGATGGGGTATTTAAATAGGATGGTAACATCTTATCTCCAATGGATCAAGAACCATATGTATAATAAATGTAAATTGTGAGATGTCTTGTAATTTGAGAGTGGATTATGACTCTTGTTGGCTCGTACCAAAATGGATGTTTGATTAGAGTGAGTCTCTTGACATGGATATTGCCCACATTATGGTGAACCATGTTGGTTCTTGTTTTGATTATTCCATAGGTGAAAGTAGAGTTTCTGTAACTCTTTTCAGGAGGATCTTATTATTCGTGGATATTTGAATTGATTAGGTCTGCATACAAGGTTGGGAAGTGAATTATCCATAATAGTAGATTTAACTATGGGTTTCAAAAATGGATTGAGGAAATTTTTACCCCATCCCCTTTTGAGTCATGGTTTTTGAGCAAATGATGTTTAAATTTTCAATTCCTAGACATGGCAGATCTTTGATAGAGTTTCGTCTTGTTCTATGACTAAAACAAGGTTTTTTGTCGATTCCAAGAGTAGGCATGACTTTCTATATCAAATACGCATCACAAATATGTTGGATCAAACAAGATTATGAGTGGTTTTATTGAATAGTCAGGTAACCTTTGATGGCAAAAAAACATTGTTGAACGACATAATGTGTTGACAAGGCCAACCATGTATGGAAAACCAGGCCAGTGTTAACAATGGTTGTATTAAGCTTAATGTAGGTCAAGAAAGACATGCAAGAGGTTGAAGTCTTTGATTGGTAGTGTCACCCCTCAATTAAGATCCAAGTGTATCATTTTTATCCCAAAATCAATTGGCAGGAACTCATGAGGGATAGAGATTAAACTCATTAGTTTTCATTTTAAAACAAGGTGTGAACAAACAAACAAAGAATTATTTCCTTAACATTTAGGTAACTTAGGTTTAAGCTGCATTAGGCACCTAAACAATATAGGATATGGTTCCATGATTAGACTAGGAAATTTGTAGGCCTAGGGAATTAACCCTGAAACTTTCATGCGGGTAATGAAGCATCATCCATATTTTTATGAACTGAGAAAATATTTGGGTATCAGGAATCTAAATATGTTTGGAATAGACTGATAATACCCAATAGACAAGGTAAGAATGTAAGTCGCAATCACCAGGATCTATCTTTGCAGATATAACTGATCTAAACAGGTGATACTCTATTCTCATATGGAAGGGGAGCTACTAGTTTTATTTTAGTTCAATCAATGATAGCCAAACTTTAGGCAGTTAACCATGTTGGTAATCCTAAGGAATGATTTTTGGGATTCTGTGATAACATGTGTTTCACCACAAACTATCAAAGAATTGGAATAATTTTTACCCTCCAAGTGTCTGAATTTAATGATAGACGACTGGTTTTAGAATATGGTTAATGATTTTGATCACCAAATATAATTATATCCTTTGAATTTCAAGGAACACAATTAAATTCATTAGTAGCATCTTATTGCTGGATAGTTCTTTGATTAAACCTCTTCCAAAATTGTAGGTCTGACACAGAAATCCATGATTAGAAATTGTTCCATACAACCAAAATGGCTCCAGAAAAAAACAATGATGTGGTCATTTTAATGCAAGATCACTCGAGAATTTAGAGGAAGATCATATGTGGTTTGATCAAATCAGATGAATATGGAACCAAGGTAGTAAATATTGGACAATGATATAAGCATTTATTATAATATAGCTTCTAATATGCAAACGCATAGAGCTCTATGACTACAGTGCATAACTACAACAAAAGTGATGGAGAGTTTTGAAATTGTCTATAAAAAAATAGTCGAAATGCAACCATAACACGCTAGCATGCTGACTAATAAGGAATAGAAACATTGGATTCTGCAATAGTTAGAGTTTAGAGACTGATCAAAAGATAGTTAATAATCATCAAACAATGTTGAAGTATCATATGCAATATGAGAAGAGCATCAGTAACACATGGTTATCCATTGAACAAGACCGTTTAATGCCTTCCAAACTTGTGAAAGATAAAATAAACGAGCACATGAAACTCATAGACCTAGATTGTGTTCGGAATGACAGAGATCAAATATGTTGAATTGCTGAGTATTCCATTCACAAGTAATGAAAACATGAGAAACATACAACCAAAACGTGAAACAATATAGCACCTATCTGTGTATGAAACTCTAAAATGGATGGGAACAATGTAGGGATTAGATACTCATATTAAAAATGATGAAAGCAAAACTAGCAGTACGTATGACATTGCCAAGTATGGACGCTAGCTAAAAACTAGCGCATGAAAGATGGATGCTAGCACGTTATCCTTAAGGAAATGGTAAATGGTTATGCATGAAATGGGTACATTCATACACATTTGAGACTAGTGAAAAATGAACCACATGGATAGCGTAAATGAGTTTGGAATTAGAGTACTCCAAATAAATTCTAACATGTGAAGAAACACATTAAAAAAAATGGGTTTTCTGATGAAGATGCTAGCATGTGCATATAAACTATGTGTTCAGTGTTAAGTCATGTACCCATATGTTTGTATAAAACTCATGGAAAAACTCGATGTACAAATACAAAATTTGGATGAATATTGTTTTAAAAAATTTAATTTTGACATTGACTTCACCTCCTTTCTACATTGCAAATAAGATCTCTAATAACTACTTGGACAAATTTTCACCTAATGTTCTAGATACTCAAAAAACAAATGGTAATTTCGGACAAAATTGAAAGAACTTGCATGTAAAGGTTTGGTACACACAAATGAGACATGGTGTCTCATGGTTGGTCTTAGATGTAGATAACGGTCCCTAGGGATTGGTAGACTTGGACTCACTAGGTTTCTTATTTGATAGCTTTCACATTTTAGGAAAAGCTTGCAACCTAGTGAATATAGGACTATACCCCGCATTGTAGGATTAGAAAGGGATAAGTCATGATTCAAAGGTATTAATTAGAGTTATTCCTCAGAGGACAATTACTGAGTCATAGTATGATCCCTAAATGGGGTGCTATAAACCTATTATAGCACAGAAGAGAGTTTCAAGAGATTCCCTCGTTGATATCAAAGAACTTGAAAAATGGAGCTCATATGCTCAATATATCATCCGCTTAATGAGTTTTCAGGCCAATAAGCCCAAGCAAATCCAGAGACTACAGTGCACGAGTCTATCCTGACTCTAGACTGCATGCACATCCACTAATGTGTTTTGATGATTTTATCTAATTGTGACAAAGTTGGCATAGTGGGTTAAGACGAAAAAACAATTAGACGTCGGTCTTTGACAATTTGTTAGGAGATAGGTGGGCCCCACTATTTGTTGGTTGGGGTCTCCAATCACGCCAGGGTCCAACACACTCGATTTGTGAAGGGGTACCTTGGCACTCACGATCTTCATATTACCATTGTAATGATCGTAGTTGTATATATGATGCTCACTATAGTCGCTCGTGGGCGTAATCAAAGAGCTATATGTGGGGATTATTGTTGCAAGGTATTAATATATTGAACATTTAACATTGGGTCTGAACTCGCATGAGCATAGTTAGTAACTAATTGACCTGTTGAACACAAGTCTCAATCACTATGTCCAATACAACTCGATGGGGTGGTCAACTCCTCACCGGTATGAACCTTGATCTCCATTGAGGGAGGATTACATTTACAGCAGACCACCTAACTCCTAGCATTCCTCGATCACATAATTTGGCCTTATTCCATTGGCAACATAATAGATCAAACCAACGTGCCAGTGCTATGTGCGTGGTCATAACCTTGTCACATCCCATGGAGATACCAAGATGTTAGTGCATAGGGATAAACACAATAAAACAATCAGACACATCTAGTGTGGTAATAGGTACGCTATTGCGGGGAGTCAGAACCAAGCCAGGGTCCTACATGGCACAACAAACTCAACACGCAACAACTAATCGCAGTGCATCCACCTCATCATGTGGAAACAAGGATACTAAGGCATGGTCAATAGCCATAGGACTAGTGGGTAGTTTATCCCAATATAAACATCAGCTACGCTCCCTGCATGCAATGAATTTGGGAGCTATGTGCCACAACTAGTGCTAGCAAATCGTTGATGCCATAAAATAGGAGGATGGTAGGGGGTCGAACCCATGTACACTAGTGTGTGGATCCAGATAAATAGTGTAAAGATAGCTGTGTGAGCCACATATGCTCAATGCGTGATATATATATACTATATATAAGCAGCTCGCTTATATGTAAATGAATAATTTTTTTGGGACTGTAAAGAATAACAATTTAAGTCAGATTTTTCTCATCAAAACTTGTAATTTTGAGGAACTTAGAGCCACCCCCTTTAGGACTTCGGTCAGAACTGGAAAAGTGTTCAGACATTAGCAGAGACTAACATACATGCTTGAAGTCAAATTTATTTCCACAAAGTGTTATAATTTTACTATTGAAAAGGGAAAAAAATGACTCATTTGCACTGGAGAACACACTAAATGGAGATATTGCATGAGCCATATATAGAGTTTCGGAACGTATTTATGACATATGTATGTAGGGTAAACCTTCAAATCTGAGGTCAACTTAGAATTTTGCTAACACGAAAGTAGATCCTAACTTAGTTCACTTTGGAAGGTAATAAATTTTAATTCAAGTGATTTTTAATGGAAAGCTGATTAACATGCATAAAACATGAATCCAAAGTCATATCCCATTTGGGTTAACCTCCGTTATCATAGTTGTGGTGATTGTGTTTCAGATTTTATCTACTTCCTTAATGATCAGATTTAAATTTAGTATAAAGAAATGAATAAATGATTTATCAACCAAGAGGAATTAGATCTGGATCAAGTATAGATTAAATTGTCAATTTTTGATACTTTATCCTTACAACAATGAATATGTAGCAAGTACAATCAATTTTAGATGAATTAACATTAGACCTTCCATATGCATTCATGAAATTAGGTCTGTGATCAAGTTTTTAATGGTTTTGTAATAAATCCACTTAGGATCACGAAAGTTGAAACTGTAAAGAAATTTGATCGAATAAGTAGAAAAATGGAAAAACAATGGATTTGAGGTTTCTAAAATTGAACCCACTACAATCTCTGGGATCAATTTTAAAGTCTTATTTTAAGTATCCGGATAAAATGAATTTAAAACAGTACACAGGGGGTGAAAACTATGATTTCGAAGATATCAATTAGATTATTAGTAACTCATGAGAGTTAGGGAAGGTCTTATTTATTAGTTGGGATTAATTGATAGGCCAAGTTAAGCTTATAGAAACCATTTGGAGATGATTTGGAGGGAAATTAGTTGATTTTGAGGGGTTTGAGAGGGAGATATAACCAATAACAAGGTTTATTGATTAAATATGAGATTGAAAGATTAATTAACTAATAATGGTTAATTAATTAATTAAAAGGGCATTTTAACTAATGAAGTGACGTTAATTGACATCTGAGATGAGGGACGCGACTAGTTAATTAACGAAGTGTCATTAATTTACTGAGGCAAAGGGGAATGTTAGCTAATTAGCAGGAAATCACTAATTATAATGAAATGTCGGAAAAGAAGACAAATAATGTAATTTTAGTATTAAAATTATGCGGTTGAAATTAGGTGTCTACATAAAGAAAATATTTTATTTAAGTTTCACTTTAAACTAATTTGTTTTTAAAAAATGAATTGGGGTGGGGGTTAAACTCATCACCTCCACCTCCCTTAAGAGACCACGACAGTCTAGCTAGTTGTTTGAGCTAGT
Source organism: Taxus chinensis (assembly GCA_019776745.2). Taxonomy (NCBI): domain Eukaryota; kingdom Viridiplantae; phylum Streptophyta; class Pinopsida; order Cupressales; family Taxaceae; genus Taxus; species Taxus chinensis. The sequence goes on from CM034151.1 coordinate 67,699,331, forward strand.
TAGCTCAACACACTAGTTCAAGACTTAGCTAGTATTTAAGTTTTTTAAAACTTAAAAAATAAAAGCTTTGACCTTATTTTACAGTTCACACTGTTCAAAGACTTTTGTTTTACTTTTTTTAGGATAGGTTTAGTCATTATTTGAAGCTTTTGCTTTGAGGGGAATGTTTTTTGTTCGAAAGTGCCGCTGTCAAGGGTTGAGGATATCCGCCAAGCAATTTGGTTGAGTTTTTAGCCTAGGGATTGATGGTGGAGGATGTTAAATGGCCCAAAACACAACAAGTTACAGTGTTGCCATAGAGAGGAAACCAAATGTAGAGTTGTGGATGGTGAAGAAAGGCATGGGTCGCAATAAGATTCATTGTCTAAGGTTCAAACCAACCTAAAACTAAAACATTCAAGGACCTAACCAAAGTATAAAACAAATAACAAATCATTGAATTTGAACACCCACCGTAGTGCCCGAGGTAGGTTGGAAGTGATGTAAACCTAACAAAAAAAATGGCCTATGAAATCTAATCCAAGGAGTCATGTAGGCGATGAAGACCAAGCTCGATATGGATATTGAGCTTTGTCACTTGCTACCAGGGCGAGGTAAAACACCAAGTTGATTATCTCTAATAGGATCTTAATGGAAAGAGTTAGGGCCAAGTTGGATGCAAAGAGACCCATGCTCGAATTATTTGTTTTGAGTTAGTTGGGATGTATAAGAACCAAGCTCTTTTAGATGCTCGTCGAGTTGTGTGACGAGGATCTCCCTCACCAGACATATAACAATTTTCCAAGACAATATGAACCAAGGAAACTTAGATTCGCTCAAGGAAGGAGCTCTGCAGGGTGATCACCCAAGCTGGAGGGGTCCACTATAAAAATAATCCTTTAAAATATATATATTTTTATAGAAATTTATAATACAACATATAAAGTTTTATAACTTATAAGGTACTTACATAAGTTTATAAACTAAATATTCAAAGGAAATGTGTTTATGATGGTGGGCCGCAATAGGTGTGTCCCCACAACCATTTCATGTTTCAACATGTAGAGCGAACGCATACACTCTTGTGAAGGATGGTAGGAAGTATACATTAAGTCCCATGAAGGACAACGAAGGAGTAAAAAATAGTCCAAAAGTGGTGTTGATTTCGAGAAAGAAATTCCTAACGGAAACAAAGGAGGTTAAGGCATGTTATGTTTTCAATCCCAAATGATTACAAGTTAGGATCACAAAAAAAGGAGTAATTTATTTTCTTGAAGAGGTGAAGGATCTATTGCATGAATAAGTGGATATTTGATTTCACTTTTTTAAGAAGTGAATCTCACCATTTTTAAGTTTTAAATGTTTTAACTAAACATACATAATAAGGATGAATAATATTACATGTGGATATTCTAGTTTAATTAACTTCCAACATTAATTGCACATATCATAATAACGCTTTTTAAAGTGACAATTGATGTAGCAACTATCAAAGAAAAAGGGAAAGAGTTCACTTAGATGATTGTGTGGATCTGGCAGAGTCTGGGTGGTTTGAGTTAAGGAACAGGATGATCTGGAAGTGGAAATGCTTTGTTGTTGAAACTATAACCTGAAATTGGGCCTGTTCAAAGTTGTACAACTCAATCCAAAGCGTTTATGCGGTCTTTACCCTTTTATGGGTAAGTGCACCAAGTTGGGGGGCTAAAAGGGGGTCTTAAGTGGACACTTTTTAAAAAAACTTCAATTTGTATGAGTTTTTTGAAATAGTTACACTCAAAATTGGAAGATGTTGTAGAAATATGAATCGTAGCATTTTGAGTCTCGTTTCTAAGCTAGTAAATTTTATTGAAAACGGATTAGTTTAAGTGGGTCAAACAACTAAAATACCAACAAATGCTCATGTTTTTGTTAAAAAAACATAATAGAGTGACTTTCGTGCCCCCCACCATTTTTTGAGCACCATTTATTTTTTTTGAAAACCCTTTGGTAGAAAGATAGATAAGAGCATCTAGTTTGGGCTCCATTTTGTTTTAGATTTTTATAGCGAATATTTTTTTTATTTATGATTTTTCTAGTACATAAAATTTTATGTTTTGAAAAATAATGGAGTTTCGACCGTGCCCCCCCTAACTACCTAAAAAAATATCAAAAATTAGAAATTTTTTTAATATATGTATATAATTATGCCTAGTTTGGGCTAGTATATATTTTTTAAATTTCGATCACCCAAAAAAAAAAATAGACATTTACACTTCAAAAAATAGCTATAAAAAGACATAGTAAGAAAATAAATAATATGGAAACCTTTATATTAGTAAGAAAATTTGAAAAATTATATTTTTAGAAAAAAGAAACTTTGCTCTATGTCATAGCATAATTTTTTAAAAATGGATCGATTGTTTATATTTTGATTTATCATAGAGGAACTAACATTTTTACATTTTCTTGCAAAAACATGTTGTTTGTTGTGTTTGTACAGGTCCATGCCTCAGGCTTGGGGATCCAAATCGGATCCCAAGCCTTGAGGCATGGCTTGGAAAAAGAGAAAATACAAAACGCGTACATGTTTTTCTTTGTTTATATATTTTGGCCCCCCAATGTTCCTTTCATCTCTTTCACAGGAATTCTGCAAACATTCTGTTTTGTCTGCAATTTTCTCTACATTCTTGCACAATTTTTTAGTAGTTCATTTTTTCCCCTACCCCACTAGATGATTTTTTCTAATCATAAGCGATAAACGTCAAGCTAAGGACAAGAAGAAAGTCAAGAACAAGAAACCGGAGCAATTGGAAGAGAAGAGAATAAAGAAATCGAAGAGAATGCAAAAACTTTGAACAGGGCAAGGTACATCCGCTATATCAAATGTAGCTAATGTATTAGATAATGGGGATGAAATACATAATGAAAATGTAGAGAATAATGACTTTGCAATGAATAATGATATTGAATTGAATAATAATGTTGGTATGGCTGAAGAAATTGATATGAATCTAATTGTTGAGCCCTTACTTGAGAATCCAAATGTTAACCCCGAAATTTGTATAAAAACACTGAATGCAAAAAGTAACCTTGTAAATGAATCTTCACCTCTAAGAACACCTCCTTCCATTTTGCGAAGAAAACCAATTCACTTAATTTAAATTGATGAAAACATTATAAAACCAATGCCTAACAAAATGTCTGAAAGAAACACGAGAAGAAAAGCTAGTGGAATTTGAGATAATTGCTTTGAAAATTTAAATGACATATAAAGATGTCAATTATTTGTTACATTGATGAAATTGATTAAGATGAAACCTATAATGAAGACCTTGGGGTTAAGAATATATAATGTTGTTGATCAAAATGCGTCAATTGTTGAAAACATACATAAAGCATACCAAACTATAGGTGGAAAAAGACGCACCAAAGATAGTAATGTTACACGGCGCGCACTTACTAATTGTATAATAAGTGATAAAAAAGTTAATAAATGTTTGATTAGAAAGATAAGCAGTGCTTTGAAGCTAAACAGAAAAACACTCATGAAAGCAATAGAGAGATGTAAATGTCTTGAGTCATTCAATAACATTGACTATTGGGATTTCTCTAGCAAACATCCATGAAAATACAAGAATACATCTGATATTCTACAAGAATTAATTGTAAAATTTTGGAATGAGAACACAAGGGTGTCATCGAATAGAAGAGATACAGTGAAAAGAAGAATAGGTTCTCGTAATCGTGAATTGTGTGAAAAACATTTCTTAGATATGACTCAAACATAATTGTTCTCTTAGTTTAAGAATGAAAATACACAAATTAACATGAGCCAAAGATTCTTTGAAATGAGCAAACCCTTTTATGTGAAAATCAATCACTCATGTACCACTTGTTGCAGGCATCATGTTGAATTTTCAATGCATTATGATATTTTTGTCAAATACGTTGTGTTTTGCATACTGACATCATGTTGCAGGAGTGTGGATTAAATGTCCCACAAAAATCTTCAAGGGAATTTATTCCAACAATATTTTGTGAAAAATCAACTAGACAATTTTTTTATAACAAAGCATGTTTGGATGAAATGTGCAATGTATGTGGTGGTTTGCCAAATCTGAAAAGTTGTATCCATGAGGAGAGTACATATTCAATAGGAAAAAAATTGGTTGATTTCACCAAATATAAATCAATGGCATATCAATTAAAAGATGGAAAAGAATCTAAGAGGTGTGAGATTGCTAGAAAACATACCTGTATCAGAATATAAGGTCAAATTCAAAGAGAAATTTTTTTATGAGTATACAAGGCACACACATAGAACTCGATGGTTGGATGAACAATTCAACCTAAGCAAGGACACATTCCCACTTGGTACTATTGTTTCAGTAGTTGACTTCGCAGAGAATTGCACATTGCAGCCACAAATGGAGATTCAGTCTCAATATTATAACTCATTGCAAGTTTCTATTTTCGTGCATTTAACATTCATGCACTCTCCTGAAAACACTAAGCAAGATCGAAAAATATTAAGAGAGTATCATTTCTACATCAGTGATGATCAAATACATTCTATAGAATATGTACAAGGGTGTTTCCAAGTGTTTTATGTGAACTTGAATGAGAGGAACATTAGTTTTGATCAACATTACATTTGGTCGGCACAACTGCACATCACAACTAAAGAATGCACAGATGTTTTATTGGCTAAGTAGGATGCACAGAGAAATAAATGTACAAAATATCTAGAGTTTTATTGAGGTAGAGCATGGAAAAGGAGAGCATGATGGTGCATGAACATGTGTGAAAAGAGAACTTGCAAGAGAAGAGTTAAAGTTCAAGGATGGTGCTAAATTTATAGATGAAAAAAACATTGTTGATTGGTGTGTCAAGAATATGGGCCATGAATCTCAAGATAGATCAACGGCTCATAGATATTTTTAGTTGATTAAAGAAAAACGTCTGGAAAACTTTGAAGATTGTATGACTGTTGCAAGATCAAGTGATATGCACTCATTTCGTAGTTTAGATGCAAATGCTTGGACTATTTATACTAGGTTCATGACATATTTTTGTATATCAAACATTGATTTTACGTGGAATGAATGTGAGTCACAGCAGTGGGTGGATGAATGGATGTGTAAACCTGTAATTCCACTCGACACACATCAAGTTCCACGAGCATTACAACTTGCGGGGTCTTCAGATCAAATGACAACATCACTTGACTTGGATCAAGTCTCTAATTTAGTGCAACAAGGTACATACATAAATGTACATGTCATGTTTTAGATCTATAAATTATTAAATGGTCAACTCTTAATATATTTTTAAATTGACTTCAAACAGTTTTACTTTGTGATACATAGGGCACGTTTTTGAAGTTATTGCAATGGAATTTGACGAAGAGGGAACAAACTATTTATTATCTCGTTATGTAGAGGGGAAAAAATTGACTTCTACAGTCATTGATGGTGAAGAACTTGAGTATCCCACTGGGTCAATGGTAGTCACTAGAACTTGGCTTCGATGATATCATATCAAAAAATCAAACATTTGGTTGTTTGAAGACTATGAAGTACATTGGAAGATACTTTACTATTCACATTTGGTCCTTGCAACAAATATTAAATTGATCAAATATCAAGGTTGGCCATCAAACAAGAATCTGTGGAAGGTTCGTGAATCAGATCATGAAGCAATTCTTGCTACTGTCAATAATAGAGTTGATCCTTGCGGTCCATTGGATTGAATTTACAAAGGGACGTTCTTCATTAATTTAATTTGTATATTTACTTAAATGATTTTGTTTAATTTTTGTATGATTTAAAATTCTATTTAATTGTTTATTAACATGTTTATGTAGGTTAGTGGTGCCAAAAAAGCTTCCACCTTCACGTGGTTGGCACTATCAGTAGAGAATTTATTATTCTCGAAGCCAAGTGAAGCTAAGAGAAATTAAATATTAGAAAGGAAAAACAAACAAAAATTCTCATTTCACCACCTATATTGTAAAAATATCTTATTAAAATTCTCATTTCACCACCTATATTGTATGAACCACTTATATTATTCAGGTGATTGGCAATGGACAACCTTACACTGACTCAGACTGTAGTATTTCATGTGTTTGCAAACAGTAGGACAAAGAGAGAACCAAATGGAGATGAAGAAAACCGCGATAGGTTTTTGTAGAGAACCCCGACATGTGGGTATCAGATCTGATGATATGTCTCTAGGTGCCACGGAGACCGAGAAATCACCCATCGAAGATATAATGTGTTTTAGCCTCAGGGCTCTTAAGGGATTGCAGCCAGACGAGATAGCTCGAAAGCACGAGTAGCATAGGGAACCAAAACAAAGCCTCCACTAGCGTTCACCTAGCCACCCTGACATGTTGGCGTAGTTGGTTCAGTCCCACGAGCTTCCGTTTGCAAATATAGCGTATGACAGTCGTACACTAACTCAGACTACAGTATTTCGTGCGTTTGCAAACAATAGGACAACGAGAGAACCAAATGGATATGGAGAAAATTGTGAGAGGATTTCGTAGAGGGCCCTGATGTGGAAGTCTCAAATCTGACGAGACATCTTTAGGTGCCACAGAGTCTGATAAATCACCTGTCGAAAATATAGCGTGTTTTGGCCTCAGGGCTCTTAAGGGACTATGCCCAGACAAGGTAGCCCAAAAGCACGGGTAGCATAAGGAACCAAAACAAAGCCTCCACTAGTGTTCACCTGGCCACCCCGACGTGTTGGCGTAGTTGGTTCAGTCCCACGAGCTTCCATTTGCAAACTATAGCGTGTGGCAGTTGTACATTGACTCAGACCGCAGTATTTCGTGCATTAACAAACAATAGGACAATGAGAGAATTGAATAGAGATAGAGAAAACCGCGAGAATATTTCGTAGAGGGCCCTAACATGGAGGTCTCGGATCTAAGAAGACATCTCTAGGTGCCACGGAGTCTGAGAAATCACCTATCAAAGATATAGTTTGTTTTGGCCTCATGGCTCTTACGGGACTACGCCTAGATGAGGTAGCCCCAAAGCACGGGGAGCGTAGTTTTGTTCCCCTCAAAATTCCCCTCTTTTGAAATTCAAAAAAAAATTTGAAAATTTTGAGTTGGCACCCTTCAGTAGTGTTTTAGTGAAGTAAGAAATTCGAAGAGATGGTGAAAATTCCATTTCTTAGGGTCATTTTAGTGACTTGCGGGTTTGTCAGACTTTTTGTCCCTCGTGTCCCAAGTACCAACAAGCCTCTTATTCGCCGATTGGCTTATTTCCCTGCAAGTCCTTTTCCATTGGCTTTTTCAGCCCATCTGTCCCAAGTACGCCCGAGCCTCCTGTTCACTGATTCCCTGCATCGCCCTCATTAGCCGAATCGACTCTTCGCGTCCCAATGTTCCATGGACCTTCCGAGCCATTTTTTTCCATTTTTCCCACATTTCACCTTTTTGATTTGACGCAAGGTATATTTAATACACATTTATGATCTTATCTCTCCTGAATGGCTATTTAAAGGGCAACTGTCTATGCACTTGTCACATTACCTGCTCATTATCTCTTGCCCGCATTTTTGCAAAATTGAGTTGTTTGTCCACCTTCCTGTATCTCCTTGCAATAATTTTCGTGAGTTTTTTCTTTGAAGGCCATTACTTTGTTCACTATCAAAAGGAAGATCAAATTTCAAGGGCACAAGCATTTGTCCCCTTTAGAGACTTTTGTGCCTGATATTGGAGATAGCGAAGTTCGACATTTTGATTTCGATGATTTCTAGGGCAGATTAGCATGCGACAATCCTACTCCCATGGCTCAAATAATAAATGATAGTGGAATCGCGTATGCCGCTATTTTTCCTCTCTGTGCAATGTGTTGATAGTGTGCTCGCCTGCGGGGCTAGTTTCAATTCGGACAACAAGGAGGTTGTCAATGTGCACGGCAAGTTGATTGTAAAATTAGACGATGCCGCCATCGCCATTGTGCTGCGCTGCCACTTCAATGTTCTCACTCTCACTCAAGCTCAAACTCTGTTTGATCAAGACAATGAGAAATATAAGGCTCGGGTAGCGAAATCATGGCTGAAGTGCCCTAAGAAGGGAGTGTCCCGACTCTCTAAGGCATTGTTCAAGGTCAAATTCAAGGAAGAACTATCAGATATCATCACCTTGCTCGCCCAGATTATGGGAATTCCCTCTACTAACGACTTCCACTTTTGGATGTGCCCTTTCATAAATATCATCTACGAGGGTAAGAAAAATATGAATAGAGCCGAGATTATCTGTGGAAACCTGATTTAACAATTGTCAAATGTTCAGTAAACCAAAAATTTCTACATGACTTCCTATCTCATGTACACCTTGGCAGCATCTCATGTGTGGCTCCGCTTCACTTTCATTGAAGACAAGAAGGATGAGCCCATCTACGCATATTGCCCTTAGTTTACGTGCAAGGTCAGTAATCATAATTTCATAAGGGTAAATGATGCCTTCACCATGTACATTGTGAGGCTCTTGGAGGTGACACTGCCAGAAGGTTCTCTAATGAGGCTAAGGCTTTGATAACCAAGTATGGGGCTTTCTTCACTCAGTTTTGAAATTTCTCATACATCAGGCTGGCTTGTTTTGAAAACACACCTCTCAAGCTTTCCATGTTCTACAACGACAAAATGGCTTTGGTAGAGGTGTGCAAGCAGCTGGATAAACTTCATAGAACCTGCCGAGATAAGAAGATTACTGGTCTTCATTTCCCTACCACCTTAGGGAATTATACATGTAGGACAACTCTAGATGCCCAAAATATAGAAAGGACTATTGCCCCTCTTACAGTTCATTTCTTCAAGCCCAGGACTTGCTTTGATCTTAAGAGATACATTGATCAAAATCTTAGAATAACTTATCATCACCGTCCTGACACTGAGGATTACTGAGTTGATTGTGCTGATGATTTTGAAGCCAGGAGGAGGCATTTTGGCAGATTTTCTCTACAACAGATCATAGACTTGTTAGTGTAGGTTATTATTTATCCTTTTATTTATTTATCAGGATAATTCTTACACTTGTGTTATCCCTACACTTGTTGGGTTAGCTTACTTAGGTGTACTAGTTGTGTGGAGTTAGCTTACTAGTTTTGTTGAGTTAGCTTCTCAGTTATGTCGAGTTAGCTTACTAATTTTTTAGAGTTAACTTAACTACCAGTATCTGTTAGTGGGAGTTCTTCATTACTGATGTAGGTAGTAGTTGCACTTCCCTCCTCTTATATGTACATCTTTCTTATTGAATAATTCAAGTCATTCTATTGTAATGTATTGAGCATTATAGATTATGATGGATTTCCATATATGGTATTTTAGCTCTTCTATTTTTGCAAATCTAATGTGGTGTGTTATTATCATCTGAGATCACGGCTTGGAACAATCTTCTTATCGTTCCTTTCATGGTATCAGAGTGATAGATGATGTAGACATCCATCTGTAAGTTTTTTTTGCAAGCAAGGGTTAATTTTTTTCATGTCTATGGAATTTGTTAGCACTTTTTTGCAGCATGTATTTTTATGCAAAACGGAGTGTGGAATTAGATTTGGAAGGTGCCAAAACCTTAGAATCGTCTGTAAACTTGACCATGTTTTGAGACAGTCAAATCTGGGTGCATTCTTTTATCCATTGGATATAAGCGTGTACCTTTTGGACGCATTCTTTTACCCTCTGGGTATTTTAGTTTTGGATGCAGTCTTTTATCCACTGGACACAGATCTGTACCCTATGGGTGCATTCTTTTATCCATTGGATATAAGTGTGTACCTTCTGGATGCATTCTTTTACCCTATGGGTATTTCGGTTTTGGATGCAGTCTTTTATCCACTTGACACAGATTTGTACCCTCTGGATGCATTCTTTTATCCATTGGATATAAGCGTGTACCTTCTGGATGCATTCTTTTAGCCTCTATATATTTCAATTTTGGATGCAATCTTTTATCCACTTGATGCAGATTTGTAGCCTCTTGGTGCATTCTTTTATCCATTGGATATAAGCGTGTACCTTCTGGATGCATTCTTTTACCCTCTAGGTATTTTGGTTTTGGATGCAGTGTTTTATCCACTAGACACAGATTGATACCCTCTGGGTGCATTATTTTATTTGGATATTAACGTGTACCCTCTGAATGCAATGATTTACCCTCTGGGCATTTAGGTTTTGGGAGCAGGCTTTTATCCTTTGGCCACAAACATGTATCGTGTGGATGCACTCTTTTACCCTTTGGACATTTGGGTGTCACATGTACCTTTTAAAAATATCAGCATTAAAATATTATTTTAATAGCAAAACCCTGTAGCGCTCATAACTTTTGATCTATAGTTCGGATTAAGGTGATTTTTTTTTTTAAATTGTGTATTTTTTTTGAGGTCTACGCATTGGTGACATTTTTATACACATATTTCAAATGTAAAATGTACTTTTACTCACTGTAATATTTGCATGCACTCAATTATAAAGTGCCGAATTCGGGAGGGTGTTGTGATCACTTGTGGACATAATTTCGGTTGAGCCCAACGTTTTAAACTTTTGGGTATTGCATTCTTGTATCTATGGGTGTATACATTTATAACTCTCTTGTTTGTTGAGATATTTTGGATTTGTATTTTTGACACTTTTTTTGGCATGTTGACAGTCTATCTTGTGAGGGAGCTATTCTGGTGGAGCCCAGTGTTAGTTTGTCAATGTCTGAGTAGTCGATTTTGACAACTCATATAGATCTGTGGTGTCACTCTACCCATTCTGCAGTATGGGAGGGTGTGAAGTTGATACTTCTTCTTCAGGTTTCGTGTCCTTGCCTTGTTACCTTGGCATTTCTTGGATCGTGGCACTCCTATTTATTTGGATCTCGTGTCCACCTTGTTGCCTTGGTTGTTGTTGGATCATGGCACACCTATTTATAGCAGTTGATCAAATTATGTTTGGTGTTTGTTTTTCACTTTAGAAATCACTCCATTGGCAGTCTCCTTGCATGGAGCTATTCTGGTAAAGCCTAGTGTCAGTTGTTTTTGAGTTATATGATCAAGCAATGGATTCAGACCACAGTGCGCACCACACTTCTTCATCATTGTATGAGTTTTTAGAGCTGAGATTCTGAGGATATCTTGCAGCAGGATTTTTCTCTCTACTTTGTTATTACTGGTTTTGGGTAGCTTGCGGTGTCCAATTTTCCCAGTTGTTGTATGTGGGTACCTTATCAGGCCTTGTTATCAGGACCCATCTTCTTTTCCACCCACCTAAGCTATGCTTACGGGAGGGTGTTAGTGTAGGTTATTATTTATCCTTTTATTTATTTATCAGGATAATTCTTACACTTGTGTTATCCCTACACTTGTTGGGTTAGTTTGCTTAGGTGTACTAGTTGTGTGGAGTTAGCTTACTAGTTGTGTTGAGTTAACTTCTCAGTTATGTGGAGTTAGCTTACTAGTCTTTGGGAGTTAACTTAACTACCAATATTTGTTAGTGGGAGTTTTTCACCACTGATGTAGGTAGTAGTTACACTTCCCTTTTCCTATATGTACATCTTTCTTATTGAATAATTCAAGTCATTCTATTATAATGTATTGAGCATTATGGATTATGATGGATTTCCATATATGGTATTTTAGCTCTTTTGTTTTTGCAAATCTAATGTGGTGTGCTATTATCATCTGAGATCGCGACTTGGAACAATCTTCTTATCGTTCTTTTCAAGACTTCAACCTCTACCAGGTGCCTGAAGGGCTTAAGGACGATGATAAAGATTTACAATTCTTTGAGTACGAAAGATCAATCAAACACACTCCTCTAGAAACCTTGGATTGGTATGTAAAGGAAAGAGATGACTTGAATGAGGTGATCACCCCTATCACCGTTAGAACTAAGATTTGGTTTGACAGAAAAATACGTGACCTCAGGATGAACAAAGGTAGATCCTCTTCAAGAGAGACTTCCACACCTAGGAAGGAAGTACATACACCTAGCATTGAGGTTCTTGAGAAAACTCCTCCTTCTTCGATGAAAGAACCTAAGTTGTCTACTCCTCCCTCTTCCACTAAAGTGTATCATAAGAAGGTCAAAAAAGTCAAGTAAGAACCGATCGAGGAAGAGACTCTTCTAGAGCAATCAGAATTGCCTATTGGGTCGGAGAACATTATTGTTCTAAGTGAGAATGATGATGATGAGATGAAAGACCCAGAAGAAACCCCTGAAATCATTGCTGAAGTGGAGAAGGAAGGACCAAGGACTGAACCTCTAAGTTTAATAGAATCCTCTGCAAAGGAAATTCCTAAGGTTGCATTCATTTCCCCACTGGAGACAACAGTGGTTCATACTTGTGTGGATGAGTTCACTTGCACTCGGGTCCCTTGATTCTTTTGTTTCTTCTTCTTCCTTTACCTAGGTGCAGCCCCTAGTCGACAACAAGAAAAGGAAATCTTCCTCACGATTAACAGTGATTGACTTTGATGCTGTAACAGCTCTGCTTGGAACTACTCCTCAAGCAAAGAAATCGAAGACCACTTTGAGGTTGGTAACTAATGCTCAAGGCCAGCAATTCCTGGAGGTTGCAAAACCCAAAGTGGATAAAGAAGAGAAAGATATTTTGATCTCTGACTTGGAGCTTTCCAGAATTCCAATGGGAGAATCCACACCTGAGAGTGAAGTTCATAACCTTCGGGAAACCGTGACTAAGGTTATTGAATGGGTGGAGAAAGGTAAGAAAACCATGGAGCAGTTGGAAAAACACAACCAAGTTCTTTCCAACTTTATCAGATCATTGTTGGCAAAGGATAAATTTTTGGATCCAGCCCCATTGGCCACTCTCCCACCTCCCATAGTTCTCGGCCAGGATGAGGTCCAAACCATCAAAGACATCCACAATTATTCTACTTATGGGAAGGTTGTTGAGGCCATGGTGGATGAATATGAATGTAGCAGGTTTAAACTTCATTGAGGAAACCTTCAAAACTCATGAGAAGGTGATCAAGCTGCAACAGAAATTCAATTCCTCAATCAAGGCTATGGACAAGAAATTGAAATTTTGCAGTGGATGTATCATAGATCTCCATCTAATGGGTCAAACCGATGATAGGATCATGTTGGCCAATAACGTGTTTGATGATTTCAAGAATAACTTGTCAAGGACATGGATCTTTAGCATCGTGTGGAAAATAAAGGTTCTAGAAGAAGCACTGGGGGAATTGAGGAATGTATGGAAAAAAGGGGAGTCTTTTAAAACTTGTTTTATCTACCTTCAAGGATATCCACTACCATTTCCAGGATGAAACCATTGGTGTATTCTTCTCTCTCCAAGAAATCAAGGCTCAGTTTAAAGCCTTTTTCAAGGATGATTTGTTCAAGGAAGAGTCAATTACCAAATAGAAAATGAAGGACATTTGTTCTCTCCATTCAGCTATAGCCGAGGCTAATAAGGAATATCTAGATCATCCTGAGTTTAAAAAATATATGGAGAAATGCCTAGGCATGTGGACTCATGGTACTTCCAACACAACAATTCCAAGGGGCATAGAGATAGCAGAAGCATTGAAGAGATTCAGGCACCGGATCCTCAAAACAATGGGCCCTCCTTAGCTACAACTGGACGTCTCTACTTCTGGCTCTTGACTTTCTTCTTCTATTTTTAGTTCTGATCTCTTTGTAATTTAATTAAGGAATTTATATTGTGTATTTCCTTAATTAATATTTTGGTTAAAAGAAATGGTTACTAAATGTGACCACTTTGTAAATTATATATTGGGCTCTCCACGCCATTCCAATGGGCTGGAACTCTGATAATTTTTTTAAGTGTAAAATAACTAAAAGCTATCAATATAGAAGATTTACCTTCATGTTTCTATCTGAATCTATTTATTCTCTCTCGCTTGTCTAAATTTTGTGAATCGTTAATCTATTGCATTAAGAAGCTTTGTATTCTTATGGATGTCATTTCTGGAACTTTATGTCTATAAAATAATATCTGGTGGTTTAATATGAATGATTCTATTTTATATATCATCTTTGCTAAGCATTTATAAGGAACTATTTTGCTATCTATATTTCTTGAGAATGTTGTTATGTTCTACCGTTTCCCTCCCTTAGTTCTTATGTTCTTTTGTATTAACAACCTACCTTTGCATTAAAACACTTTCATGATATCAAAGTTCCTCATTAAAGTAGACAATTGTACATTTGTAAATAGTTGTTTCGTTTGCTTTCAATAAGGGAACCTCTCCCCTTAAAGAGGAGGGAATTTCTGTCCCCTGACTATTGTTGTAATTAAAGTCCTAATTTAACAACCAACAATAGGGAACCAAAAAAAATCCTCCACTAACATTCACCTGGCCACCCTGATGTGTTGGCATAGTTGGTTTGGTCCTATGAGCTTCCGTTTGCAAACTATAGCGTCTGACAGCCCTACACTGACTCAGACTACATATTTCGTGCATTTGCAAACAATAGGACAATGAGAGAACTAAATGGAGATGGAGAAAACTGCGAGAGGATTTTGTAGAGGGCCCTGACATGGAGGTCTCGAATCTGACGATAAGTCTCTAGGTGTCAAGAAATTTGAGAAATCACTCGTCAAATATATAGCATGTTTTGGCCTCGTGGCTCTTAAGAGACTACACCTGAATGAGGTAGCCTTAAAGCACAGGGAGCGTAGGTAACAAAAAAATTCTTCCATTAGCCTTCACCTGGCCACCCCGACGTGTTGGCGTAGTTGGTTTGGTCCCACAAGCTGTCATTTGCAAAATACAACATCTAGTAGCCTTACACTGATTCAGACTACACTATTTCGTACATTTGCAAATAATAGGACAATGAGAGAACCGAATGGAGATAGAGAAAACCGAGAGATGCTTTCGTAGAGGGTCCCAACGTGGAGGTCTTAGATCTGACGAGACATCTCTAGGTGCCACGGAGTCTGATAAATTATCCGTCAAAGATATAGCGTGTTTTGGCCTCAAGGCTCTTAAGGGACTACACCCGGACAAGGTAGCCCGAAAGCACGGGTGGAGGAAACCACCAATGTTCAATGATTTTGCCACATGATGCAACTATGTAGACTATGAACTTAGTTTTGTTGAAAAGACCACCAATGTTCCAACTATTCATTTTGAAAGAATGAATATCTTCAATCAAACAGAGAATGAAGAGCTTGAATTTTTTTGGACATTACAAAAGGTTGTTTGTGCCCAAAAAGAAGCTGAAGGCCATATAAATGTTCAGTCTTCAAACATAGATGACAATGAACATCATGAAGAAAAACAATTAGGTGAAGATGTCATTATGATTCAAGAAGAAATGCCTCCTAAAAGGCATAAAGAGTCAATTTGACTACCCAAAAACATCTGGAAGAACTTAAAGAGAAGATACGAGCAAAAGAAAATGAAAAATGGGAAGCATGGAATGATCACAACTTAACTGGAATGGAAGATCTATGTGATGTTGTCGATAGAATCATGGATAATCTTAAGGACAACATACCAAGTTGATTATTTTTATTAATCCCAGTTGCTTCAACTTCACAAATCAAACCAGGTAGTTCCAAAAGTAACATATTGGCAAGAAAAACTGCAATGAAGTATTGATAATTGAGCATGAAACTCGTTTAGAATTGTAATTTATTTTTTGATTGAGCATTCACCCATAGTTTCTTTTTTGAAGGAAGAAATTCATTTTATATGTGAGAAATAGAATGTTGATTTAGTCTATTACTCTAACTATTTAAGTTAGATTTATGTAGTCGTTTAATGAAAGTTTAAAGCTCTTCAGTAATAATATTGAAAAATTGTCAGGGCCCTATGAAAGCCTCTCACGGTTTTATCCATATCCATTTGGTTCTCTCGTTGTCATATTATTTGCAAACACGTGAAATAGTGTAGTCTGAGTCAGTGTAAGGCTGTCAGATGCTATATTTTACAAACGGTAGCTCGTGGGACCAAACTGTCTAGGCCAACACGTCCAAATTAATTGGTGAACACTAGTGGAGTCTTCGTTTTTGGTTCCCTACGCTCCCCATGCTTTCAAGCTACCTTGTCCGGGTGTAGTCCCTTAAGAGCCCTGAGGCCCAAACACGCTATATCTTCGACATGTGATTTCTTAGACTCCGTGGCACCTAGAGACGTCTCATCAGATCCGATACCTCCACGTCGGGGCCCTCTATGAAAGCCTCTTGCGGTCCTATTGTTTGCAAAGGCACGAAATACTGCAGTCTGAGTCAGTGTAGGGTTGTCAGACGCTATAGTTTGCAAACATAAGCTTGTGGGACCAAACCAACTATGCCAACACGTCAGCGTGGTCTGGTGAATGCTAGTGGAGGCTTTTTTTTTTCCCTACGCTCCTTATGCTTTCGGGCTACCTTGTTCGGGCATAGTCTCTTAAGAGCCCAGAGACCAAAACATGTTATATCTTCGACATGTGATTTCTTGGACTCCGTGGAACTTAGAGACGTCTCATCAGATCTGAAACCTCTATGTTGAAGCCCTCTACGAAATCCTCTCACAGTTTTCTCCATCTCCATTCAGTTCTCTCGGTGTCCTATTGTTTGCAATCGCGTGAAATATTGCAGTTTAAGTCAGTGTATGATTGTCAGACGCTATAGTTTACAAACGGAAGCTTGTGGAACCGAACCAACTACGCCAACACGTCCGGGTGGCCAGGTGAACACTAGTGGAGGCTTTGTTTTGGTTCCCTACGCTCCCCATGCTTTCG
Source organism: Taxus chinensis (assembly GCA_019776745.2). Classification (NCBI taxonomy): domain Eukaryota; kingdom Viridiplantae; phylum Streptophyta; class Pinopsida; order Cupressales; family Taxaceae; genus Taxus; species Taxus chinensis. The sequence goes on from CM034151.1 coordinate 67,716,017, forward strand.
AGCTACCTCGTCCAGGCGTAGTCCCTTAAGAGCCCTGAGGCCAAAACATGTTATATCTTCGATGAGAGATTTCTCAGACTCCGTGGCACCTAAAGACGTCTCGTTAGATCCGAGACCTCCACGTTGGAGCCCTCTACGAAATCCTCTCATGGTTTTCTCCATCTCCATTCAATTCTCTCATTGTCCTATTGTTTGTAAACGCATGAAATATTGCAGTCTGAGTCAGTGTAGGGCTGTCAGACACTATAGTTTGCAAACGGAAGCTCATGGGACCAAACCAACTACACCAACATGTCGGGGTGGCCAGGTGAACACTAGTGGAGGATTTTTTTTGTTCCCTACGCTCCCCATGCTTTCGGGGTACCTCGTTCTGAACGTAGTCCTTCAAGAGCCCAGAGGCTAAAACATGATATATCTTCAACGGGTGATTTCTTGAATTCCATGGCACCTACAGATGTCTCGTCAGATCCGAGACCTCTATGTCGGGCCCCTCTAAAAAATCCTCTCGTCGGTTTTCTCCATATCCATTCGGTTCTCTCATTGTCCTATTGTTTGTAAACACGTGAAATATTGCAGTTCTGAGTCAGTGTAGGGCTCTCAGACACTGTAGTTTGCAAATGGTAGCTTGTGAGACCAAACCATCTGGGAAAACACATCTGGATGGCTTGTTGAATGCTATTGGAGGCTTTGTTTTGGTTCCCTATGCTACCCGTGCTTTTGAGCTACCTTGTCTGGGCGTAGTCCCTTAAGAGCCCTGAGGCCAAAACACGCTATATCTTCGACGGGTGATGTCTCAAACTCCGTGGCACCTAGAGACATCTCGTCAGATCCAAGACCTCCACATTGGGGCCCTTTATGAAATTATATCGCGGTTGTATCCATCTCTATTCAGTTTTCTCATCGTCCTATTGTTTGTAAACACGTGAAATAGTGCAGTCTAAGTCAGTGTATGGTTGTTAGATGCTATAGTTTGCAAACGAAAGCTCATGGGACCGAACCAACTATGCCAACACGTTGGGGTGGCCAGGTGAACACTAGTGGAGGCTTTGTTTTGGTTCCTTACACTCCCCGTGTTTTTGGGGTACCTCGTCCGGGTGTAGTCCCTTAAGAACCCCAAGGCCAAAACATGCTATATCTTTGATGGATGATTTCTCAAACTCCGTGGCACCTAGAGACGTGTCATCAAATCTGATACCTCCATGTCGGGGCCCTCTACAAAAGCTTCTCGCAGTTTTCTCCATCTCCATTCGGTTCTCTCGTTGTCATATTGTTTGCAAATGCGCAAAATAATGCAGTCTGAGTCAGTGTAGGGATCCTAGACGTTGTAGTTTGCAAACGGTAGCTTGTGGGACCAAACCATCTGGGTAAACACATCCGGATGGCCTGGCGAACACTAGTGGAGGCTTTGTTTTGATTCCCTATGCTACCCATGCTTTCGGGCTACCTTGTCTAGGCGTAGTCCCTTAAGAGCCATGAGGCCGAAACACGCTATATCTTCGACGGGTGATTTCTCAAACTCTGTGGCACCTAGAGATGTCTCGTCAGATCCGAGACCTCCATGTCGGGGCCCTCTATGAAATCCTATTGCAGTTTTATCCATCTCCATTTAGTTATCTTGTTGTCATATTGTTTGCAAACGCGTGAAATAGTGTAGTCTGAGTTAGTATAAGGCTGTCAGATATTATATTTTGCAAATGGTAGCTTGTGGGACCGAATCAACTACACCAACACATTGGGGTGGCCAGGTGAATGCTATTAGAGGCTTTGTTTTGGTTCCCTACGCTCCTCGTGCTTTTAGGCTACCTCGTTCGGGCGTAGTCTCTTAAGAGCCTTGAGACCAAAACATTTTATATCTTCAACATGTGATTTCTCGGACTCCGTGGCACCTAGAGACATCTCATCAGATACAAAACCTCCATGTTGAATTCTTCTACGAAAGCCTCTCCCATTTTTCTTCATCTCCATTCGGTTATCTCGCTGTCATATTGTTTGCAAACGCGCAAAATACTGCAGTTTGAGTCAGTGTAGGGCTCCCAAACGTTGTAGTTTGCAAACGGAAGCTCGTGAGACCGAACCAACTATGCCAACACGTTGGGGTGGCCAGGTGAACGCTAGTGGAGGATTTGTTTTGATTCCCTACGCTACCCGTGCTTTCAGGCTACCTCGTCTGGGTGTGGTCCCTTAAGAGCCCTGAATGACTAGATTGGCTTAAGAATGAATTTGATAGGGGTATGTCTAAGAACACACAGGAGTTATCAATCGTCTAGTAAATATTTCTTGTTTATTTTTGGATGGGAGTCAGCTGGCCTATGGCTTAGTGACCTTCCATTCATTGATAATTTATGCTATGATAAACCCATGGATACTTTCAAAAGTGCCTTCAAAAGGATAGGGGTAGTCATCAAGCTTAGTGAAGGGTGTGATGTGATTTCCAAATAACTTGAAATGCCTACAGATTTAAAGGTAATAACACGAATTGGACATTATTAGACAATCATGAATCATTGAGTGTCTGAATCAGAATGTCATTGCATCTGAAGACATTCTCAAGCATTGGAGTAATGTATATGGAGAGACATTCTCAAAATATCAACAGATGAAAGACATCAAATTCTGACGACTCTCGGGTGTTTTAACAGGGGAGAAGACTAAGAAGAATAGAAGAATGCAGTAAGTGCATGGTAAGATAGGAACCAGTACAAAGAGACCATGAGCAAGAAGAAACGCAAGTAAGGTAAATACACATATACACATTGATAAACTGAATGAATAATTACTCAATTAGGTAACTCTTTATATACATACATTATATAAATGTAGATTTCCAAATTTTGATGCATATTATGCATTGAAAATGCTAGTACATATACATCACTAATAAATGAAAAAATAATCCATAATGTCTTAAATATTGTCAACGGCACATCATATTAGTTTCATGTGAAAATAATCTCAGAAATGTAAGGTCTCATACAAAATTATCAAGTTCCAAATAGTATTTTAATGTGCATAATAAATACAAAAATTCTCAAATAGGTCATATACCATCAAGTTCAAATGTCATATAGGCGTACATATAATGCAATGCACATAGGCATACAAAAACAATGTCATGTAGGACATATATATTTCCTACTCATCAAAATCTATCCCTCTCTTCGCCTTGCTCGAAGAAGGCCCTCCCTTAGACAAAGATGTAGATCTATGAGATGACTTTGAATCGTTCGAGCCCATGCTTCGAGTCCTCTTCCATTGAATACTCGCCTATAGATGAGCCTGTAAATGCAAACAATGTTTTTTTTTTCAAAACTTAATTTATATATGTTTTTAACATGTATTTAAGACCATGCTAGAATGAAAGTATTTACATAAACACACAAACTTACCGCAAGTTGTAGATCACACCGAATTTTCATCTCATGCTCAGATGAGTAATCAGGAGCTCATGCAGTACGAACGAGGGTACAAAGATGACGAGATGGAGGAGTCTATGCCCTCGAAGTCAAAGTGGAGGGGGGTCGAAGTTCCCTAGATACACATAAGATCCAAAAATCTAACATCAGAATCAGCGAAAATAGAACTAAGTACATGTATGTACATAATGACAATATTTTAACTAATTTTATCAATATAGAACTATTGTTTTTACCCTGCCACGCCTGTGAATCAAATGAACAGGGCTGCTACCTGTTTCAAGTAACTCATGTATATACACAATGAAGGACATTATTAACATAATTTAATAATTCTACAATGAAAGACATTACTAACATGTAATTTAACATAATATGAATTACACAAGAAATTTAACAAAATTTACGTGTTGTTTGAATACCTCAGTTAGTTGTTGCGCAGATGAAATTGTAGCGGAAACACCTTTATCTACTTGTTGCAGAGATGGTGGGGTGTCTAGTGAAGTCAACATTTTAGCAAACATGTATATCATGTGAGTTAGATGGACATATAAGAACATACATATATTTGACTTCAAAACTAATACACACACACACACACACGTATGTGAAAATTTTACATAATTAACATTCTAAATTACCTCTATGAATGTATGTGTACGCCTGGTGCTCGCCGCCTGTGGTCGGGATGAAGATGCATCTCCCACGCGCTGTAATATCAATGCATTTACATGTACAAATACAATTATTTCAAAAATTTAACATATATAAGTAAATCAAGTACTCCAAACTTTTTGTAACACACATAACAAAACATAACAAATTTACCTGCGAAGGTGACGCCGATGAATGTAATCCAAATGTCTCACTCAAAAGGACATCTGATATAGTGACATTATCGTGTGCACCCCTAGCACCAGGTGCACCAAAATCAGTACGCATGAAAGTATCGTCCTCCTCAGGCGCAAAACATATGGTACCACATGACGAGAAAAGATGTGGCCTCATGCTAGTACTCCCTGAGGGAACACTCTGTGTACCTCCACGAGCATCTGGCTCAAAAATCTCCCTCGCATGTCGAACAAGGGTTGCAGATAGCCCCTGAAGCACGTGGAGTGTATCAATCTCTAATGTCTCCTTCACTGCTTGAGGGACAATCTCAGGGTGACGGGGCTTCTATGCGAGGAATCTACCCTACTGAATAGGTGCACATTGTGCACCTGGTCGATCATGTGCAGATCCTTTTCCTCGGCCTTGGAAATCTCAGAAATCAAAATAATTTGGGATCTTGTTGAGGATAAACTCGTAATAGAGTTTCCTCAAAAAGTATAGTGGCACCTCGTTGTTATTACAAGGTGGAAAATCAAACATCATCCACCATCGGTCCCAAAAATTATTTTTAATCAAATTATTATTGCACCAATGGATGGGAAACCATTTACATGACAACGGAACAGAAAAATTAGTGCGGGGGTCTGTGAATAAGGCGCATATGAGGTCTTTTGAAATTTCTTTTTTCTTTACATCCACATATGACAATTTGTTGGAATAATAAACCCTACACCCCTCTCTGAAAGTTGTCCAATGATCAATTTTCCCTGTTGTCACGTCAACTTGAACAAGTAATGCCTCCAATGTGTTTGCAAGAGAGGCGCGGTGGGGGTTTGAAGATTGTGAGTCCCTCATTGTTTTGATTAAATCCTCAATTTCAATTTTGTTTTCAACTATGTGGGTTGTTAAATCTTCTTGACTACTCGAGGGATGTTGAGCAATTGTGGGAGTGTCGGGAGGGATGATAGGAATAACAGGGTTTGGTTGTGGTTGATTCTCTCGACCTCTAACTGTAACAATAAAAAATATGTATTCAATTCAAATTTTAATCTATAATTATCATATTTCAATGTAATTTTGAGAAAAGAATTGTGCTTACCTCTTCTCCATGGCGCCATCGTCGATTCAAATCTTCCCAGTATAATGAGCTTGAGATCCAGCTGAATGAAAAAACGGGAGGGCAAAGTTAAGCTCTACTCGCATTTGAGGGAGATAAAATGATCTCGAGCCTCTTTTTTTTCTTTATGTAGGCATAATGCGTACGCGTTTTTGTACACATTATGCCTCGGTAAATCCCAAACTTGACAATTTTGCGATTGTGTTATACTACGTTTTACTTTTTTCTAGTTTTTGTCCGTTTTTTGGCCCCCCGACTTCGTGCACTTACCCTTGTACGGTCTTGGACCTATTTGGAATCTGGGTTTGTAACTTTCTGAGTGTTTCACCTTCATACAAATGTGTTTTTTTGTGTGTTAATCTTCTTTTTCACCTTAAGAATGGCTCTATAAACTTTTCTCAAACCCTAAAACCCTTGTAGTGCAAGGAGTTCTTGCAAAACAAAATTATGTGGGTTGTGGGCACCCCATTGCACAACAGATGTCACCACTACTCCGAAGAGGGCTCAAACCACGCGTCATTCTCCTAACATGTGATATGTACTACATTGCAATCATACTTGACAATCGTTCTTTAACAATGCTTCACTTGAGTTTTACACTTGTTCAAATACTTGGGAAGGGTCACTTTACTTGCATGTAGAATGAAGATGGAGACTCCTAAACCTATAAGGAGACTTCAAACAAGTAGATGGTGTTTCCCTAATGGATGTGCACTAATTATTTCACAGTTTAGGGAACATTAGGTGTCTTTAGTGCTCATTTTTATATGAGTTCATAAAGTGTCATGCTACCAAATGAGGTAGGATTTACTTGCTTATATATGCTTTCGAAGGTTGTTATGTTATGAACAATTAACCAAGCGGGTATATTTGTTCATAAGAATGTTATAGAATTGAAATAATTAACTCAAAACATGTCGGTCCAAAACTGTACAGTAGGGTCAGTATTGACATTTTACAAAATCGGTTGAAACAAATGATTTTGGACCGGAGGGAGAAAAGTGTGTTTTGACTTCATGAGCATAAACATGGATGTTCTAGATGTATTTTATGCAATTAGAATTCAGAGACTGACGATAGAGAGGTGTGAAAAGATAAGCAAGTTCCTACAGTGATATCAGGGTGTGTTAAGTAAGAGTGCATTTGTCTATGCAAGTGTGCAATGTCAAGATCGATAGTGTCAAATGAGATATTTCCAAATTTGAGTGTATGCATCCCCCTCTTTAAGTATGAAATTGAAAAATACATACTTAAAAGGAAAACATACATGAGTGTGTAGGCACACTTTGTCTTCGCTCGCAATAATTTTGTTTTACAATAACCCATTTTGTTGGTGTTGACATGCTCCAAGATGAAACCTACAACACAAAGTGTAGTCAATGCCCAAGATAGGAAATTGAACTATAACTCAAAATGTAATGAAAGTATTGTAAAGAAATGTGCAACAAGAAATGTCAAAAGAGATGCAAAACATGGAAGAAATACACCTGTTTTTTTTATGGAGGGAATGTGCTCCCGTTCTTGTGCCTTGAAGATTATAAATTTCCTGAACTCTAATGAAGAATTGAGGGTGATCAGTCCCCAATTTATGCCAAGGAGAGGTTGATGCATTGGGTGTACCAACCTAACACATGGATGTTGAAGAGAAGAGCCAAAAAAGATGAGGAGCCAAATCACCCAACCAAGGAAGAAGACCATGTATCAAATTCATTCAACAACTTTGATATCTTCCCCTTAAGTGCAAGAGGATAGGAAAGTTTTTCCTACAAAGAACTTATCCGCTTCGATACCTTCCACAACCCCACATACCATACTGGTGTAAATGGATATAAGCCCAATTTTGTAAATTAGGTCACATAGTAGAAAAAAGAAATAAGTGCCCCCATATTCTTCTCATGTGTCGCATAACTAAGTAGAAATTGAGTAGTTATAATTGTGTGTTGAAATATGAGTGGAGAAAGGAGACCCGTGCCTCCAATGTGTCTAAAACTGGAAGTGAAATTGAGTACTATGGAGAAAGAGAATGAAATACTTCATGCCCTGTAAATCTCAACCTAAGTATGAAACCATATAAAAAAAATGTTCTAGTGATGAAAAACCTGACACTATTGAAAGATCTGGATAAAATGCCCCCTGGGAAAAACCATATAATAGGGTCATAACCATTAATACGGTGCTAACCGGGCTATGTGTTTTTGACCATGTACAAATTTTGTTGATTTTCTGTGTCTGAGTCCAATTCTGAGGTATTTTTGTCTGCCTTTGCATATGTCTATGTGCCCAGAAAAATGCTTGTGCTTACTGGAAATTTCCCCTCTTTTTGAGGCATGTGTGATGAAGAATGTGAGTGTGTGGCAAAAAAGAAAAGATGTATACCCATGTCTGAGAAGCTAAGAACTTGTGTATAACCTCTAAAAAGTTGATGTGGTGGCCACCAAGAAGAAATTGTACCTGCAAGGGGGATGCAAATGGTAGAAACCATGGTGCAAAACAAGAGCAATGACAATAAGAAGCATGATAACAATAACAATGTTAATGCAACAAAATAGTAATAACATCAATAAAAAACCATGTGTTAGTAGAAAAAAAGTGCATACAATGTAGAAACAAGTGCAAACATGTCAAACATTGTCACAAAAGACAAAATACCTGCAAACATGAGACACCCACAATTTCGCAAGACAATTAAGGCCCTTGAGCCTATAGACAAGAGATACACAACCACACACAAGGCATAATGCCACAAACATGGGACACCCACGGTGTTGCAAGACAAATCAAGGCCCTTATGCCACAATAGTAGAAAACAACATACACACACACAACTAGCAAGCATGTATGATAAACAAGTGTATCTAAACACATAACATATGATATAAAGGAGCTAGTGAAGCAATAACTGTAAGCACTATACAAGACACATGTGTTAGTCTTGTTAGTCCAAAATATAGCAAATACACAATATATATGTAACCAAGCATAACGAAGGAAAGAAAGGAACTATAATGGAAATATAACACTTGGATATAGTATGCAAAATTAGATGCCCCAGAGGTTAGCAATATGTGTAAAGGGCAAGCCAACACCTATCATCGTGTATCACTTTGTGTATGTCCTGCATCATGCTCAATATACCATGTGAACACATGTGTGTAAAGAAGAAATGATATCTATCAAACCAAAGGAATAAACATGTATAATGTAAAGTGCAAACAATATATGCCATATAAACATGTCTTGATTTTGTATTTTTGCAAATATTTGAATGTTTTTGTATTTTAAAAATATTTCATTGTTGATATATAAGTATGCAACTAAATATGAGAAGCAAGGTTTCCCCCAAGTGTGTCTCCAAAGTGAGGTTTGGGTGTGGAACTGCTCCCTCAACAGTCAATTTGAACCTATAAACAAAATGTGTCATCGGGAAACGAGGGGGGAATAACATGAGAGTTATCCCAAGAGAACCATATGAGGAGGTGAAATAAATATCGAAGATGATGGAGGCTCAAGCCTCGAATGGGTCATAGAAGGTGACTCAAGTGTAAGCGGAACGATGGTGGTGATATGTGTCGAAAAAGGCCTATGAGGAGAACCATAAATAATAGAGAACTAAGTACAATTTGATGTGTTGTAGTTGTTGGGTGGACTAGAAGAATGAAGATTCCTAGAATACCTATGAGAAATTGTAGAGCGATCCATAAAGCTAGAAGATCTGTGTAAAGTTATGTGAGAGTTTGAACCACTAGAGACAATGTGCGCAAAGGAAGGCCTATGAGGAGACCTAGAGGCCCTAGAATTGTGTAATGTAACATGTGCAATCAAAAGCCTATCATGAGGCCAAGGAGGACTAGTGTTATGTGAAACAATAGACATATACGTAGATGCACTAGGAAGAGAGATAAAAACTATAGAAGAACTAGGCATGTTAGGAGAGAAATACCTAAAAGGAATACCTCAAATAGTGAAGACCTTCTGATGATGAATAAACTTGATACATTGATGAATGATGGATGGAACATCCCTAAGAGCATGTAGCCAAGGGAGACCTAGATGTAATACTCTAGCAACAATAGATTTAACAACCAAGAATGAAATTTGTGTAGTGATAGATCCAACTGTAATTGGTAGTGTAATGCATTAAAAGTGTGGATCAAAATCAAGTGCAAGAATCTCAAAAGGAATGCCAAGAGACTGAAGTAATGGCCATGCACAAACATTATCCTTGTTATGTGGAATAACCAAGACACCTTGAATAGGAATATGATGAATAGAGATAGTAATAGATAATGTGTCAGAGATAAGTGAGTCATCTATATCAGAATCATCAAAGGAAATGATTGGTGTGGAAGATGATGTGCAAGTAATAGTGCTAATCATAGCATCAAGTGGATGATCATAAGAAGGCGGTGGTGACACCACACAATGAGCGTTATGAACTTCCTAAGTAAATGTGTCATTAGTATGCTTAGGAAGTGGATCATTGAATATTTTCAACTTAGCATTGTTATTGGTAGGCTTAGAAGATTCAATGGGCTCATCACATTCGATTGCATTAGAATCAATAAGATCTTGAATGATGTATCATAGCTTAAGAAATATATATGTAGAGTAACCAATACATCTATGATAATCACAATAAGCATTAGCATCGAAGATCTTACTTTGAGGCTTGCTTGTATCAACCTCAAACAGTGGAGGGAGAGACATGAGATTGCACTCAAGTAATTGTTTTAAAACCATGCGTGGAGGACAAGGTAACCGTGTAAATTTCAATCTTGTAGGTTGAGCAACAATGTTGACAATGTCTTTAGAAGAACCTTAGGGTCATTAGATTTTCCTTTGAAATTAGATTTTCTTTGGAACTTGGCATTTGATGGATTAGGGGAGCTAGCAACATACTTGAGTTTGTTCATGTGCAATAGCTTAGCTTCACGCTCTTTCAGTGTATGACATAAATGGTCAAATTTTGAAACTTATCAAAATGATTGTCTTGTAATGGAGGAAGAAAACTTTGAACAAAAAGGTCATTGTAACTCAATGACTAATATGTTGTTCATCTTAGTAAGCATTGTTCTAGAATGCAAGGCATAATCATTGATATGCTCATTATATCCTTGTTTGATTTTGGACTTTTTTGTGTAAGATATCTTATCCCCAATGTTGATTGAAAATTGTGCCAAAAATTGATTTTCCAATATAGTAAAAGAGCGCACAAATTGTGTGGGGAGATCATAAAATGATTACAAAGCAAAGTCCTTAATACTCCTAGGGAATAACTTAGTAAGCAATATATCATTAGATGCATAGTCAAAACAAGAAACGTGAAATGATCTACGATGCTCTTAGGGGTCACCCTTGCCATCATAGATAGGAAGCTTAGGTGGAACAAAACCAATAGGCAAAGGATATGAGATAACTTGATGTTCAAGTGGATTATGGAATAATTGAGAATAGTCCATATCATTGCAATTATGAGAGACACGTTGTTGTAATTGTAATATTTGTGCTTATAAAGAATGGACAAGGGACTCAAGAGTTTGTGTGCTAGATGAAGATGCATGTGAGCCATTATGATGATAGATAGGAAGTGTAATAGCAATAGTGGTTGTAAGAATAGGCATAGACATATTTTCATAGGAATGTGAGGTGCCCCCAAGGAGGTAGGCACAAAAAATGTGGGTATAGTAGATGTTGCCATAAAGGCATGCTTGAGTTGATCTCTTGTAACATATAGAAGAATATCAATGTTGTCAGGATGTTTGTGCAAGAAATGTTGTAAATGTTGTTCCTCATCCTCAGGAAGGTCTTGTGTATGGTGGTCATAATTAATATTGGAACCATCACCTTATGCATGATCCATATTAATAGTCAAAATAACATTAACAAATAGATCATCATGGACTTGAGCACAAGGGCAAGCAAGAGTGGGACAAGAATCAAAAGATGTGGACAAGCTATATAAATATTGATAATGATCTCGAAGAATCGTCATGATGAAGCACAAGACCCAAACACAATAAAATAGAAGAGAGAAACCCTAGGACAATAAAGCACAATGTTGATACAAACAAATCAGACTTGAATGTTAGATGAAACCCTAAGGCCACTAGGGTTAGGGATACAATGTTTGATTAGAAAATGTCGGGTTCACCAAATGATTTCACTTTTTGAGAAGTGAATCTCACCCTTTTTAAGTTTTAAATGTTTTAAATAACATACATAAAAAGGATGAATAATGTTACAGGTGGATATTCTAATTTAATTAACTTCTAACATTAATTACACAAATCAAAATAATGTTTTTCAAAGTGACTATTGATCTAGAAACTATCAAAACAAAAGGGAAAGAGTGCACTTAGCTGATTCTGTGTGGATCTCGAAGAGTCTGGGTGGTCTGAGTACAAGAACAAGTAGATCTGGAACTAGAAATGATTCATTGTTGAAACTATGACCTGAAATTGAGCTTGGTCAAAACCATACAACTTAGTCCAAAGCATATGTACAGTCTTGACCCTTCTATATGGTCTTGGACCTACTTGGAATATGGGTCTATAACTTCCTGAGTGCTTTATCTAGCCTGAAATTGTGTGTCATTTTGTGTCGGTCTTCTTTATTCACCTTCATAATGGCTCTGTAAACTCTTCTCAAACCCTAAAACCCTTGTAGTGCAAGGAGTTCCTACAAAACAAATTTAGGTGGGTTGTGGGCACCCCTATGCACCACTAATGTCGCCACTACTTTGAAGAGGGATCAAACCACACGTCATTCTCCTAGCATGTGATATCTACCATAGTACAATCAGACTTGACAATCGTGCTTTGACAATGCTTCACTTGAGTTTCACACTTGCTCAAATACTTGGGAAGGGTCATTTTGCTTGCTTGTAAGATGAAGATGGAGACTCCTAGACCTGGAAGGAGACTTCAGACCAGTAGAGGGTGTTTCCCTAATGGATGTGAATGAGTTATTTTGTAATTTAGGGAGATTTGGGTGCCTTTAGTGTTTACTTTTACATGAGGAGTTCATAAAGTGCCAGGTTACCAAATGAGGTATGATTTACTTTCTTATATATGCTTCTGAAGGTTGTTATGTCATGAAAGGATGACCAAGGGGGTATATTTGTTCATAAGAATGTTATATAATTGAAAGAATTAACTCAAAACATGTCGGTACAAAACCATACAATAGGGTCAGTATTGACATTTTACAAAACCGACCGAAACCGACGTTTTTGGACCGGAGGGAGAAAAATGTATTTTGACTTCATGGGCCTAAGCATGGATGTTTCTAGATGTATTTTATGTAATTAAACTTCAAAGACTGACAATAAAGAGGTGTGCAAAGATAAGCAAGTGCATGAAGTGATATCAGGGTGTGCTAAGCAAGAGTGAGGAGAGTGCATTTGTCCATGCAAGTGTGCAATGTCAATGTCAACAATTTCAAAGGATAGAATTCCAAATTTGAGTGTATACAATATCATCTCTAGTGATATGCCAAGCAGATTACCCTTTGAAATGAGCATCAATCATCAGATGGCCTTGATTTTGGGATCCAATTTGTCCAAGAAGGTTGTGTATTGGATGAGATTGAAGGAGAATGATGAGGTTAAGAGGCAAGTACAAGAGTTGTTGGAGAAAGGGGTATAATCCAAGAGAGTTATAACCCCTACACCGTACATGTTTGTTAGTACCTAAGAAAGGTGAAGGGTGGAGGATGTGCACTCACTCTAGAGCCATTAACAAGAACGCTATGAAGTATATGTTCCAATTGTCAACAATTGATAACATGATGGATTGCCCAAGTGGATAAGTACTTTACCAAGATTGGCCTAAATAGTGGATACAACCAGATAAGGTTTAGAGAGGGAGATGATTGGAAGACTGCGTTCAAGACCAAGAACAATTTGTATGAATGTTTAGTGATGCCTTTTAGGTTGACGAATGCACCAAGGACTTTTATGAGGTTCATAAATGAAGTATTGAAGCCAATCTTGGAGAAGCTTATCATTGTGTGTTTGGATGACATTTTGATCTTCAGTATAGAAAAAGAGGAATGAGGTACCTAGGGAAAGTGTTGCACTGCGTACGAGAAAAAAATTATTGGCAAACTTGAGTAAGTATAGCTTCATGATAACAAAGTTGGTATACTTGGGTTATTTTATATCATGAGATGGATTGCAAATGGATCTAGAGAAGGTGAAAGATATCTTAGAGTGGGCATCACCCAAGACTTTTTTGAGGCCAAAAGATTTCATGGATTAGAGAGTTTCCATAGGAAGTTCATTAGGCACTTTAATGGGATATGCACAACCACCACAAAGATGATACGAAAAGAGATAAGAGTTCGTTTGGATAGAAAAAGTAGAGCATAACTTCCTAAATTATAAGAGAAAGGTAACTGAGCAATTGGTGTTGGCACTGCCATATTTCAATAAGGTGTTTCAAGTTGACTGTAATGCAAGTGTACTTGCAATTAGAGAAGTACTTAGTTGAGAAGGTAATCCATTTGCTTATTAAAGCAAGAGACTGAATGAAGCCAAACAAAGCTTTTTAATTTGTGATAAGATATTTTATGTCATAGTGCAAGCTCTTAATAAGTGGAGGCATTATCTGCTACTGAAGGAGTTTGTATTGTATAATGATGTTAAAGTGCTACAATTGATAAATAGGCAAGGTAAATTGATCCAAAGACATATAAAGTGGGTCAAAGCATATGAGTGGTAAATCAAACAAGGTTGCAAATACCTTGAGCGGATGTTGTCTCTTGTTGAATGAGATGCATGTAGAGGTAATTGGATTTGATAGTATGAAAGTAATGTACAAAGAGCACAATGATTTTAGGGATGCATGGGAAACATGTGATAACCCTGTGAGGATGAAAAAATATTATAGTTTGATTACTTTCTAGAGGAAGGATTATTGTTCAGGGGAAAAGAGTTACACATACCTTGAGGATCCTTGAAAGAAAATTTGATCAAGGAGAAGCATAACAAAGGACTAGATGGTAATTGTGGTCTAGATAAGGGATCAAGGGCTTGGGCTATTGGTGAGTTACAAGTATTTTGTAATCATCATTCCAAGTTGTTGAGCCCATTGATCACTTTCAATAAGTAGACATGGGGACATCTTGAGGTGGTGGTCACACTTTTCTTTGTGGACCAAGCGGAACACACCTAGGACATTATGGACCCAAGTCCATCCCCTTGTCCCACTTTGAAAAGGTGCTCCTCCATGGATCCACTTTGCTTCATAACTTCAATACATTGAAAGTGTTTACCATCCAACATTTAAGCATATATCCACATTTTGTGGCCCGAGCTATGACTCTCGATTTAGGCCTTTCTACTCCAAATGGCGGTTGTGGCTCTCATAAGGGGGTCTTCAACATCTAGGGTTTCGACAATGGTGGACAAGGGATGGAGGCAACGTCATTGGTGGTCTGTTTGACTCTCTGAATATTAACAATAGCATCTCATCCTCCCCAAAGTGAAACAAAGAGGGCATTACTATTGTCGAGCAACCAAACATTTGCGCGGGTGTCTTATCAGGCAGAGCTCTTTGCATGGCTGCATTAGAGATAGATGGAGTTGATGTGCAGTTTGGTGGCCCTAGCTTGACTATTGTAGCTCATAATAACATGCTTTCCTAAATTGGGTTTTTGGAAAAAATGAAATGGTTGCTCGAGTAGCTAAGGTCAATCCCTCGCTGCACTAAGAACTTGCTCTCGGTTTGCTTCAAGGAAATGGTGCTAAAAGTGAAGCCTTCCACATGAAAAGAGGTGTGATCTTCTGTTTCAATTTGTTGTGGCACACTCTTCCTACTCTTCTCATGTGGATTTGAGATTCATGGAGACACCTTGTTGAAGGTTATCTCGAGATTTATCCTTTTGCAAGGGGATTTTGCATCGTTATTTTTTATTTTGTTGTAGAAAGGAATGTTGTGCTTTGTGATCAGATCTAGGTTTGGGATTAACACTATCTCCAACTCAAAACCTCTAACCCTTCTTTCAACCCTGCTACTGAATCCTTTCATATGAAACATGTATGGGCCAGACTATCGAATCTTCCACTTCAAATTTGGGATGAATCGTGTTTTGAAGCTATTGGTAACACTTTGGTGGGTTCTTAATAATTGATGATACTACCTTGTTATTTACCCACACAACATTTGCTCATATTTTAGTGGATATCGATTTAACAAAAGATCATCATGTTGATAGCACTTTGAAAGTTGCATTTCGTTCTTCGTCAAGGTCTTTGGACTATGAGGGTTTTCATTTTTGTTGTCAACAGTGCTTCACAACATTTCACATGGTTTTGGATTGTCAAAGTTCTAAATGTAAGTCAAAAGGCGTGGTTTCGTGGGCCTTCCCCATTGAATTATTGTTTAAGGAAACCAAGACCTCTTCTCTGATCTCAAACTAGTTATGGAAGTTCTTTCTGCTTCAAAACCTAATTCATTGGAGGGGTTAGTAGAATCATCAAAAGATGGTCCTATGGAGGTGGCCTCAGAACCATCCTTATCTTCCCAATTGGAGTCTGAACCATTTGTTTCTTTTGGGGTGGAAAGGAACCTTTTCTTCTAGTTGTAAGCAATTTCGACTAATAAAAGTAGTGTTAGTTTCTTTTCATGGTGATCCAAACCCTAATCTTAGGGTAATGATAAGTCTTGGATGATAGTGCAAAAAAGGAAGAAAGCACCTCTAAAAAATGCTTCAAAACGTCATAACATGAATTGTCGATCCCAAAAAGAAAATGAAAAAAAAAACTTGGGTGATTGACTAGTTTGGTGGGACTTTTGGTCCTCTGCTTCACTTTAGTTGTCATTTTGTTATTTGTTAGCAGCCTTTTACTTCTGGGTCTAGTGTTGAAACCTATCTTTTGTGATCCTTTATTGTCGTATCTCCCTATTTAACTTATACAAGGGAGAGGGACCCTTTCAAAATTCAGTTTACTCAATAACTAAAAAAATGGCATGGATAAGACATTAGCACAACTTACAGAAGGCTACTTTTGGCCAAAAATGAGTATAAATGTGAAGTAATTTGTGCGAGCAAAGTTTTCCAATTGGCAAAAGGGAGGAATCAAAACAAAATGGTGTATCAACCATTGTTTATACTAGAGAAACTATGGGAGCGCATAAGCATTGATTTTGATTTAGAACTTTCTAGAATTTAGAAGTGCTATGGTTTTATGTTTGTCTTCGTGGACAAAATTTCAAAGATGACACTTTATTGTGTGCAAGAAGACTAAGTACACTACACATGGAGCAAACTTGTTTTTCAAAGAAATTGTTATGTTGCATTGATTTTTGTGCATGATAATATTTGATTAGGATACAACGTTTGTGGGAAATTTTTGGAGAACATTGTGGAAGACATTGAGCAATTAGTTGCAATTTAGTTTGGCTTACCATCCTTAGACAAATGGATAAATGAAGGTTATCAATCATAATCTGAGAAACTTGTTGCAATGTCTAGTTGGAGATGGGATTCGGTCTTAGCACAAGTTGAATTCACATACAATACTTTAGTGAATCATAACACCAAAAGAACACTACTAAATAATATATGGGAGCAACCCACAAGGAGTTGTGATATATCAGTAGCATAGGGAGAAGAATTGTGGGAGATGAATATTTTGCCAAGTACATGAGAGAATTGCCCCAACAACTATGGAATAGTTGAAAAAAAGTAATGTGAAGTAAAACTAATATGTAGATCATAAGAAACAGAAGCATATATTTGAAGTAGATGACTTGATGTAAGCACGCTTGAGGAAGGATATGTTCTCAGAAGGAACATATGATACGTCAAAGTGGAAGAAGAACGAACTGTGTAAGGTGCTTCAGAAAAATCATGTTATATGCTTACGAGATCGAGTTGCCAAAGGGGATAGACATTTCACCTATTTTTAATATGACAAACTTGTACATGTATCATAAGGGGCAAGTGAATGATGAAAACGCAGACTCAAACATTGCATAATTGGATTGCAAACATCATTTGTACGAGAAGGCAAAAGAGGAAATTGAGAAGAAAATTGGCACTCAAGTCATTAAGTAGACGTGAGGTAGAGTATGAGTATCTAGTCAAGTGTTAGAACAAAGAATGGTCATGAGTAACTCATGGTTCATTTCACTTACCTAAGGTGATGATGTGGGGGAATCCAAGTTCACAAGAAATAATGCATCACCTAAAACCAAGTAGAGTTAGTAAAATAAGTGTTTGCAGTTCCTATTGGTTGGGAACACAACTATGCACAATAAAACACTTTATGAAATCATACAATATTATGGAAATCTTGCAATTTCCAACGCAATACAAAATTAGTGAGGTCTTGTGATTCCTAGTGAGATCGCATGTATATGTATGTGACAAATTCCTAGTGAGTTCACATGCATCTATATGTGACTATGGGGTCCTATAACGTTGCCCATAACCCAAGTACCTATGAAATGTTATAAAGTGCATGCAAATGAAGATTTTGCAAAATCCAACGGATTCTATATTTAGAACGTATTTGCAAGGAGCCTACAAATCTTTACGAGATTTTATAGATTCTTGCATAAGGTTCCCTTGTGCAATAAGAGGTCCATTATGATGTGTGGCAAATAACCCTAGAAGCAATTATTGCAAATTATGCAAAATATCCTTGTCCCACCTAGACATGTGTTACTTTCATCTATCAAGTGCTCGAACAAAGTTGTTTGCCTGCTAGAGGTCAGATGTTAACAACCCTGACAACTCTGAGCACTAACACCGATAAGAAGAAAGAAGATATTACATTTTACAATTGGAGACCAAAGCATTATGCGATAAAACCCCACAATAAGTGTAAGTACCAAAAATTAAATGGCCCCTTCTGAAAAAGGGGGAGAAAATGATAGTGGCTCAGCTCGAAAGTTGATCCTCAATAAGAGAAAGAAGAGCTCAATAGTACAATACTCTGCCAAACAAATCAATTAGCTTCCTACCGAGAAGTGTTTTCAATAGCTTGTCAGTTACGACTTCTTAAGAGGGCATGTAATAGGACTGGACAGTCATCAGAGTTAGTGTGTCCCATTTGATACTAGATTGTAATAATTATACGATGGAGAATATGGATAGAGGAGAGAAACTTTTGTATGGTTGTATTTATGAATCAATAGAGAGTTCGTCAATTGTGTGTCATTCACTATGTGGAATAGTGCAATCATTAAAGTTACAAGGTTTGAGGCACTCCTTCATTGGATTCTCATCACCATTATTCCATCACCTTTAGTATGTCCCCAACATATTTGAGGCATATCTCAATGTCTTGGAGTCTTCAGGATTTCCCTAACTACTACATTAATGTTTTGGGGTCATCGGGACATCCCAAATACCTTCTCTCCCTACCTACCTAATAGGAAGTATCCTCAAGACATTGAAAAAGTTGAGAAATAAGGGAAGTGAGGAGGATGACATCACCTCCATGTACTGTGTACCTCAAATATTTTTGAAGGCCCTAGAATGTAAGGGATGCATCCTCACGTAGCACTAGAAATAGTTTTAAAATTTTGCAGTATAAACATCGGAACAAGTGCCATGCAATATTGTAATTTGATATAAACTACAATAAAGAACATGTATTTACTAGAAATTCCCATAAAACCTAAATGTGAAAGACGCAATGAAATGCATTTTGAAACAATTCATTTGTGGAGGAAGAATGAATGTAGAGGATTAAGAAATAGAAAACAAATATGCATACCTCCAAAACATAGCTAAAGAAACACATTTAGCTAATTTGCAAAGTCAACAAAAAGATCTTTCCTTATTCCACCCCTAAACAAGCTCCATGTCATGAATATTTTAGGCACTATTATAAACAAATCCATTAGGACAAAATTATTAAAAAGCTTCCTCATTTTTCCATATCAAAAGCTTTACATGCCACTCAAGATTCCTTTGCGTCCCTCTAAGAGAAATTTCCCTTCAAATCAAACCTCAATATAATGGTCGTTCAATGCCTTTGATCCCATTTTTGTAATGTCAAAAAATGTAATTTGAAAATTTCTTAAGACACTAGTCAAGCATTTATGAATCTCAATGGATACACAAATTAATAAACAATGAAATTAAGGACAGTAGGGAAAAACAAGTTATAAGGAGTCGAGTTTAAAGGAATATAACAGTTAGAAGTGACTTGATAAACTAGTGCTTGATATTGATTAAGCAAATTCTGAATGGACATCCACATATTTCGAGGCATCAATTCAACTACATAAACATAAATAAAATAGTGGTGTAAAATGTAATGTTGCATTTAGCATCCTAAACAAAATAACAAAAAACATGCAGAAACCCAAGAAGGGTTATCTCACCCCCACAGCTATTTTTTTGATGTCTTGCTTAAGAGATTGTTTATCAACATATCCAAATCAAATTTAAAATAGTCAAAGTCACATTAAAAAACAACTAACAATTACAATATGAGAGTTTAAAATGCACATAATCCTAAAATTATTCTATTTAGGAAAAAATGTCATTGTTTTAGGTTACTCTATATTTGCAAAAGATAATGCATTCTTTTGTTTTGATTGTAGAAAATGGAAAATTGAGGGCCAAAAGCGTCTTTCTAAAAAAATAGAGTTTACTTTTAACTACTTATCAATCTAAGTTGTCAAACCTAATCTAGTACTAGTATGAGGTTTCGGTTGCCAATACGACAATTATTTTTCTCTAGGTTTTGGTAAGGTTAGGTATGGCCACAAAAAAATAGAAAAAATGTTGTTAAATAAGAAAAATTAACCACATAACATGTAGAAAAAACAAGATAAGTGAAATAACCACAACACATTTCACTTGAAAACAATATTTTGTTAGGAGTTAGTCTTCAAATGTGGGGTGTTAGTTTGTTTAGGTTAGTACTCCACATTATTATTTGTTAATTAGTGTGTGTCAATAAAATGCAAAGATAATAACACATAATGTAAGTAATTGTTGCTTACATAACAATCGCATTACAATAGGAGTTTATAGAGATTAGGCGAAATTTAGGGAGTAGGTTGAGAGATTGTGGGAGATTCTAAATGAGATTTGACTCCCTAATTTTAGGAAATTAACTCTCAACATATTGTACTATTTCACATTGAATAAATCATGTCAATTGAATATATTTAAGCATATGCTCTCTCCAAGTGAAGAGGTTAGCCCCAACATTTGGTATCATAGCAAATTTAAACAGAGGTCTCTTTGATTTTCACTCCACTCATGTTTTGTTTTTCAAGTAGACTAAGACAAGAGGTTAGCAAATACCACGGACCTCCCACGACTCTGTTACCTTTTTGTGTCCATCCACTTGTAATGTTAAACGATGCAAACAAAGGACTAGTAGATACCACAGACCTTGTGTGAATCCTTTGGCATATGCCATTTGCTTGCATCGTCTATCTCTTGCATTTTGTTCACCATATGTGCAATTTTGACTCCATTTTGTTCACCATGTTGATGCTAAAATAATGTTTGTTTAGCCTAATTTTGTGTTTGATATGTTATCTTTGTTGTTTAAGTGTGTTTGTAGAGCAGTTGTGCAAGTCAATTTTTTCGTGTCACATTTTGGAGTGAATCATACCTCAAGTTTGAATTCAAAACGTCTAAAAAAAACTATGAACTATTAACATGATGTATTTTTATTGCAATCAAATCTAGGCTTTTTGAGGTTTTTGCAAAACTACATGAGGAAGAACAAGAACATCGACAAAAAATTATCTTCAAAGTGCAATCACAGACTCTTTTTAGCACAACTCATCTGCTAATTTTCAAAGTAGGATTTGAATAAATTATTTTGAAATGTTTTGGCATGAAGCATTAGATCCATCTTCATGCAGCATTGAGTATTTACATTGGATCAAGATCTATGGTTTTGGGCTTGATCTACTTGAATTCCTTCATGACCTTCCTTCCATTTGAATTGCTTCTCACTGGCTTAGGCTTGCTCCAATCTCCCATCGAGCTTGGCTCACTCCGCGTTTAACTTGGCGAGTTATTCACGAGTGCCATTTCTCTACATTAGAGGGGGAACTAGATCCAAGCTCATTGCATTTATGGCGAGCTACTTCGGTTAAGATCTATCATGTCATGAGTTACACCGCAATTCCATTCCATTCGAGCTCCCTAAATGGTTCAACTCTATGAGCTCTCGTCTCTCCTTATGACAACCTAACGGGCAAGACATTCCATACCTCAGTGTTTAGCAACAACGAAATTCATTGGCACAAATCCAATGCTATCATTGATCAAACTTACACAATGGTTTCAACCCCAAGGAGTTTTTTCAAAATTTTAAAAGGGAAATTATCATTTGTAATTGGATGCATTTTCAGTTGACACTAATATCTAACAGTTTTTACATTCAAGGGAAGGGGTGAATGTTAGGAATTAGTCCTCACATGTGGGTGTTAATGTATTTAGGTTAGTGCTCCACATTATTATTTGTTAATGTGTGTGTGTGTGAACAATATGTAGAGAGAATAACATATAATGTAAGTAATTGTTGCTTACGTAACAGTCACATTATAATAGGAGTTGGTAGAGAGTAGAAGAGAATTAGGGAGTACATTGAGAGATTGTGGGAGGTTCTAGTTGAGATTTGACTCCCTAATTTTAGGATATTGACTCTATATATATTATACTATCTCTCATTGAATAAATCATGTTGATTGAATCAATTTGAGTGTATGCTCTCTCGAGGAGAAGGGGGTAACACCAACATATTCATAACTGATAATTCAATGTCAAGTATCATGATAAATTCAAATAGATTAATAGTCACTAGTCAACTTTTAAAATGCAAGTATATAGTGCAAATATATACTCAAAATAAATCAACAATGAAATTGTCTTGCTGCTCCATGTCGAGAAATGAAAGTTGGGCAATGGAAGCATCCAAGTTAGAATGCTTGTATTGTACATCTTAACCCATCATCGCCTCTTGCTTGTATTTTGCTTGTTTGTGTGATAAAAAGCACTAATTGGAATATACTTACCAACTCTTCCAACTTTTTTGCAACCAATTGTGCTTAACTAAGTGGATAAATGAATATGTATTATATTTTAGCTCAATTGAAGAGAAACTCGCAACCTATTGAGTCACAACTAATGCAATATGAAAATATATAAAGCTAAAAACTAAAATATAAAACATAAAACATAAACAAAGTTACAATTAAAAAACATACTTGTTATAGAATTTTTGTTGCAAAACATCGTAGGTGTGGATCCTTACTCGTAGAGGTACCACCATGTATAAGCATCATTATATTTGCTTCAAAGAGTGCAAAGGCTATTAGCTATTGACGCTCTAAAATTCCCAAACTCGGTTTGTATTTCTGGGTCGAGGAAGACTCTAATGAATGTCCCCTCATACCCATCACTAACTTCAACATCAATGTATGTTGGCACCCTACTGGACAAAGAAAGTATCTTTGTTGTAGTCTTATGAAGCAAGGCAAAGAAATGCAACATTGTCATCATTTTGTTCCACCAATCAATGAAATATATGTGCACTTACTTGAAAAAGTTCTTCACGTGATCTTTTTCTCTGACATATATAGCAGAGCTCATCTTCCCAATCATTAGATGCTATCATAAATCAAGCCAAAACATAATTGATTTGTATCAACGAATTTGATCATGTTTGTGATTAGATAAAAAGAGCAAGTAATCAAAATGAGCCTACCAATGTCATCTAAGATCAACACTTATACTTTTGTGTTTGATTGCTTCTATAAAAGCCAAAGGTTATTCATAATCATGTTGCACAATGTCTTCCGCACCTTCACAAGCCATTTCAAAACAAGTGTGTGCTAGTAGGAAAATCGAGTCTCAACAACCAAATAAAAATTCAAAGCAAGTAAAATCTTTAAAAGTTAAAAATTCTACAAGTATTATACATTAATAATTCAAAACACCCATTTCATTCAACTTTGACAATTTCAATTTCGAGAATGACATGAAGATGACTTGGGACATGTGAGATTGGATGATAAACATTTGGATCTCACTGGTATTACCAATACACATGTTACATTCACTCAATTTGCTACCCAAATATATTGTAGCATAAGGTTGGGTGAATGAACAATACAATGTATTTAGATTATGTGCTCGTACCTTGCCTTAATCAACATCCCTGCAATATGACATTTTTTAGCATTTTTTGTTTTTACGATTTATTTCTTCACAAAATAACAATGACTAAAAATCTTCTTAAAATGCTTGGATCCATCTTCAAATAAATAAACAATGGAGGTAATGCTTGGGGAGGAAGAGTAAGACCTAGATTCCAAAATAGTTATGCGATGCAAGAAACAATTAGTAACTCATAAATAATTTTAGAAATGTTTAAATCAATTAGTAAATTGATTTATAATTAAGCAATGCTTAATTATAGTAATCAATTCATGAATAAACTAATCAATTATATTACTAAATGAATAATATAAATAGTTAATTAAACTAAAGTGATTAAAAATAATTAATTAATCAATTTAATTAATTACTTTATTAGTTAATAAATAAATTCAATTAATTAATTAGGCAAATCAGTCAATATTAATTAATTAATCCAACAAATCAATTAACTAATTAATTAATTTGTAAATTCAATTAATTGATTTTTAGCATAATCCATTACAACTTAAATAACGGTTTTGAGGTTCCACTACCGTAATAGACTCTATAAGCATGTCAACAATGAATTGTGCATCGTTCACCTATACATGCAATCAATGACCTTCAAAAAAAATTACCCCTTTACAACACACTAAAACCACATTAATCAATGGCCTATTAGCTACATCTTTCCATCTATAAAAAATTATGGACACCCTTATTTCTATCCACAAATCCCTCATGGGTTACAATTAATCTACATATTTCTTTCTTTTCCAAATAAGGTGATGCAGACCTTATCATAACTAGGGTCAATGTACCCTTTAGAGGCTTCATTGATACTTCACCATATACCACTAGTACGGTGACTTAACAACATTAAATGGAAACCTATTGATATAAAAACAATGCACAATGAGTTGAGGGATATGAGTTGATCAGCGATATCCCTCAACTCATTTTGAAATGGGACTGCAAATTATGTTCATCTAAGAGAAAATGGTGAATCCTCTTCATTTGTAAAGGGTGTCACCAAAATGTATGTGTAGAAGCCACATAAAGGGTACAAGATGGAGTAGCAGGGGGCTTGCTCAATCGACATCATTTTTCTTTGCCAACAGATGCTTCGATTTAAGGGCAATCACTACATTTTGCTTCTTCTTGCTCTTTTATGTATTCAAGGATCTTTGTTGTTGGCAACCCCTTTCCTCTCAACCCAATGCAAGTTATGATTCATTGGCCACGAATTGCACATAATATCCCTTGTTGGGATCTTACAAAAAATTGACAAAATACAGAAATTTGCAGCAAATACTAAATCTGATTTTTTTCTGATTTTATGCAGAAAATTACAGCTAGGGCAGCGAACAGTAAAATATGAATAACTCCCAAATTATCCGCTCAAATCACTTGAAATTTTAAAGAGAACTAGATAATAATATAAAGAACACAAGGGAAATATTTTTGGAATTTTTCAGTCAATATAACGCTGCCAGAAATTTACAGCGTGCCTAAAATAGCCGAAAACTTCTAAAATTAATATCTTTTGCTAAAGAAGTCCAAATGAGCTGAAATTTTGGATCTTGGGCCACAAAAATATGAAGAATAATATTCCAAAATTAGTTTTCGCACAGCAAACACGAAACCCTAATTTTGCCCTAAAAAGTAGGTCGCCCAACACATTTAGGGCATCAATTCAGCTCCAAACTTCTAAAATTCATATCTTTCCGATTACAAGTGCAAAAAATATGAAACTTGGGAAATAACATATATAAATATAGTAGATGACTTTCCAACCTTCAGATCTGAAAAACGGCCAACTGGTAACCCTAAAAATTAGGGCTGCAATCTCCCAAACAAGTCGCCCTCCTTGGTAGATGACCAAAACCCTTGTGAAAAGTTCTGTAGATGATGCCAAACCCTTCCTTTATTGCTGCCATAGGTCTGATCCGAAAACCAGGTGAAAATCTCCACCCAAACTCACCAAAACCTTCAAAACCCTATCTCTGAAAACCCTGAAAATACCTCTGTAAAACAACCCTGAAATCAGCTTCAAATGACAAGCTAGGGTAGATCTCTCACTACCGAAGAATGCCCTGCTAGCTAGGGATGGATCTCTCACCACCGAAGCTAGGGTTCCCGTGGGATCTTACTCCACAAGCTAAAAAGTTGCAAACAACAGTTGCACATGAAAGAAATATAAGTGTATGCATGAGTGATCTCCCACTACACCCTCCATCTCCTTATATAGCTTTTTATGAGCCCCAATGAAGAAATATAACATTTAATGCAATACATATCCCCTCAAGTCGCCAAAAAGGGACTTTAAGTGGCCCCAACGAAGAAACATAACATTAAATGCCAAAAGTGTCCACTTAAGTGATCCCAACGACAAAATAGAACACAAAGGGCCCATTAGACCCTCCCAACGCCCAAAATATAACAAAAACATAGTAGGAAATCAGACAACCATCCCCAATAACCTCCAAAGTCGTTAGTCCCTTGGGAATGACCAGGGCTAAGACCAAAATAGGGCCGTT
Source organism: Taxus chinensis (assembly GCA_019776745.2). NCBI lineage: Eukaryota > Viridiplantae > Streptophyta > Pinopsida > Cupressales > Taxaceae > Taxus > Taxus chinensis. The sequence continues at coordinate 67,742,053 of CM034151.1, forward strand.
AGGCCAACTGCTTGGAATTGGGGACATTACAATCCTCCCCTCCCGAAAAATGCTTGACCCCAAGCATTATCCTCCTGTGCTGTAGAAACTGAATACCACAAAGTAAGTGCCTCCATCTCACCCTGCAGTCAACCGAAGATCGATGTGATCCGAAGTGACCAAAACACCACCTATAGTCATCATGCTCTCCATGCAGTGTAGATAACAATGTTGTCCCTGAAGTAGAATAATGCCCACATCGATTCTCTACTGGTACCCATACTGAAACTGTCAATCTGTCCAATCCCTGCCACTGCAAAACTGTCATCATGTGATCACTCACTGCATCTCCTGTCGACTCCGTCCCTCGGCTAGCTAGCACATGCTCGTCATCCTCATAAGCATTAAAACATATAGGAGTGTTATCCCCTATCAACTCTAGAAATAAGGAACATGCATACTCCGATTTGTCACCATGACAAACTACATATCCCTGCACAAAGTTCAGGATATCCTCCCTCAACCCATGCCATCTGACCCTTTTCCATATGAAGTTGAAGGTCTCATCAAAGCTCAAGTGTCCAGACATGGAAGAATAATGCACATGTCGCAGTATCTCCATCCTCAACCATGAATCCGACACGAGGTACAATCTGTCCTGATAGAAGATCATCTCATCCTCCAATCTGTAGTTGTCATCCTGTATGTGACCATCCAGAATCTCACAAGTGTGTCGGTTCTTGGAGTACTCAACAAGCAAATGAGATCTCCAGTCTACCGAAACCTCAGACAACCAACATAATGATAAACTCGGATGATCTAAACCTGTAATCCCGATCTCTGTAACTGCCTTATGTGCAACACTATTGGTCACACCCGCATCCATCATACTCCACATCGATCCGCAATAATAAAACCCCTCATTATGCTGGAAAGTCCTCTCCATCCCCTCAGCTGCAACCACCCTAGGTGCTCCTGCCGATAATCCCCTCAAAATCACATTCCTGCCTTCGGACTTAAACTTCAGCTCCATCGTCTGGAAGTTAGTCCGAAACTCACCAAGAGAGTGAAGCCACTGCACTCCCAACACTATGTGGGTCACTCCCATACCAACAACGTGGAAATCATCGGTAACTGTGTAGTTACCCATGGTGATGCTCAATTGTGGAACTCTCCGTGTGCATCTCATATACTCCCCATTGGCTACAACAATGTTGAAGCCCTCAAAGTCCTTCGTTTGTAAACCTTGTCTCTCCACCAATGATGCATCAATAAAGTTGTGGGTAGCCCCACTGTCAATGAGTACCATAACTCGTTGGCCCTGCATAACTCCCCTAATCCTAAATGCCTTGTACATCGGAGTACTAGACAATGTGGCTATAATCTCCCCGAGGGAAAGTCTCCTCCTGCTCCGCATCAGCACTATCCATCGCAACTCCATTCCCATCATCCATCTCGTGAGTCTCCAACTCCTCACCTCTGTCATCCTCACTCTCCTCGAAGACCTCAATGAATTGGGCCTTCCCTCTACCTCTGCAATCATGTCCTGGAACCCAAGGTGTGTGGCAATCGAAACATAATTTCTTTCGCCTCAACTCATCTCTGTCCTCTCGGGAAATGAATGGCTTCTTAGCCACCTCCTGCCTCGGTGGAGGCTCCCTCTGCTGAAGTTCGTCTGATCCAGATGGAGGTTCTCTTTGCTGAACACGAGGTGGAACCCTCGACTTTGGAGTGGATAACTCCAAGTCTCGAGATCTCCTAATAGCCTCATGCAAAGAAGAAGGCTCAAATGCCTTCACAAACCCTGCTAAGGCATCAGTCAACCCTGCCATGAAGAGTGAAGTCAACCTCATCTCTGAAACATCAGATACCATAACTGATAACCTCTGAAAATCTGCAATGTACTGATCTAGAGAACCTGTCTGCCTCAAGTGAGTCAACTCCCTGAAGTGCCTATCTGGGTCCCTCCTGTCGAACCTGCTCATCAACCTCTGTGTAAAATCTGCATAAGTAGTGATATGCATGTGCCCCTGTGTGATCAATCCATGATGCCACCAGTCATGAGCATCTCCCTCGAGGTGTAGGATAGCAAACTTAATAGCATCCTCTTCACGCATGGGATTCAAGTCGAAGTAAGTCTTCAACTTCTGAATCCAAGACTGCGCGGTACACTTCTTAGAGCCATCGAAGTGTGGAATAGAGATTTGTCCCAATCTCCTCTGAAACTCAGGTACCGGTATCTGGTAATCTCTCCTGGGCCTGCTGCCAATCTTCATTTTACAATACTCCTGAAATGGCATGTTGTCCCGGAAACCCTCGCTCAATGTCAGGTACTTCTCCCAACAAGATTCCTCATCCACAACGTCTGCAGGCTGTCGTGTCTGCGAAATTTCCGGATCCTTCAAGAAAGAAGGCTCGTGGAGTCCCAAGGGCCTGGTAGAAGCATGAGGGGACCCTTGTCCCGAATGTCCACTCTCACCTCTATTACCATGCTGTCCCATATTGCTAGCTTCTCCTCTCTCCACATGAGCCTCGATCCTACCCTGTGCTAACCTCTCAGTGAGCTGGCTCAAATAGAGGTTGGTAGTCTCCTGCTGCTTCACCATATTGGTGAATAGTCGTTTCATCAGATCTACACCCAACTCTTCACTGTCTCTGTCTCTGTCTCCCATCTTTCAACCCCAACAGGCTGGAGAAACAACAACTCTGATACCACTGAAATATCCCTTGTTGGGATCTTACAAAAAATTGACAAAATACAGAAATTTGCAGCAAATACTAAATCTGATTTTTTTCTGATTTTATGCAGAAAATTACAGCTAGGGCAGCGAACAGTAAAATATGAATAACTCCCAAATTATCCGCTCAAATCACTTGAAATTTTAAAGAGAACTAGATAATAATATAAAGAACACAAGGGAAATATTTTTGGAATTTTTCAGTCAATATAACGCTGCCAGAAATTTACAGCGTGCCTAAAATAGCCGAAAACTTCTAAAATTAATATCTTTTGCTAAAGAAGTCCAAATGAGCTGAAATTTTGGATCTTGGGCCACAAAAATATGAAGAATAATATTCCAAAATTAGTTTTCGCACAGAAAACACGAAACCCTAATTTTGCCCTAAAAAGTAGGTCGCCCAACACATTTAGGGCATCAATTCAGCTCCAAACTTCTAAAATTCATATCTTTCCGATTACAAGTGCAAAAAATATGAAACTTGGGAAATAACATATATAAATATAGTAGATGACCTTCCAACCTTCAGATCTGAAAACGGCCAACTGGAAACCCTAAAAATTAGGGCTGCAATCTCCCAAACAAGTCGCCCTCCTTGGTAGATGACCAAAACCCTTGTGAAAAGTTCTGTAGATGATGCCAAACCCTTCCTTTATTGCTGCCGTAGGTCTGATCCGAAAACCAGTTGAAAATCTCCACCCAAACTCACCAAAACCTTCAAAACCCTATCTCTGAAAACCCTGAAAATACCTCTGTAAAACAGCCCTGAAATCAGCTTCAAATGACAAGCTAGGGTAGATCTCTCACTACCGAAGAATGCCCTGCTAGCTAGGGATGGATCTCTCACCACCGAAGCTAGGGTTCCCGTGGGATCTTACTCCACAAGCTAAAAAGTTGCAAACAACAGTTGCACATGAAAGAAATATAAGTGTATGCATGAGTGATCTCCCACTACACCCTCCATCTCCTTATATAGCTTTTTATGAGCCCCAATGAAGAAATATAACATTTAATGCAATACATATCCCCTCAAGTCGCCAAAAAGGGACTTTAAGTGGCCCCAACGAAGAAACATAACATTAAATGCCAAAAGTGTCCACTTAAGTGATCCCAACGACAAAATAGAACACAAAGGGCCCATTAGACCCTCCCAACGCCCAAAATATAACAAAAACATAGTAGGAAATCAGACAACCATCCCCAATAACCTCCAAAGTCGTTAGTCCCTTGGGAATGACCAGGGCTAAGACCAAAATAGGGCCGTTAGGCCAACTGCTCGGAATTGGGGACATTACACAACCATTATAGAAAATACATGTGGCTACCTGGTACAAAAACAAACACAATTTTACTATCAGGAGAAAAAAACTCGAAAGAAACCTACTTGTTAACATAATGTTTTAAAAAATACGAAAAAAAATGACCACCCCATATGAAGACTAAAATTTAAAAAATAATGAAAAAAATAACTAAATAAAATATAATAAACACTAAAAACTTACCTTCAATCCAATAATCCTCCTTGTTGCAACCTCCTCAATCTCCTTGGCAACAAATGGACACTTGTAAATGTGTAATCTTAGCAAAAGAATGTAGTTGAAACTTAGTGTGGAGTTTCAACCCTAAGCATGTATACAAGATAAGTGTGCTATTCGAGGTAAGTTTGTTGTTTTGTTGTTTGCTTTTGACAAAAAGAAGCTAAGAGATGTTTTTAGGGTTTGTATTCACTTTTACATATCATTTTATTGTTTTAAAATGTCTTTGTTGATTGTATTAACAATCAATACAAAAACAAAAAATGAAACGTGTTATAAGCTTTTGGCATCGGTTTGTCCGAGGGGTGGGAGAGGAGCAAGAGGAAGAAAGGGGGTGAGGAGGGGCGGATTCGGTCTAAGTATACCCAACTACGACCCGAATACCTAAGCCTCACTAGAGGGAGAGACGAACTAGGACCAAGATCTGGTATGTGATGCATCGCAAGGAGGGAGGTTTACCCTATCAAGACATTGATAACTATGATGTCTGGCATGCGGGTACCATGGGACTGGATCTCAATATGTGCCCATATTGAGACCTACTCCCATGGCACTCACATTCCTAGTATCATAGTTGTCAATGTCTTGAGGGGATATACCTCCCTCCCTACAAACCCCTTCTCTGCACCTTCACCCTCACCCAACCTCTCACTGCCACGCCTCCCCCTCTGTACCCCAAAAATGATGTGAAAACTTGGCTTCATGACTACCGTGACGGACCCGAAAAGGAAGATCATGTAGACACTATCAATATTGTGTTTAAAAAACAAACTTTGCCCCCACCATCTATTAGAATTGTAAGATGGTTCACGAACATGTATTAATTTTGAATAAATATGTATTAACTTGCAAAAGTAGAAAAAAGAAAGACAAGCATAGGAAGTAAATATGTGACAATATTCCTTTAATCCTTGTAGCCCAAAACTGCAAGACAAACCTGACAAGTAAGTCTGCAATTTGCGCTACCAAACGTATGGATCCAAAGTTTTGTATAGCATTACCCAGTCCTTATAAATAATCAACAAATTATTTGGTTTCAAATCCCTGTAAAATTCAAAGCATTAATTAGAAACTTAGTAATGAACTCAACATACATGTTACATTTTAAGTAGAGCAAAATGTTTGTATTGACAATTTTAGCCATCAAATAAAACCCAACCATCTTCAAAATAACCGAGACCATAACTTAAGGTGTAAATAGTTACTCGTGCAAAACACATGTTTTGTGGCCAAAAAAGCCTTCTAAAATGATCTGCATATATGATTTTATATCAGCTAGAAGAGAACCATGCTTTGATTGCTTATAACTGTCTAAAGATCACTGCCCATGAACTCAAAGACTATAAATTCTGTTTAAATGGCTAAGCATCTATCAAAGCCACACGCATCACGCAATAAGTGCAGAAATAAGAGTCAAACATGAGATTGATAAAGGATATTAATGATAATGTCCGTGGAGAAAAGAATGAAGGATATTATAGATAATATCCATGGAAATAAAAGATAAAGATCACTGCCCATAAACTCAAAGACTATAAATTCTGTTTAAATGGCTAAGCATCTATCAAAGCCACACGCATCACGCAATAAGTGCAGAAATAAGAGTCAAACATGAGATTGATAAAGGATATTAATGATAATGTCCGTGGAGAAAAGAATGAAGGATATTATAGATAATATCCATGGAAATAAAAGATAAAGGTAAATTTTGCTCTTATTTAGTTAGTTGCATTGTTAAGAAATAAGGTTTTAAATTATTTTAGAGGATTAAAACAAATCAATCTATGCAAAGGATATAGATAGATATGCTATAGGAATTTATAGATTACTTGTGATTCAAGCAAAGATTAGTTATGTTTGAATTGCTTGATGAAGCAAAGGTCGGTTATTTTTAGAGATGATTTCCTTGCCCATAACTATGGCAAGACATATAGTTATAAGAAGCTCATTTGGAATGAGGTTTTAGTTTATTTTAGAGAATTAAAACAAATCAATTTGTGCAAAGGATATCAATATATTTGTTATAAGAATTCAAAGATCACTCGTGATTAAGCAAAGAATAGAATTGTTTTGTGTGAAGCAAAGGTTAGTCATTTTTAAATGCTTTGTGATGAAGCAAAGGTTGGTTATTTTCAGAGAAGATTTCCTTGCCCATAACTATAGCAAGACATATTGTAATAAGAAGCTTATTTGGAATGAAATTATGCAATTTTGCACTTAATCAAAGATTAGTTGGTAGTTGATCACTTGTGAGCTTGGGCATTTTTTATTTAGAGCTCTAGAAAATAATATAAATCAGATTTTTAAGCAAAATTTCGTTTCCAATTCCAAAATTTAGTTTGGCTCATCATAGTAGTATCAAAGCCATGATTCTACTAACTTGTGAAGTAATATTCCCAAATCCAAAATGGACTCAAATCAGGCAAACGATGGAGGAGCCTTAGGAATCAGTGTTACACAGGGATGCGACCCCTGTTTCCCAGCCATCCCAGATGTCCGAGATGGGGACGAAACATGCCCCCCACATACCCAACAAGTCAATAAAAAGTGGGGACATCCCCAGAATTCTGGGGAGGTTTCTAGGACATCCTCAAAAAGTCCTCTTTTTAGGGGATGTCCTAGCATCTCTAATATATATATATATATATCTTAAATACGTTATTTGAAAAACACCAATATGTATCATTCTCAAGGCACTTATCTTCGATTTGTCACATAGTTCCACTCATTCAGGAGTTCCTCGATTAACAACTACAATACCTTCTCCGCAAATTGCCAATTGTCTTGTGACAGATGTCCTCAATCTAGTTGCACCACTATGCTCGGCTATAAAATTTTGAAAATGAAATTAAGAATACCCTAATGTACTCTAGTAGTTTAATATTGTTTTTGGAAGCCACTCATTTCTATATGAAAATATTCATGGATGTATAAATCTAATTAAAATTCGCCATGGAAGCTCCAATCATCAACAAAGCTTGTATGCATAATTTTACATGATGAGAAAGGTTGTGTAGATGATTAAAGTAGTAAAGCATGGACCAAAATGTTTACCCATAATCCAGCTTTGTTGTATTACAAAGGCACGATAAGAATTGGGAATGATATATGAATATAGAAATTTTCCAACATAAATGTGGACGGTGACTATCATAGATTGCTATGGCTTCCAAATTTTAGAAACCCCGACAAGTTATTCCTCATTTTGAAGATACAACTATTGAATCTCTAAATAGACGCACTTTTGCTACCAGAAGGAATTTGCACTGTGGCAAACTGAAATTGAGAAAAGTGATAAGCTGTGTTACTTTTGTTTCCTTGAAATTTCCAAAAAAAAATTAGAATGCGCTGCAGTGCAGAGAAAGTTGTCAACTGGCTTTTTTCATAGCCATCCCCACAACGTCCCAAAAATCCAGGTGATTTTTTTCCATCTTGAAAATCCCATCCCCACATCCCAAAGTCTTGGGTAACAATGCCTAAAACAGGTTATGGGATAAGGCTCCAGCCTTTGGTTCAGAATATGGACAATAAGAGAAGGGATTTGAGACATGACACAAATCGTGCAACAACTACTGTTGAGCGTGAGGAATAGATATTCATCCTCTCATCACTCTTCATGTACGGCTAAATGGTTACAAAGTCAATGGAGAAGACCCAAGAGGGCACCTTCTTTTGAGTCACAATGATATCCATCTACAACACAGACAGTTCAAGATGATGAAGGTACTCTCTATGAGAATTATCAGTTCATTATGATGTAGTTTCCATTGCCAACCATGTTGAAGCAAATAAAAGTACAACTGGACGGAAAGAAATAGAAATTTCTGCCAATTTGGGGCAGGGTATCTTACACGAGAAATTTCGGCAATAAACACCTAAGCTTCAGCCTGCAAAATTGATAGAAGCTGTAGAAGGGGTACGTAAACTCCCCATCGATGAAGAAACATACGTTTAGGCCAAGTCTTCTCAAGAAATTTCTGAAACTGTGTGAGGGAATTTAACCTCAAGGAATTGTAGCACAAATATATCCAAAGAGTATATATTACGGACAAGATACAATCTTGTCCCATGGGATTCAAGCTCACAAGAAACTGACATGTTACATGTTACGGCTTCATATTTTGAAGCTGAAGCATCAAAAAACTAATGGTTGTGATGAGCACAATTCTACATCAAGAGCAGCTAACACAACAATCAAGTAATGATGACTGTAAAAGAATAGAGGCAATGATAACTCAACATGAATATAAGCAGCTAAAAAGGAACATGTAAATGAAGTCAATGCACACCAAAATTTGATGTGATAAAAGGAAGAGTTTTTAAGTATGCAGCAGATTCTATCGTCCACTTATGTGATACTACTAAAGCATTGATTTTGACATTGGAAATAGGTGAGCCAAGGCCTGCTATCATTCTTTACTGTGTAAGTGAACAAGGCAATGATGGATTGATGCAGTCAAGGATGGGGTGTCAAATTAATAACCACCTAGTCCTTGCACCAGGATACTAAATCCCTCAAATATTAACACCAACACAACTGAGATCACACACATGAGCAAAGCAGATATGGAGGATTCCCAAGCTTAAAAATACAGAACACAAGAATCAAATTTCATTTGCAGATCCCCGAATACACTTTGTAGTAAAAATAATAGTTAGGTATTTTAACAAACACAACTCGATCTTTGAACTCTAAATTCTTGTTACATGCTAAAAATTGTCCTCAGAACTCTATTGATTCACTGTCTGGGTTAAAACCCATTGCAAATCTATTATCACTTTTATCCAAGACCGTCTTAGATATCATATAACCTTCACATGCCCATACACCTTGTTTTTCTTTACTTTTAGAGCTTCTATATCAATGGTGATAAATCTATAGGTTTGGTTCTCTGCCTGGTTCCTTCACCACAGTAACTTAAAGACTCTTCTCTTCTCTCAATCTCAAAGACCATGGACCAGTAGCTATCCCAAACAACTGAAGAAATGAATTAAAGATCGGTTTCCCTCACTATTTCATCTTCCTGATAACGTTTTTCATCATGATTTGTAAATGTAACATATGGCTCATCAAAATTCATCATTCCTCTTTGTTCTTGTAGCCCTAGTGTTGTATCAGATCCCTGATTTACTTCCTTATTAGCATCCGAGTCTTTCGCTTCATTTTCCCAAAGTTTCATATTGCTTCAAACGTAATAAATCAGAGAAATTAAGCAGCAGAGAAGAAAACATGAGATGGGGCCAAGTGGCAGCATCTCACTACACAGCGCCAAGAAATATGAGTAATCGAGGGGACAACAAATTTTACGAGGCACATCCAAGTTCTAAAGCAGAGATAAATGATTCCAAACAAGGTCTCAGAGAAAGTCAAACTTGTCACATTGTTGCTGCATGGAGCACTTTTGCCAAAACAAATTGAGAACATCAACAAGCACCCCTCTGTGAGTTGAATTTACGAGATGCTGCCATGCACTGCAATCTCATTTCAAGGAAAATTTTGAAGCACAAGCCTTGAGAAAAGTCAAAGAGTGGAAGTCCACGAGGAGTCGACACTTGCCACTTTGTCATTTCACGGAGAGTACAATAATCAGAGACCAAGATAAAGTAGAACCCAAGTAAATGTTTCGAGACGATGACAAGTGTCATAATCACATTGCACGGAGCATGATTGGTCCTTGGGGCTTCAAATACTCGTCATGATTGTGAGGAAGTGGCATCTATCATGATGTTGTTTCATGGAGCAACAAGAAAATCATAGGTTACACTTTAAAACGGAGCCCGAGCAACTCCAAGAGCTCTTGATACTTGTCCAAACCTTGTTTCAAAGGCAATGCATGAATCTCATAGTTAAAGCCCGGTTAAAATAGAGAAATCCAGGGAACAAATAAAACTGGGGATGCCACGAACTCTGGGAACTCATTGGAAGCTTCAAAATCTTGATGGAAAAACTGAAGGAAGTCGACGAAACTAGATAGGTCACACAACAACCTAGATGATGCCATGAACTCAAAATACAAACCAAAGGAGAACAAGAAAACCATTGAACCCAAGACACCTTGGAACTCAATGAACTTAGAGACTTGCATAAACCAACAAAACTTAGATATAAACGGAAACCCAGAGAGAAACAAAAACAAACCAGGTCGTCTCCTGCAACCAAAAACCTAGATTATTAAAATCTATTTTGGTGACACCAAATTGCAAACCTGGGATGCTCCTACGTCAAACTCACCGGGTAGGTGAAAAAATTGCAATCTCTTGCTCACACGATGGTTATGAATGATGGATCCCTTGTTTTAATTCTTCTCAACTTCTAGTTCTTTTTTCTCGGTAATCTTTTCTTCCTTCTTTCTTCCCTTCCAAATTTGGTACCTCTCATCATCGCTATGTCTTTTCCATCCAACATCCTTCTCTTTCCTCAATGTTTCTCCAACCTTTATGCATAGCAGCTCTTTTCTAACAGTATCTCAGCTCTCCTCATCTTGTTTTTCCTCAGTTCGTTACCTCATGGGCTTCACCTGGGTATCTTTGTCTTCCCATGCTCTTCTGCTATATGTTGAATTGCAATAAGTTTTCTTTGCCTTCTTGCCTTGATTTTCTTCATTCTTCTCTTGAACTTGCAAGTGTGTTGTGTTGATTAGTCATGGCCTTCATTGCTTTTCCTAAGCATGCATCTATGTCCTTTTCCTCTGGAGTTCATGGAAGCATCAAATTGTTACTCAGCTTCTGTTGGCATGGCATGCTTCGGATCAATCTCACTCTTCTTGATGGCTTCAAACAGCACATTAAAATCACTCTGAAAAGATTCCTTTGCTTCCTGGTCGCATAAAGAACTACCTTAGTTTACATTACAGAGCTGCCCCTTTTCTTTCCTCATTTGTGCTTCTTCATCTTATGTGATCAGAATTGAAATTTTGTTGTATACTTGGCCTCCAAAGGCTCCTTTACTCAGATTCCCAACCTCAGCTGATTCTCTGACTTGTCATCATGTTCATTATGCCTTACTGACAGGTCCTTCTGTATCTCCCTTTTCAATAGTGGATCAAACAAGTTTTTAATCAGGCTCAGCTCTTCTTCAAGTGAGAGATGGTCTTCTACCATTTTGAAATGATTTGATTCACTCTCATCCAAACCTGTTGATTTATCCAGCTGAACTACTAATTTATCCTCTTCCTCATGTGTCTCTAAGAATGCTCGAAATAAATCTTTTATCTCTTTGCTTCCTTTTCTGCAGCTTCTTTTCTTCCCTCCTTTGCCAGGGTCTCTTTCTTTGTGTTAAGCAAACCCAGATGACTTTCATGCTTCTTTACTCCACCCTCTTCTTTCAATGAGAGTACTTTCCACCTTTCCCCATTCTTCTCAACAAAAACCATATTGTCCCTTCCATCATACTTAGTTTTATTGTCAAACCACCATGGTTTTCCTAACAAAATATGGTATGCATCCATAGCCAATACATCACACAAAACACTATCCTTACATGAACCTATCTTCACATCAACCTTACATTGATCCCATAAAGCAATTTCATGTCCCTCTACTAACCAATACACCCTATGTAGCTTTAGGTCTGGTTTACACTTCAAATTCAGCTTATCTACAACTTCAATGAACACTAGATTATCAGTACTTCCACTATCAACTATTAATAGAACAACAGTCGCATCTTGTTTTGCACTTGGTTCTCAAAACATGCCGTCTTTGGCATGGTTCCTCTTGCTTTCTTCTTGTTGTCTTCAAGTGTCTTTTAGGTGTCAGATTCATTCTTGGTTTCTTGGCTGTAACTGAGCCTTCAAATGTCATTGGATCATCTTCTTCCCACTCATGCATTGCCGATTGGTAACAGGATTGTTCTATTGTCCCTTGAGTTTTGCTCCGCTGACAAGTTTCGGCCTTTCTTTGAGGACACTCAAATGCCCTATGGCCATACACTCCACATTCAACACAATCTCCATGAAATGTCCAACTCCTTCCTCGAGTTTTATCACATTCATTACTCTGTGAGTTATAGTGTTCCTCACTTTTCTCTTCATCTGATTTATATGGAGAAGAGCTGTCCTCTCCTTCCAACTGCAAAACTTTACCTTCTAATTTTTCTTGCACATCTCTTTCCTTCATCACACTGCCCATACCCTTTGCTGGATTTAGTTGTCTCTTATTCAACTTTTTTCACCCTTTAAAGGAAAATGGTACGCCTCTTCAACTGTTTGCAACCTCACCATTCTTAACTCATTTTGAATGTTTATTCTCAGCCTATGTGTGTATCTAGCCATCTTTTCTTGGTCTACGTCACTACGACCAGACCAAACAGTTATCTTATAAAGATCCTTATGTATAATTCTGGACACTTCAGTTATCTTTGTCTTAAGTTCTGCAATTTCTTCCGCAAGTCTAACTAATAATCCAAAGGAAGAAACTTCCCTTTCAGTTTGGCCGCCATTTTGTCCCATCTTGCAATTTTGGCCTTGCCTCTTTTGTTTGTATTTCCATGGTTCCACCACAGGACTGCATGGCCTTTAATTTTGGTCTGAACCACATTCACTCTTCTTGGACCTATGACATCATCAAAATCAAAGTACTCTTAAATCTCTATGAGCTAGTCTATTGATTCTTTCGGAATTGAAGTCCCACAGAAGCTTGTTACTTCAATCTTTGTCCAGCTTCCAATTCTTGATATGTATGTGTGCAATCTTTCCTCTCTTTCATCTTGATATGGATGTGTGCAATCTTTCCTCTCTTTCCTCTCTTTCATTTTCTTGCAATTGTTGTTCTTCCTCAACATCATTCACATCTCTGTTTGGAGCAAAACTTCTTTTTCTGTCTTCTTCAACTACATCTAATCTTGTGTACATGGTTCTCAGCAAAGCTACAAGTTTACAACTTCTTCCCATCTTCCTGCCATGTTGGCAGCCACTACTCTTCTTGGGGGCATCTCAATTCACACAAACCCTCAGGCTTATTGCTGCAAATCAGATTTTCACACGACTCTTTGAACTCTTTGTTCTCTACCAATCTACAAATGATGGAGAATAATATGTTTTATCTCTACACCTTCTAGCCAACACTCTTTTGGTGGAAGATGTTTTCACTCTCACCGTCAACCTGTAACTTTCTTGTTCAATCAGAACTCAATGCTGCAATCCTATGAGTTTCAATCCTACGCAGGCAATGTCTACACTCACAAACTGGATTTAAACCAGCTCTGATACCATATGATGCAGTCAAGGATGGGCTGTCAAATTAATGGCTGCCTAGTCCTTGCAGCAGGATACTTAAATCCCTCAGCTATTAACACCAATACAACAGAAATCACACATGAGCAAAATAGGTATGGTGGAATCCCAAGCTTTGAAATGCAGAACGAAAGATTTCAAATTTTGTTTGCAGATCTCCAAATACACTATATAGGAAAAATACAAATCAGGTATTTTAACAAACACTTGACTCAATCTTTGAGCTCCGAAATCTAGTAGCAGGGATCATGTTGTTCTCATACTCTATTTGATTCGCCATCAGGGTTAAAAACCCATCTCAAATCTATTCTTAATTTTTATTTTTATTTTAAAAAGAAAAGCTATTTTATTCAAGAGTAGATGACAAAGTTACATCATCTGATTTCCTGACACACACACTACAGACCCGGTAGTTAGCCTGAGAGGTGCAGTGCAAAACTCTAGAATTCCGAATATAACTAAGCAGGAAATATATTACAATCCACATTCATCAAGCAATTACAGAGTCCAAATCTTGGTGTCATCTAAAGCAAGAAAAGAGTAGATAGCATCCCCAATCAGTGATGAGCACCAATGCAGGGAGGGACCATAGCAAATGATATTGGATTTGTCCAAAGCCCAATTCTCAATATATCCGAGAGCTTCTGAGCTATCATAACCTTTACACTCTCAAATGCCCTGTTTTTTAAAATTTGTATAGCTTCTATATAATGGTGGTAAATCTTTGAGTTTGGTTCTTTATCCCATTCTTTCACCACAATAACTCAGAGAATTTTTCTCCTCTTTCAATCTCAGAGATCATCAACCAAAAGTTGCCTTGAACAAGACTGATGAAATCAATTAAAGATTGGTTTCCCTCGCCATTTTATCTCCCTAATAAGTCGTTTGTAGAGGAAACAGATAGCTTATTAGAGGACATTGTTCCTCTTTGTTCTTGTAGCCCCAGTTTCATATCAGATACCTGATTTACTTCCTTGTCAGCATCTAAGAAATCAAGCAGCCAAGAAGAAATCGCGAGATAAGGCCACGTGGCAGCATCTTGCTGCACGAAGCCAGGAGAAAAGTGCAACTGAGGGAACAATAGAGTTAACAACCTTCCCTTAGACTGGTTCACAAGATCTCAACATGTGTCGACATCTCACAACCAATTTCTAAAGAATAGGAAAACACTTCCAAACAAGGTCTTCAAGCAACACTTGCCACGTCACTACATGGAGCACATTTGCAAAAACAGCTGAGAACGTCAACAGGGACCCCTCGTGAGCTGAGTTTACATGAGCTGAGTTTACGAGGTGTTCCCACGTGGAGCAATCCCATTTCACGGAGCTTTTTGAAGCATTAAGCCTTGAGAAAATTCAAAGATCGGGGGACCACGAGGAGTCGACACTTGGCACTTTGTTGTTTCACAAAGAGCATGAAAATCAAAGATCAAGATAAAGTAGAGCTCAAGCAAACCTTACACAATAATGACAAGTGTCATAATCAGGTTGCACGAAGCATGATCAGTCCTTGTGGCATCGAAGAATAGTCAAAATCAAGAGTCTGCAAGGAAGTAACATTTGTCATGATGTCATTGCACAGAGCAGAAAGCAAACTAGAGGTCACACTTAAAACAGAGCCCAAGCAAGTCCATGAGCTCTTGACACTTGTCCAAACCTCATTTAATGGGTAATGTGTGGTACTTTTAGTTAAAGCCCAGTCTAAATAGAGGAGACCCAAGAACAAATAAAACTAAGGATGCCACAAACTCTGGGAACTCATTAACAGATCCAACACCTTGAGGGAAGAACTAACGAAGCTAGAGAAATCAAATAGGTCACACAAAAACCACGGACACCACCAACTCAAAACAAAAACCAGAGGAGAACAAGGAAACCATTGAATCCAAGACACCATGGAATTCAGAGACCTTGGAGACTTGAATAAACCAACAAACTCTAATATAAACAAGAAATCTAGAGTTTAACAAAACAAACCAGGTCGTCTCCTGCAACCTGAAACCTGAATTATTAAAATTTGTTTTAGTGATGCCAGATTATCATCTAATCAGGGGGTCCTGCATCAAGGATACATCATTCCAGTTGCAATTGAATCTTGTTTCAAATATTGCTCTTGTCTTGAAGATAAAAATGCCTCCAAATAGAAATAGAAGGCAAACGAATCACAACATTATAGAACCTTTTGTGCAAGAATTTTTGGTATAGATGAAAGATCTTCCTTCACTATATAGAACAGGCAAAATGGACTTGTAATGAGATGTGCAGAAATAAGAGTCAAACATTAGATTGATATTGAGCATATTAATAATAATATCCATGCAAAAAAGAATGGAGGATATAAAATATATAACACATAAATAAAGGATAAAGATAAAATAGGGCAGGATACAGATATGGCATGGATACCACCCCGGATACAGCCTGGACAATCTGGATATGGATGGATACGTCTGCAGATGTATCCAGCTGTATCCAAGCCGTCTAGGCAGTATCATGGGTGTATCTAGGGCCAAGAACAAGTTTTCTATTTTTTTTCTAATTTTTTCTATTAAAACATAAAATGACCCTCAAACATATCTAGTTGTATCCAGACCATCTATGCAGTATCTTGGGCTTATCCAGGGCCAAAAACAATTTTTTTCTTTTTTTTTTCTACATTAAAACATAAAATAACCCTATTTTAAAAATTAAAAAACTATGAAACCCTAAAAAATCAGCATGGTCTGAATCTCCATGTGATAACAATTTAAATCTTATTTTTTCAGTGGCTCTAATTAGATGGCAAAACTGGTATTTAGCCAGGCAGCTTATAATACACTACTCTCAGTCATTACCTATGGAATACTATGGGAAGACATATCCATTGTCTGCAAAGAATCCAAGCACTTCAAACACATGCCCAAGAAATTTCACAGCTAACTATTAGAGAAAAAACAATAAATAGATCTCTAATAAATACAAAAAACTAACCATTTTAATGAAATGAAACAGGGTGGCATTCCAATACTGCAGACTAAGTACAAGCTAAAGACTATATATCACGAACCCCAAGTTAGATTGATTAAACTAACAGAATACCGAATACACAGTTAGATTGGAAAACTTACATGTTGGGTTTGCAACACGTCCCCAATGATGGACTGCATGCATAACAATCCCAATAACCAATAACCATTGTTAACAAAAACACACAAACCACATGGAACACACTACCTCCTTGGGGACAAAGATACTACAAGTCAAATTCCCGTCAAATAGATGCTTAGTTTGTTCGGAAGCTATTCATCCATACAACTGACAACCAATATACCTACAAACGAAATCTCGGACTCCACTGATGGCATACTGAGGCAAAACTTACAAAGTATTGAATCCTTAAAAATAGCAACTGAAAGATTATCTAACACAAACATCTTCAACATGATCAACAGCATTGATTCAAAACATACCAACAACTCATAAGAAAAAAGAACTAAAACCAAAGATGTATTGCTAAGAGCTAAGACACAGGATTGCAATTATCATAAAGGGTTATGCATACTTTGGTTATAGAATAGCACAATGCTCTTTCAATATCTAGCGATACACAACAACTAATTAGAGATGGTGTACAGATCAACCATTGCAGTTGACCGAACAGCACCGAGGAAAAGCAAACAAACAGCTAGTAACAAATGCAAAAACACTTATAATTGGAAAATAAAATGCACTCTTTTCACTAAGGTCCTATATCTTGCATGGTGACCCTAACCGTGTGTCCAGATATAATAGACATATTAGTAAACTTGTTGCAGAATTGCTTGGTTTAACATGCTTACTACCCTCCCACACATAAAATGAAGCAAGTGTAAGTAAATAGCATAGGAACACAAGCGTCTTCCCTACAAACTCAAAAGCTGAATTTATTTATTATAAACTTCCAATAACAACAATATAAAAGCCCTAAATTCACAAAATAGATGAAAAAACCAAAAGAAAAAAAATTCCAGAGTCCTTGGACTTCATGGTAATAAACAAACTAGAACCTGAAAATCCACCTAATCAAACACATTTAAAATTCAATTCCAAGCAGAAGAATTCGAAAATAGTAACAGCAACTCTTAAAAATTGAATGTAAATTTCTACCTGCCACAGTATCCAAGGCCTTGTAGACAGTACCGCAAGTACTGGGTCCTATAGAATACCCTTAGGATATCATTCAGAGGCATTATAAGGTTTACTACAATTTTAGGAAGTACACCAATAACATGCATCTTAAAATTGCAGTCTAAGGTATTTGTTGATAAGGGCAATTGCATTAGGGTGTGTTTGCTGATAAAGTTTACTTATTGACTATCTTAAGGACAAGACTATATTTAACCATGAGAAACAAGCTCTGTGTAGAATAAACAAAAAAAGTACCCTAGCAAAGGAAGCATGTAAAAATGTTAAGGACCATGGAACGGAACCAAAATGGCCGGCCTAAACTGAAACCCATTTGTGCAACTGCAAAACTATGGTTATTTCAAACAACGAGCAGATAGGCATTGCTCTCAGTTAACAAAACCCTAAATTTCTTAGCCATATGAAACAATAGTGAGAATACTCACCTGACGCATTTGTCCTTTCCATTCATTGGATCTGCTATTCATAATCAAACCTGACAGAGCTCTTTTACCCCACAACAAGCAAAGCTCTTCCACAGTAGAGGCAATAGAGTCCAGGAGCTGAAAGAAAAAAGCAGTAAAATTAACCCTGTCATGATTCACTTGAGCCAACTGATATGCATGAGTTAATTGGCATTCAAACTTATGTGTTTTTAAGTTTGTAGTCACCAGCAATCAACAAACAATCCATGAAGTGATACTTGAGGAAAACTTTCTGACATCATGAGTCACGAGACAAAAAGGTGATCATGATGCGGATAGAGGTCCCATGACTTCTCCTACTAACTAAAAGGAAATAGCTAGTTGTTCACAGTATCCCTTCATAGGATCCTAAAATTGAGAGGTATAAAGTTTATGTGAGCACATACCTTGCTGTCTCCTTCCATCTAGCAACGATGGCTAGCTTAGCATACTTATTCATAGATTAAGGATGCAATCTGGGTACTCCTTTCTTCTTAAGCTTAGCAGTGTTAAAGCTTTTGGCTTTACTGCTTATAGACGAGTTGAATCATGATCTGCTGCAAACTATTGTGAACTATTGACAGATTATATAACCTTGGATTCTTATCAGCCTTAACCATCGCCTTCTGCTATAAAGAAAGAATGAATGCTTTGATTTATCTCAATCCAATTGCATCCAGAAGCCTTTTTCAATCCCACCTGCCAGCCTTGGGATGGATGTTTGACAACAGTACAAAATGTCCAATATTTTCCGGTACTAGTTCTAGAATATATTTCAAAACACACTCTCCTAGCAAAATATTGCCATGAACTCTACAGACACCAAGCAAGCTCCCCCCACACAACAACATTAGGCTTCATTGGCATCTTTTTGATAAAGTTGTGGGTTTCATCCAGAAGCCCAAAGCACCCAAGAAGGTCTACCATGTATGCATAATGTTCCATGCTGGCAGTGATGCAATAACGTTCTCGTACCAACCAAAAGGAAATAGCTAATTGTTCACAGCATCCCTTCATAAGATCCTCAAATTGTGTGGTATAAAGTTTATGTGAGCACATACCTTGTTGTCTCGATCCATCCAGCAAAGATTGCTAGCTTTGCGTATTTATTCGTAGATTAAGGATGCGATCTGGGCAGTCCTTTCTTCTTAAGCTCTGCAGTGTTACTGCTTTGAATCATTATGTGCTGCAAACTGTTGTAAACTATTCAAATAGGTTTGCAGATTATAACCTTGGATTCTTATTAGTCATAAGCATCACATTCTGCTATAAAGAAAGAATGGATGTTGTTATTTATCTCAATCCAACTGCATCCGGGAGCCTTTTTCAATCCCTTAACTTCTACTGTATTTCTCAATTTGGCTGCATCATTCCACCTGCCAGCCTTGGCATAGATGTTTGATGAGAGTACATAATGTCCAACATTTTCCGGTACTAGTTCTAGAATATATTTCAAAACACACTCTCCTAGCAAAATATTGCCATGAACGCTACAGGCACCAAGCAAGCTCCCCCACACAACAACATTAGGCTTCATTGGCATCTTTTTGATGAAGTCATGAGCTTCATCCAGATGCCCAGAGCGCCCAAGAAGGTCTACCATGCATGCATAATGTTCCATGCTGGGAGTGATGCAATAATCTTCAATCATGGATTCAAAGCACATCCATCCATCATCTAAAAGGCCTGAGTGGCTGCATGCAGACAAAACAGAAATGAAGCTGATATTGTCAGGCTTTATGCCTTCCTGTTGCATTTGGGTGAAAAGTTGAAGTGCATCCTTACCATGCCCATGCATACCATATCCACCGATCATCGCATTCCATGAAACCAGAGTCTTCGCAGAGATACTGTCAAACAATTGGCGTGCAAATTCTATTGTCCCACACTTGGCATACATGTCTAACAGGGCATTACATACAATGACATCCGACTCAAGATTTATTTGGATTGTGTGGCCATGGATACGCTTACCTTGCTGCAGAGCTGATAAATGTGCACATGCAGGGAGAGTGTTCACCACGGTAACTGAATCAGGTTTTAAACCTTGCAGTTGCATTTCACGAAAGAGTGTCAAAGCTTCAAATGAATGTCCGCTCTGGGCATAGCCAGCAATCATAACATTCCATGAGACCACATTTCTTTTAGCCATTCTCACAAACAAACGCCGCGAACCATCCATACTTCCACATTTAGCATACATGTCTATCAGTGCGGTTCCTACCATAACATCCGAATCGAATCCACATCTAATGGCATAACTATGAATGCAATTGCCTACGTGCAGAGCTGCTAAATGGGCACATGCTGGAATGACACTCGCCATAGTAATCAGATCCGGTTCAACCCACTGCAATTGCATTTCACTGAAGAGTGCCAGTGCTACTTCAGCACATCCATTCTGTGTATAGCCAGCAATCATGGCATTCCATGAGCTAACATTTCCTTTAGGCATTTTGTCAAACACCTTCCTTGCAAAACATACACTCCCACATTTGGCATACATGTCTATGAGGGCTGTAGTCACAGCAAAATCAGACTCAAACCCGCTTTTTATTACATAACCATGAATAGACTCTGCATATTGCAAATCTGACAAACAGGCAAATGCAGGAATAACACTTACCATAATCACCGAATCCGGCTGAATGCCTTGCATTTGCATTTCATTAAAAAACCCTAAAACTTCACTAACCTTCCCTTTCATGGCGCAGCCACCGATAATTGCACTCCAGGTGACAGCATTTCGTTCACGCATTTTGTCAAACACTTGGCGTGCAACCTCAACTTCCCCACACTGACCATACATGGCCACGAGAGCAGTTCCTACAACAGTATCCAACTCAAAGCCAGCTCTAACTATGTCATCATGAATCTCTGTACCCTTCTGTAGAGCAGATAGGTTTGCACAAGCCTTGACGACAGAGCTAAAGATGAAATTATCAGCCTTTATGCCATCTGCGTTCATTTGGTGATATAGTGAAAGCGCCTCCTCACACAGGCCATTACGGACACAACCATTGATCATAGCAGTCCTCAGGTAAATATTTGGTTTGTGCGTTTTATCAAACAGTTGGCGTGCATATTCCATATTGCCATACGCAGTGTATTTAGAGACAAGTTTGGGTTGTAAATTGATGTTACGGTAATTCCCAGATGTGATCATGTGGCCATGGAGCTGGTATAGTTGATTAATGTTGGTACATGCCTCAAACAGAGGAAAATATGAGTTCGAAACGTTGTAATAATTGAATTGGCATCTACAAGCAGAAGAATAAGCTTGTGTGCCATGATGAAGATAAAGTGCAGAAGAAATTTGTACAAAGATATTGGTGTTTGGCGGCTTTTTCAAGGAGAATTGCAACATGACGACGTTAATTCACACCCAATTGGGCTCCTTGCATTTCGGCTCTATCGCTCTGGTCCGATGCCGGGGCTACTGCAACTATTATAGCTTAGCAGGCGATCGCACCGAACTTCATGTAACAGCAAAACATCCTCGCAACAGTTTCCCCAGAGATGTGGTTGGGGTAGAGAGGCCGTGAGTTGCCTTTGAGATCACATATAGTAGCGGTTGCTCCCGAGGGTGCAAACGAAATAAATAAATTTATTTATTTTCGGTTATTCAACGGACTTCTCCATAAGTGACAATCAAAAGAACAAATTATTACTAGCACGTGCACCAAATGAAGGTGCAATGTTATGCTCATGGTAAAACTAGTGATCGTATGTGGAATGTGCGATGTGAACACCAAAAGGGATATAGTGAAGAAGCGAAATTGGATGAAGAGGAACAAACGGAGAAGAATAGGGGTGTAGCTAATGGCGTTTGAGGGTGGAGAAGTGCATGGGAAAGGAATGAGGAGTCAAGAAGCCAATGTGAAAATATACCCTCTACGAAGATTACGACATGTTTGTCAATCGAAAGAAGGAGAAAACTTGTGTTGTGGAAGACGAAGATGAAGTTGTAGAGGGAGATAACTGAAAATGCATGAAGCCGTTGGAAAATGTTTTCAATGTGAATACTAGTTTGAATTTGCAGTTCTTGACTTTAATGGATAGTTACAAAAATATGTAAATGATGGGGGAATTTGAATTCATGTTTTACGTGACACGTCAAGGACAGGAAGACACGGAGTGCACTTAGAATGTTCAGATAGCGACACCATGAAAAATGTAGAGTGGTGTTTTTCACCAACTATCAGGTTAACGATCAGGGTAGTGCAGTATTAACGCGAGCGCAATTTGTGTCTAAAGGGGAAAAATAAAATAGGGGAAAAACAAAAGAGGGAAAAACCAACATGTCAGAAGTTTAGAACTTGGCCGCAAAGACTACTTGTTGCAAAACATTGTAGCCCCTATATCCTATTGTAAGGTTAAGTAATTATAAGGAGTAGATGTACGGCCATGTATCAATAAGGACACCTTTGAACGAATGGTCATATAAGTCAAAGGTAAATTAAGGCTTTGAATTGCATGCCTCACACGTTTTCCATGGATCATATTGTTCCTACTAAAATAATATATGTTATTTGTGCTCCACTTAAGCATTTCAATGTCACAAAGGGGACACAACAAATTTTGGGAAAACCATCAAAATATGGTCGTGGATACAGACCAACATATGAATGGTGGCGATTACTGTTAAGGTCGTTGATCATGACAGAATATTCATATGTTATGTTTTCAAATTTGGCACATGTGATACACATTCCTTCTACCTCTCCAAGTAAAAATCTTCTTATGGCATCGAGAGGGGTGTATTCAATTATTGTTATTGAATGGCGCTTGTAGTTGATGAATTTGTGATTTGTTGATGTTGAATGTAATTGTAAATGTATTGCACATGGAGTGTGTTACGAAATGTTGGGAAACAATCTATCAGAGGTGGACGAGGTTGTAAACATGGTGAAGTGGTACAAGATCGTAAAAGTGAGATTGTTTGACCATCACGAAACCCTGAAAGCCTTGGCGAACACAGGGATTGCAGTAATTTGGTATGCAAATACAGTGATCAAAAAATGGTCATTAATACGGACCAACATATGAACGGTGGTGATTAATGTCAGGGTCATTGAAATGAATCAACATATGAACGGTGACGATCACAATATGCTATCAAATCCCCCTCGAGCTTTCTACTTGTAAATACACCTTTTGGCGTAAATATTGTTATGAATACAAAACTCGATATGGTATTATTATGTGTTGGCTTATCTAAATGTATCTTTTCCACGATAATGGTATAGACATGCCCTCTAATTCTATTGGTTGAAAAAATAAAAGATAAAAAATGCAGTCATTCCTTTAGTCAAATAAGTGAATACAAAATACAAGTATAAATATAAGTATTTCAGGGTTTTGAAGGAAGTGAGTCAGTTAATTTGTTGGAATTGCAATTAAAATACAAGTAAGATCTATGACATTAAGAGGTATGCATTGCAATCATTGTTATTGAATGGCATTTTTAGTTGTTGAATTTGTGATTTATTAATGTTGAATGTAACTATAAATGTATTACAGTGAGAGTGTATTACGGAATGTATACACCTTTTATTTTCATACTTGTTACTAACAACTCTATTTTTAGGTTAGAGGTCGTTAATGCATCTATCTCTGGAACGGGTGCCTTAAGGGGCCCGTTTCAGGATCGGGGTATGGTTATTCACGTAACCATTGGGTTAGGGATGATACATGGAGAGAGAACAACTTTTGGTCCCATTTATGTATTTATTTTTCTCATATTCCTCTTATTTTGCTTCACATTCTCCCGACATGTGGCTTGTTCATGACCTAATCTCTTTTGTTTTGCATTATTCTTATCTTTCCATGACATTTTGCACATCCCCTTTTTTTTCCTCCCTTACCGACGTCATCACCCATGATTATGCTAAAATGTGAAATAATAGCCTAATCTAATGCAAGTTTGCAGTAAATAAATGAAACAATGAAATACAGAAATTAACCCAAGCAACTAAGCAATAAAGATATGAAACCCTAATTATAAATAGGGTTGGAAGAGCCTTAGTTGTTTCAAAGAGGTTGTTATACTGTGTCTAAGTGGAGACCGACTTAACAGAGATGGAAGACCATCACACAGAAGCCTGGAAAAATGCAGATATGACATATTTGACTGGACTGGGGTGCTTGGAGAGGGATTGGGGTGTCTGTGCGTACCCTGGTCTGATTTTTGGGTGCCATGGTCTGCGTAGATACTCAAAAACCCTCCTTTAAGGTGTTGCAAGAGGTTCACACTTGTTCTCCTTTTGTTGCATGTATGTTGCACTTAAATCGTTGAGGTACCCGTAAACCTATAATGAAGAAAGAACCTGCAAAACCTTCAAAAATCAAATCCTGATCTGGAGGACCTTTTGGGATGTTCAGGATTTCCCTAAATCTCCCTAAATCATGACCAAGAGGTAGAGTATTTTGAGATATTTTCGACGACAGGTGGAATGCCGAAAACAGAGCTCATACGCTCAAGTTATGGTTAGTCAAAGTCCAGGTTGGGAAACTAGTCAAGAGGGGTCAACAGGCGAGTTACGCATTGACACATGGCATTTGGAAAAGGGTGGAAAGTGAAAGTTCACGTTGTGATCACCTCCAGTCTTCGACGAGTGAAAAATTGGTGGGCCCCACTATTTGTTGTCCGGGGACCCTCAACCAGGTTCGGCACACTCTTTTGTAGGAGGGGTTCCTTTGTCGCCTTATTATATTACCATTATCAATTTTCAATATTATATGCCATATATTGCATTGAAAAGTTGCAATCGAGCTCGAGCGAGCTATTTTGATAGCTCGATGGGGTGGTAAACTCCCCACCGAGTCGAGTTGACCATATTGTTCGGGCTTATGGCTTTATAGCCTTATTTCCTACATTGGTGTGCACAACCCATAGCTCGGGATGGATCAAAGTTAGCTCGGCAGCCAATTAATGGCTCGGTGGTCAATGCACACCTCAAAGATGGCTCGGCCTATGTTTTAACGTGGCAATGCCTCATGGAAGGTTTCCATGTTTCATAGCTCAGCACCGTATTAGCGGTTAGACCAAACAACTTAGCCCAAACCAATGACTCAGCCCAAACCATGGCCATTCCACATTACATGAGCCACATTATATGTGGCGATACATCCTCCACATACACCACTCGGCCCACAACTCAGTGGGAACACGACACATATAGTGGATAGGTGGTCAAACAAACCCACCTACTTTGCAATGTGGGGTGGCAAAATGCCAAGTGTGGCCCAAGCCACGATACGATGGTTGACCAAGCCCATCAAAAGGGCTTTTGCATTTTGTATTCCCATGCATGTGGGACGAGGGAATAGTCTTCACCACCAAAGCATTGCAGCCATATCTAAGAGGATATGGACAACAATCCAAAACAAAACCATTCTCCTCCCTGCCAAGATAAAGACCCACATGCCCATAAAGTGACCAATAAGGGTAAGCCACATGGTGACAATAATTAAAAGGCAAAGCATTATTTAAAATGCAAATCGGGTATGTGAATCCACAGGAGTTCAAAAAAGGTAGTGGAGTTAGTGGTGGGATTTGAACCTCCCACCAACCATGTTAAAGCCAACATACCCCGCCAATGAGCCATAGAGCTCAACAAGTTATAAAAAGAAGCCAGAGGTTGTGCTAGAGGCAGAATAGACCTACTTGGAGAAATGACCAATTTTGGAGAACTTAGGCTCAGAACCAACCTTTGGAGTAAACTGATGAAGTGATCAAAATTCAAATATGCTCCTAATGGTGTAGTTATTTTCCTATTTTGGAGATTTTGTGACATTTTTTTAATGATGCGAAGTCACTAGTTATGGAATTCCAAGGGAGAGACTTTGGCAAGGTGCTGCAGGAAAGTGATAGATGTTTCTTGAGCTCTTTCAGAATCCTTCGAAGAGCTAAAAGTACATTTTGTAGGTTTTGTGATCAATTTTGTTGATTGTAAGGGGTATTGTACTTACAATTTTAGCAAATTTTAAATAGATCGGTTCACATGAACTCAGAGATGTAGTCCTATTTGGGTGAACTCTGTTATCATTTTTTTGTTTTGGATGCTTTTATTTCTGTTGATGAATCTTTTAAAAAGATGAAAGCAATTATAGATTTGATTAAGTATTCATCAAGTATAATGAACTTAGGATTTCAAATCAGTATCCATAATCCACAACGAAATGAGAAGGTGCACATTTTAGTGTAGTGTTCGAAAATTATATTGCAGTGCATGTGTTTAAAGGGACTAATTAGTTTTGGGAGTCATTGCAGCCCGTAAAATTGATGTTTGGTTACTAAATCCTTGTCAACGGTGAAGTTTGAAAATTATAACCCCTTTTTTAGATCAAATCCTAAAAACTATAGATGTAGAATGAGGGGTCAAACTGTCCTCAGTTGCCACAATGATGGACTTACTACTGAGCATTGCACTACATCTCAGACCCAATGCAATTCTTTGTATGTGTGCGGAATTGTGCCCTAGGTTCCTCTTATGTGTGTCACACTTTGTGAGTAGCAAGCAAGTAACTAGATGTAGAATGTAAATAATGTGTGCATGGAAACAATAGACTCCCCTCCTATGAAGTGTGATGCAGATGAATGAGCCTCTGTCCCTTGTGATGGAGCTAGATGGATGCAAATGGAGCTATAGATGCCTTTGATGGAAGCAACCTTAGGTGGAGATAGTAGATGCTTAGTGTTTGGTCCCTTATTATGATCACATAAATCTATATTTATATGATTCCTTCACTTGAATTTCGTAATTAACACCTGAAAAGGCTGACTACCAAAAAGATAAGATGCTCAAACGGATAGAAAGGACCCAAAAAGTGCGACCAAAGTAAAAAGAGGTCAAGGGCGCCCATAGGGTAAAAGGGTGCCTAGTGTTGGCGTCATGGTTGGGTGCTAGTGTCCAGAATGACAAACACCGAAAGGTGAGAAGATAAACTGAGCAAGTAAGAATGCAAGACTAAAAGCAGAAGGATAAAGTAACGAAAGGTGGCAAAATACATGGGCTAATTAGTACTTTTCTTAATTAGGAATCATATGAATAGTAGTATGTAATCAGGACTAGATAATTACCCAAAGTGCGTGATTTTGTGTCTACATTTTCCCCCACTTTATGTTGGTGGGCGGAAATCTTGGTAACATAAAGTAGATAGATATGTGTACTTGATATCGATGTATATTTATGTAGAAAGGGTGCCGAGGGACTAAACAAAGCATGGAGTGATAAAAATATGGAGCATGGAGACTAAAGATGCAAAAGTGTAAAAAGGTGATGAAAATGAACCTAGGGTGGGAACACGTGTGTAAATGTTGATGTTTTACCTGTTGTTAGTGTCGATGTGTGCGATGTCGTTGTTGATGTTGAATACCTACTTCTCATACGGACGGACCTGCAAAAGAAAAGATGATCAAGTAGTCAAATACGCATGTATATGTATAAAAATCATATAAGGAAGTATGTAAAAGAAAATGCTAAAAAATGTGAAAAAGGAACATGTGCACCTAATCCGTGAAGAGGAAAGAGCGTAGAAATGATCCTGTAGATGATGTTGATGTACGCGAGTTTTTTGGGTGATCTCATGCCAATGTAATGGAAGAAGTGTAGGTAGAAACTATCTAGTGTCATCCTCCAACCTTTAACTGCTTCTTGTCTTATAAAACACCATTGTAGATGGTGTGCATGTGCTAAGGACTGTCTACCCTGTAAAATATGTTGTGTAAATGTCTAGTGCTAAAGGACACTCTGCCCTATCAAAAGCCTCTGTGACATGTCGAATAACTGTGTAATTTTCCCCTGGTTACCAGCACTCCAGAAAAGACTGTTATATTTCCCCCTGGTTTTAAGCATCTAGGAAAGGCCATTGTACTAAGGACCCAAGTATGATTCTGAGCCCCATCTGAAACTAAAATTGTGTTGTATCGGTATTGTGTTGTGTATAACTCTATATGGGGTGACTGACTCACCCATATGACGCCCCCCTCATTTTGGGCACATGCAACGTCACTGAAGAAGAATGCATCCCAAAAGAGGATTGACTGTTGTGTTGAAATTGTGTCGTGCAAGGGGAAGGGAATGTGCTTGGTAGAAACCAAGGCACATGCAAACAAGTGGCTGGGAGACAAGTGTTAGTACAAGAAAATACATACATGCATGTATAAGAAAAAATGTAAGCTAACCAAAAAAATTGTAAGCTAGAACACACAAGAAGACAATGTAGACCATGAAAAGCGGGTTGCAAACATGGGACATCACTCACGATGTTGCAAGACAATCAAGGCCGACGAAGCCAAAAGCATACAAGTGTGCACACAATATAAAGGGAAAATCCCACAAACAAGTGCAAGCAATGTAACAGATAACCATGGTGGAAAATAGTATTGAAAAACAAATGTTGCACATGAAGCACCTGTTAGCATGTTAAAAATACAAAAGTATGCCAAAGCGTGTATAAACTGATAAAGTAGTGTGTTATGAAACAAAATGAAACAATAGCACCTGTAGCATACGAAAGTGGATGCCCTCAGGAGCCATTGTGGGACTGGTACTAGGTATTGCACCAAACATCCATGTTATGTGTAAGGGATCTGTAGAATCTGTGATCACAACTAGAAAGAAAGTGAGCTTACATGTGTGTATGATAAAGATAATGTCTTACAAGATATGTATCTAACATGTGTAGTAAAGTGAACACGTACAAGTAAATGTAAGCAAGAGTAAATGTAACCAAGATATGTGATATGTTGTGGATGGATGGAATGGAATGTAGAGTGAATGATAGGAGTTTCTTGCCCCCTAAGTGAATGGAATTATATGCAATGAGTTTCATTTATTTATGCCCCCCCAGCAGTCAAGAATGAACCATAAACGAAACGGTATCATCGGGAAATGGTGTGAATAATGTGTTGTATGCGAGTTGATGAATGTAGCATGGTGTGGTGAGTGTATAGTGGTGATATGTGACATAGAGATGAGGTGTGAGAATGTGTGATGATCTATCCTAAATCGTATATCACGACAAGATCATAAAAGAAGTGATGATTTTGTCTGAAGTGTATATCACTAAATGATGCAAGCAGAAGTGACGATGTAGCCTATGGCATATATCACTAACCTAGGAATGTCACATGAGAAAAATATTGAATGGTTTAATGTGTGAGTGTGATGAGGTCCATTTGTGGTGTATACCCTCAACAGTCTAGTATGGACTGTGAGACTAGAGTGCATCATAAGGTAGTGAGTGTAGCGTGTATAAGTAGATGAGTAGAATGTAGAATATGTGTAATAGATGTAGAGATGAGGTAAGATGATGTGTATGTAAAAAAGTGTAAGATGTGTGAAGATGTGTAATGTTTAGTGTCTATTATGCAGTGTGTGAGGTTCATGTGTATAGGATGCCCTCAATAGTCAAGTGTGAACAAAAGCACAAGAGTGCATCATCGGGTAGTGATGATACTAGGGTGTGTGACAGGATATGTGTGTCATAGGTATATGTCTAGATGTATGATGATGAGAGAATTATATATTTGTTAATGTCAGGAGGGGATAAGTGTGATGCCCCCAAGTGCATATGATGTAGGACACAATCATGTAATATCATCTAAGAGGTTGTCGTTGTCATGGCCAAAACCAAATGAACAATCATCAAAGACATGGTAAGCAATAATGTTGGGTTGATCACGTTATGAGCCATTGAGACATAGGTTGTACATGCCCATGGCATACTCCTCATTAGTGAAGGGTTGTAATGGAAACCCATGTGCATACCAGTGAGTGAGGTTCTACGTATAGCCAGGAAAGGAATTATTGCAAATGAACACACAACCAAAGGGCATGGGAAATGATATATTAGTGTAATCAGGATCTAACGTGCCCCTAATGTAATCAAGCTAAGATTTCCCTAATGTAAGTGGAAAAGAGTGGGGACTTTGTGTAAGGAAAAATGTGAGATGAAAGACGCATAGACCATAAGCGGTAGTAATGTGAACGAATCCATGATAAAGGTGAGAAGAATGTGGTGGAGGATAAAGATCCTCAAAATCGAAGCCTAGCCGATTCAAGCCATCATGTGTACATATTGTGTCATCACAAGTAGGATTGAATGGAATATTCTACCAATAAGAATCATTCATGAAAAGTGTGCATGTGAAAGGAGGTCGTACTGATGGAGGCGGTACATGAGAAGGTGTTAGAACTGAAGTGATGTTTGAGCTAGGGATAGGCCCCCGATAAATAACCATAGTAGTAGTAGAATCCGAGGGAGGCAAAGATGTAGTTGGGACCAAATCTATCATGCAAATAACACCTTCAAGTGGTGGTAAATATGGTATCTCATATATGGGTTGTAGGTCATCAATAGTGTCTAATCTTGGAATAGGAAGTGTATTATTTGGATCATGGTTGCAATATTTATACAGACGACGGTCACAAAGAATAGTATACTTGACACCCTCATGTAGGAATTTGACACAATGATGTACGGTAGATGTTACTGCTTGTATGTCATGAAGCCATGGCTGACCGAGTAAACAGTTGTATGAAATGGGGAAATCAATGACAAAGAAAATCGTGTTAAGAGTTTTAGGTCTAACTGTGATAGGTAGAGTGATGTGACCTAAACATGAATGAATAGATCCATCATAAGCATGAAGAGAGAAACATGATAGACTAACATTAGTAGCAAAAAGACCATTTTTTTAGAAGGACATAGGGAAAAGATTAAGTTCAGATCCATTTTCATTTAGAGTATACTTGATGCCCCCATTATAGATTTGAATCATGATATGAAAGGGTAATTCATTGTCAAAAATAGAAATATCAGCATGAGGATTAGACGGGAAAGCAATATGTTGTGAAAATGCATCAACAAATGATTGATAGACTGACTTTGGATGCATATCAGTTGGAATTCAAGTAGTAGTGAGGAGATGTTGGACTTTATGCCTTAATTCAGGATTGGCAAGAAAGAAGTCATTAATTGAGATATTCATGTTGACAAGATTCTAGAATGATAAACAAAGAATGAGGATCCTAAGAGCATGAAGGTCGAGTTTGGGTTCACCAAAATGATTATGCTAAAATGTAAAATAAGAGCCTAATCTAAAGCAAGTTTGCAGTAAATAAATAAAACAATGAAATACAGAAATTAACCCAAGCAACTAAGCAATAAAAATATGAAAGCCTAATTACAAAGAGGGTTGGAAGAGCCTTAACTGATTCAAAGAGGTCTTTGTACTATTTCATGGTGGAGATTGGCTGAACAAAGATGGAAGATTGCCACACAAAAGCCTGGAAAAATGTAAATATGGTAGATTTGACTGTACTGGGGTTCCTAGAGAGGGATTGGGGCACCTATGGACACCCTGGTATGATTTTTGGGTTTCATGGTATGCGTAGATACTCAGAAAATATCCTCTGAGGTGTCACAAGAGATTCACACTTATTCACCTTTTGTTGCATGTATATCACACTTGGATCATCAAGGTACCCATAAACCTACAATGAAGAAAGCACCTACAAAACCCTAAAAAAAATCAAATCCTAAAAAAGAAAGATGTAGAATGAGGGGTCTGATTGTCCTTAATTGCCACAATTATGGACTTACTACTGAGCGTTGCACTACATCTCAGATCCAATACAGTTTTGTGTGTGTGTGTGTGCAGAATTTTTCCCTAGATTGGTCTTGTGTGTGTCGTAATTTGTGAGTAGTGAGCAAGTAACTAGATGTAGAATTTAAATAATTTGTTGCATGGAAACCATATACTCCCCTACAATGAAGTGTGATGCAGATGAACCATCCTTTGTCCCTTGTGATGGAGCTAGATGGATGCAAATTGAGCTATAGATGCCTTTGATGTATACAACCTTAAGTAGAGATAGTAGATGCTTAGTGTTTGGTCCCTTATTATGATCACATAAATTTATATTTATATGATTCCTTCACTTGAATTTTGTAATTAACCCTGAAAATGTTGACTACCAAAAAGATAAGATGCTCAAACGGCTAGAAAGGACCCAAAAAGTGTGACCAAAGTACAAAGAGGACAAGGGCACCCATAGGGGATGGGGGCACCTAGTGCTAGCATCCTAGCTAGGCGCTATTGTCCAGAATGACAAATGCTGAAAGGTGAAAAGACAAAGTGAGAAAGTAAGAGTACAAGACTGAAAGCAGAAGCATAAAGCAAAGAAAGGTGGCCAAAGACATGGGTTAATTAATACTTTTCTTACTTAGGAATCACATGAATGGTAGTATGTAATCAAGACTAGATAATTACCCAAAGTGCATGATTATGTGTCTACAGCCCGCGGGTGATTGCGTCGGTGAAAATTCAA
The DNA here is from genome assembly GCA_019776745.2 of Taxus chinensis. Classification (NCBI taxonomy): domain Eukaryota; kingdom Viridiplantae; phylum Streptophyta; class Pinopsida; order Cupressales; family Taxaceae; genus Taxus; species Taxus chinensis. The sequence continues at coordinate 67,774,486 of CM034151.1, forward strand.
ATTCCATACTGATGCCTTTACCCGTGGGCGATGGCATTGGTATAAATACCCCGACTCACATTTTCAAATCAGGAGAATCACATAAAATCAACAAAAACTCACCATTAGCTTTGCTCTCTTGCACCAACTTGCACCTGTTTGCTTAGCTTATGGATTTATTACATCTTGACTCTTATGGCTTGGAGACTCTTCTTGTTTGGATTGGTTCACTTGCACTTTTGGGTCATCTATAGTGAGCTAGGACTAGATTGTTTCCCCTTCTCCACTTGAAAGTTGTTCTATCTTGGTGTATGGTCCTTTGGGAGATAGATGCATCAATGATCGTCCCCCCCAATAGGTAATTTCTCTAACCCACTTTGTCATTTTGTATATAGTAGTTCCTACATTCATTGCATACTTTATGCTATCTTAGTATTTTATGGACATGTTGGGTTAGCATATTTTCTTTCAGTTCCTCATTTCATGTTATATGCTTTCCTTTGGTTAACATAGGCTTTGTATGCTTCTTATTGTTTTCATTATCCACATAGTGTTGATACCTCCATAGGTTCCTTCCTCTTCTTCCACCTAATGACCTTGGAAACCTTAGTTTTCCTAGTGTAAGGGTTACTTCCCTTAGGTTTATGTGATCAAAGTAGTCCCTATAACCCCTTTAATTCTATTTGTTTGTGTGTCGGTCTCGGTGTGTCCTTTACTCGTTTCCTCAAATACCCTGGTTGAACGAATGATAAGAGTGCACGTTGTTTAGACACATTTTTTCCCACCATACATCCATGGTGAACCTTAAATTAACATTGTTTTCCCACCTAATCAAGAATATCTAGTTAAAAAACCCGACGTGAACCTTATTTTTTCTTGTTCTGATTAAGAACAAATAACTTCTAAAAATCACATCTCCCAAATGCCATTTTTGTATTATTTCAATCTTTCAAAAAATTTAAAACCATAAATATCATATCTTCCCATATGTCATCGGCCCCTATGTCATTTATGTATAGGGTCGATCATGTCTATCTTCATCTAATATTTCCCCACATAAACCTTCAACCCTTGTGAAACACTTTTTCAGGGTCGATTGTGTCGGTAGCTTATTTTTCTGAGCTTCTTGTTGGGTCAGATTGACACTCATCATGGAGTATCTTGGCCTGTAGCTCTCCTAACTCAAGGGAACAATCACTTTTAAAAATTAATCACTCAGAATCGGTATTTCCTTTCTAGTCATACTGTTGTGTGATAAGAGCTAATAGGAAAAAGTATAACACTCGCAACAAATAATGTCTTAGGTGATGAAGAGGAAGAGATTCATATTGAAGACACCTCTAATCTTCAACCTAAGATTTAGAAATTCCTCGATAAGTTTCCTCAATACAAAGGGGAACTTGAGTCAATAATTCACAAACACCTCTTTGAATTTGTATTTGAGCAACTTGACAATATAGTGGATAATAGGAAGGCTACTATGATAGGATCATCTGCGAATCCCTTTAGTTTTGATCCCACTAATCTTATCCTAAAGCTCATAGACAAGATGAGTCAACAAAAAACCACCACTATGACCCAACTCCTTAAAATGCAAACCAATATGGTCTAAATGGATAATCATCCTAACATGGGCTCTAAGGGTAAAATTCCCCCATCCCTACCCAATAGACCTAATGGGACACCTGCTGCCCAACCTCCTAATCATAAACAAATTATTGAGGGAAGTCTAACAAGAGCCTGCAAGAACCCTACATTGTTAGGATGGATATTGGAGGTATTTCCCCCTCTATCTCGTATGATGGATCAAATCAATGCTACTTTACACATTAAAGCATTTTGAATTATTTACAAAGAGATGGATCAAAGTCAATTCTTATGGCTCCACTAAACTCTTATCTAATACTCTTACTAGAGATTATTTGGACTAGTATCACACGCCACTCCTAACTCTATAATGGAGTTAGAATCTCTAGTAACAACTTTAGTTAATGAATTTCAATACCATGACTTATATAAAAATAACATTAATGCTTTCATTAACTAAAAAAACATGAGAATGAATCAACTCAAATGTTCATCAAGCATTGAAAAAATTTATCTACTAAGGAAGAACACAATATGTTGAATGATAGTATTTTCCAACTCTTCCTTCAAACCTTCTAACCTCGCCTTCAGTATAAGGTTAGGTACTTTTATCCTACATCCCTAGATGAGGATTTTGGACAATCCAAAAGACCAGATTATATCATGAGGGTGTTTGAGAAGGTTCCTCCTAACAACTAAGAAGTTAAAGAGATACAGATCCTACAAAAATTAAAGAATGCCACAAATGATGAGGTATCAAACACCCTTCCTCTCATCGCTTCAACAAATAGAAAAGTCTTTACTATTGATAAAAAACTAATAATAATAAATTCCAACTTTCCCATTATCAACCATTAACTAAGGATGAGTTGAGAAAGTGTATGCCTAAACCATTTAGTCAGATCCTTGATCCTTCTGGACCCATTTCCCGATAAAATGATGAAAATAAATTATGTTGGTGGCATTCCAATTAGGGGTACTCTCATGAGAATTTTCATTCCTTCCACACAACTTCCATAAATTTATTTTTAGGCCCTCAATTCTACCATGAGGCTATCTCTAAAGAGATCTTAACCAAAGCATTCAAGGCTCATGATGCTCAAAGACATACATATCGAAATAATGTTATTATTCAAGCCAATAAAGAACTTAAATTTATATATGAACATATGCCAAATCATAGCTTAGGTGAAAGCTCTAAGAAACCAAAAAATACCATAGAAAATGTGGTTGATCCTAAATATCCTCCTAAGAACACAATGTCTATAAATGATGTGCAACATGTGATTGCATACCTAAAGCTAGAATACCCTCCATCAGTTCAACATTAGACTCAAAAAGTAGTTTATCCATGTTTCTTCCAAAATCATATTCTTAAAGTTATAATTTCATCTTCCACAAATTCTATCGGCCCCTGTAAGAAAGCTACTACAAGGTCAAGGGCTTCTGAAACTATTTTTCCAACCATAGATGGCTTTGGATGGGCCGATGGTGTCAAACATAAGAAAAAAAACATTTCTAAAGTATCTATAGTTATCCCTACCCCTTATGATCTTATTTCTAAGGATCCTAAACACTCCCATTCTGCTACTTAGATCATCTATGACAAATGGGATCCTTTGGAAGCACTTTCTCATATTCCTAGACCAATCCCCTTTTTAGATATCATGCACATGTCACCCCACCATCATGAACATATCATGACTACTCTATTATAAATGAACATTCCATTACCTCCTGCTTTGGGGAAGTCTCCTATGCTAAATGACTTAAAATGGAGTATCCAACATTAGTGCAAGGAGCTCTCCATTCGTATGGATTGTACCACTGATGTTCAAACATGTATCTATTTTCCTGTAGCAATTGAGATTGTAGATGAACTCTTGCTGCAGGAAGAAAATCATCCACTCTTTATTTCCATGTAAATTAGTCAAAAATATTCAAACGTGCCCTTATTGACAACGTTACTAGCACTTGGGTGGCATCTTTAGACTTCATTAAGCCTCTAGGATACTCAAAATACAATCTCAAGATGACACATACTAGTTGTCAAGGATATGGTTTTTAGAAAATGTTGCCCATGGGTTGTATATGGTTTCCTATCACTATCCATCCTGAGATAGTATGCTTGAAGTTCATTGTTTTCAACTTCCCCTATCTTATAATATCCTCCTCGGTTGAATTTGGATCCACTATATGCATGTAATCACCTCTTCTGTGTACCAATTTGTTAATTTTTCACACCAATCGATAATATATAAAATCCAAGGTGACCCAAATTCTTGGAATTATGATACTCTCCAAAAAAAAGGGAACTTATAAGCTCCCCACTTTGTAAGGACTATCAGTTATCCCATTCTATGAATATCAACATTTCAATTATCCCACTGATTCCCTTTACAGTAATGCAGGTCGTTCAGAGTTTGTTAGGCACATGCTTCCCAATATATTATATTATAATGATGATGAACCTGATTAGATTACCATAAATATCAATACTTCTAACCTATTGAATCTTGTCATCTTGCAATTTCCTCCTAACTTGTGGTCTCGCAAGAAGGAGCCATAAATTTCCACCACTATTTCATGCACACCTCAACCCACACCTGAGAAAAAAGTTCAACTTGAAACCATAGTTGATTCTTTCATGATATATATTGTCACACCTAACTATCATGATGGTTATGCTCTGGATGATCACCAGTTAGCCATTTACTCCAAAATTTAGGATAGAGAGGTCTAACTTTACCAAATATCCTTCCAAAGTGCGCTAGCCTATGATGTGAATGTTATTATTGTATAAGAAAAACCTTCACATTAAATTGATCCTCCTAGTAGATTGGTTCCACAGCCTCATATAACTCTATCGGCTTCATCTTCTCCCCTCAACTCTAGCACTATATCACCTAATGTACTTCCTGATTTGAACGAAGGGGAGTGTATATCTAATTTTGACTATGAAGCCAATGATATCATGGGAAAAAAAGCACAATATGATATCGTGGGAGTGTATATCTAATTTTGACTACTAAGCTAAGAGGGGTGGTGATAAAACTAGGGAAAAGGTCGATCACTCTTTAAAAGGGTGAAAGAAAATTGGAAAACATGGGAGAGAGGGTGAAACAAATGTGCCATATAAAATAGCCACATAGACCATGCATTCCTTGCATGAACAACACATGAAATGGAGCCTACAAGTGAAGGAAAAACACAACCTACCATAAATGTGAACATAGAGGTAAGGAAAAAATAAAACATGAGACCAGGGTAGAGAGAAAACCAAAAACCTTATTTTATTGATCAAATGATGAAAAATAATTTACATTCATGGTAACAGGTGAAAATACATTACAGAGACCAAACTCAAGGTCTGAAACTTGTAGGAATTCGGCCACCATTTCGACATGGTATCATTACAAAAAAAGAGGGGTATTTTTTTCGAGTAAGGCTCTTACATTTATTGAAAAGAAGGAGAGAAGAAGAGGAGAAAGAGAGGGAAAATTGAAATCAAATTTCCAACCAAAAAAATCAAGAAACAAATTCTCTAAAAAAGTTAGATGCCTTTTGGTTATCCACTGCTACACACCACATTCCTTGTTGGGTACCGATACTGCATTAAATGCTAGTAGTTATGCCACTTGGAACTGTATCTTTTGCATGTTAGAGAAGTATTACACCTTTACACTTACCAATACTTAATTAAATTAAGAAATATAGTTTCCATTTCATAGAGGACATTTAGACCTCTTTTGATCTAAGGATTCACCATTGATTTCCGAAAGTTAAGTGGATTGTTGCAGGTCTTAGATCCTATTGTCCCTTCAAGTTACTTGGAAATTTTAGTCTCCAAGGGAAAATCATCATTTTCCTTCAATCCACGTTTTTATCCTTTTGGTCTTGTGCAGTTTCTACCTTTACAGATTTATCTTCTTCACTCCACAGCTATATCATACTTTACACTTCATCCCGTGTCCTTCAATGTGGCATGACTTTATGTTCTTCTTTCGTGGAATTATTTTCCTTCACCTCGTGGATTTTCTATTTTGCCTTTACCCACGGCTTCTGCTTCATTGTATTGTGGCTTGCTAAAATATCTATGACCTTGTTCTTTATAGTGTGGCTTGTGTTCTTCTTCCTTTGACTTCATCAAATGCTCTATTTTTACCCTGGACTCCCATGTGGATCTCTCAACAAATCCTTTTCTTCAATTCACAGCCTTTTATTTTGCGTTGTGCATGTTCAAACCAAAATTTCATCTTTGATCATTCTTCTGATCATACTCGCAACAAATCCCAACATCTGAAAGGATTCCAGCCTTTACCAAGACAACCGTGGCATGTCAGACATAACTCTGCAAAATTTCATCTTTGGTCACATAAATTCATTCTTACCTGATCATACTCCAACTCTTTACAACCTTTGTTCCAATTCCGCAGCAATCCAAGTTGTTCTATTTTTGCAAGGGGTGCAAAAACAAACAATAATTAGAAGACTGTATAGATGACACCATATTTACCCTACAATCTAAAGTCCATCGATAGGTAACCATTACCCAACATGATATTAAGGACCTTATGAATCATATGCAGAATAATATCTTGAACCAAGTAGATGATATCATCATGGATACTCTACAATCATTCACCCCTCATGGCTAAGCACCTATCTTAATCATACCTCGATCATTTTCTTTGGATTGGGCTCTTGCCTTCGCTTAGGCTCTTGACCCCCTTGGGTTTTTCACATCCACACCAACATTATCCTTTCTTAGGCTATCTACTATGTTTGGGTTTATCATAAATCTATTTTACCCTAACATCATTGAAAATCTTAAGCAAATAATCATATCTCCTACCATGCGAAATGATCCTGGTTTGTCTTCCTCTTTTGCAATCCACCCTAGCTTTCCTTAAGTGGCTTGTTGCAGTCTTGTGCCTCCTCTCTTAGGTCTTTAACCTTTCTTGGATTTATCTCTCATATAACCATATTTCTTTCCTAATCATCATTATCGTTATTCCTAAGTACCATGATTATTACTACATACATACATGAGAAAGAAAGGAAATTAATAAGTAAATCATCATCCATCAATTTTAACAATCACCAACATCGTCAAAATAAATAATAATCATATATATATATATATATATATATATATATATATATATCAAATTAGTTTTTTATATACATCAACAAAATACATATAAATCCACCATGATACATCATTGATATCTAGTGGCTTAAGAATCTGTAACCCCTTGGGGTGGTCTCTAGATGCTTTGTGCCAAAGGTGTCATGTTGGATGCTCAAGTTGTTTGAGATATAAACTCTACCTTAGATCAGGCTCAGGTGGCCTCTCCCTATGCTCTCACCCGCCATACCTCTAGCCTCTTGATCTTCTCTACATCACTCTTGACATCTGATAGGTATGCTTCTTTCTCATGAACCAAGCCATGTTATGCCTATAATAATCTCCTCAACATCATATCTATATTTCATGTGTGTCATAGTTCTTGCGTACCTCTAAACCTTCGTAGTGTCCTGGTAGCCTCTCCCACTAATCAAAATAATCCTATTTACTCCCTAACTAATGTTGTTGTGGGGTATACCATGATTAAGGTATCCTAGACATCTGACAATGGATCTAGGATCTCGTGGTGTTCACTCTCAATCAATGGGTGCCTCTCCTCTGTCGTTCACTCTGTAAAACCCCAAAAAGTTTGTTAATCAATATCAATATAAGTAATCAAATATAATCATTTAAATAATCATAATTAAAACATCACATTCATACATGGATGCCTGTATCACTCAATGATGGTCTCGTTATCTCCACAGATGACCAATATTACCTCACCTTTATGATCTTATGAATCGACATCCATCCCATATGTCCCTAGCTAGGTGATTTATGTATTATTTTGTTGATGATCCTCTAGTGTTTCCTTTCATTTCTTCTTCCCCAAGGTTCTAACAGCATGGATTACACATGTACATGATAGGAAGATCGAAACTATCAAGTACACATTGATGGGTATATTTCATTTTATCTAGTCCTTTCCTCATTTTCAGCATTTACTTTCAATTTTGGTGTTATGCATTGTTCTTTCCATTGACTACCCCATGTTTTGCTATTGCGACATGCGGTAATCAATGGTTGGGGCATATGTATACACCTAAATTTTAACACTTTCTATTTTCATACCTGTTACTAACAATTTCTATTTTCAGGTTATAGGTCGCTAATGAATATATATCTAGAATGGGTGCCTTAAGGGGATCGTTTCAGGATAGGGGTATGATTATTCATGTAACCATTGGGTTAGGGATGATACACAGAGAGGGAACAAATTTTGGTTGCATCTATGTGTTTCTCTTACTCATATTCCTTTAATTTTCCTAAAATTCTTTAGACATCTTGCTTTCTCACGACCCTCTTCTTTTATTTTGCATCATTCTTATTCTTAATGAATCTTTCCACATCTCCCCTTACTTTTTCATCCCTTTCTGAGACTATAACTCATGGGTGATCATGTCGGTGAAAACTCAAAACTCCTACTAACGCCTTTTCCCACAGGCGATGGTGTTAGTATAAATACCCCAAATCTCATTTTCACATCATACGTTTTGAAAATTACACAAAAGGAACTCACCATTAGCCTTTATCTTCTACACCAACTTTCACCTTATTTCTCAACTTCTGGATTTCTTACATCTTGACTCTTATCTTGGAGATTGTTCTTTCTTGAATTGGTTTTCTTGCAGTTTTAGGTCATCTATAGTGAGCTAGGATTGGATTGTTTCCCCTTCTCCACCTGAAAGCTATTCCCACTTAGTGTATGGTCCTTTGGGAGATATATGCATCAACAACTGTCACTTAATAGTTAAGTTCTATAACTAAATTTTTCATTTTTTTTAGATTAGTTATTTACATTTGATACATACTCTATGTTAGCTTAGAATTTAATGGATATGCTAGGTTAACATATTGTATTTTAGTTCCTTTTTTCATGTTACATGCTTTCCTTTGGTTAGCATAGGCTTTAAATGTTTATTTTGTTTATCATTACCCCCCATAGTTTCAATACCTCCATAGGTTTCCTTCCTCTTCTTCAACCCAAGGCCTTGGAAACCTTAGTTTGCCCTAGTGTAAGGGTTACTTCCCTTGGGGTGCTGCAGTAAATAGGAAGTTCAATGACAATGTTCGTAATTTTATCTCGCCACAAACATTAATCCATTATGTGGTAAAGGAGGTGTTGCACCATGAAAATGAGAAATACATGCAATATCCTATCAATATACACAGAGGTATGGTGTTCACATTACCTGGGGAGATACTCAAAGGAGGAGAAGATGTCGATGACGTTACTGTAGACCAATCTAATGCAAATAATGTATGACTTAGATTCATCAGAAGATGTTGATACAGTCCACCAAATTACGTGCAACTTGACACAGTCAAAGGGGGGCAAGTTTCTCGTTGTAAAAATGATCCGAAAAAAATCAGATTATTACGACCTGATCTCGGACCCTTGTAGGCTTTAATTATTTGCCAATAATTTACTCCTTTTTAAGTAATCAATTTAAAATAATGCAAGACAATAATGACAATTGCACACAGATTGATTACGGAGTTCGGCAATTGCCTACGTCTCCGGGTTCGTGATCGAACCGTTCCACTAGTCAAAACTTGTAAGTTACAATAGTACTTTCACAAGAAAACCTAATGGAATTTTACTTGCCTACCAGTACATTAGTTCTTCGGACGACAAGGGTGAAAAATAGCACCTGACTTCCACCTTCCTGGCGTACAATCTCCTTCGGCTGTGATCGGCCTTCCCGACGTAAACAATGCGAAGCTAGCACTCCGGTCGACAATCCAGGATTTGCAAGTAGTTGGTGTGGCTCAATGGGCCTATTGGGTAGTTTACATTTCACTCCCAATCACAAATATTCCATCTAATATTGCCTAAAAAAATAGGCCAATAGACAATACCTATCGACACATCCCGCAAATAATCTTAACAAATAATAAGCTCGGGATCGGTGTCTCCGTGTGCACCAATGTGTCCACAACAAGCTTAACAAATAATAAGCTCGTGTTGTGTCCCGTGTATCCACCTTTTCCGTGCTCTAGCAATGAGCTTCTCCGTGGCTTCGGTGTGTCTTTACAATAGAATGGGTTCCCTATTTATACAAAATTAGGGCCCAAAAATTATGCACTCCATATAATCCATAGGCTAATATTAGCCTTCACCCGTACCAAAATAAATGGGATCAAATACCCATATTGGCCGATTGAATATTTTAATGGGATTAAATCCCAAGTGGAGTGGATATATGTTTTAAATGGGTTAACAACCCATGTTTGGCATGGCATACATTTGAAATGGGTTAAAAATCCCATAAATGGCGCAGCATTTGTTAATAGCTTTAGGCTTTATTAAGCCTTTTCCATGCGCATATAGTGGTTAAAGACCACCTTAGGATATAAACCGCCCCCCCAATAACCGCTTCAAACCTCCTTCTTCCACGTGGAACAGTCTCTACGCATGGGTCTAATGCCCCATACCACCGCTTCATCCCTCCTCCACGTAGACATTTGGCGGTTAGGGTTTAATACTAATGTTTTAAACATTAATATATTTACATGTGGCTTTTGGAAAATGGCCTTACCAAATAATATTATTTCGACCCATACAATGTGGAATAGAAATAATTTTTGTAGTCCACTTGTCGTCTCCCGATAGGCAAATCGAGCGAATTCGACGAGTGTTGGCAAGCCACGTGTCACAGTGCGATTCGGTCCAATATTGACCAGTTGACGAGAGTTGACTTTCCCATCGACCGCACTTTGACCGAACATATCTAGAGCTCCCAATGTCCATTTGTCGCGTTCTTACAGTCGTTGGAAAGCTCTCGAGATGATCTTCTGCACTGACACCATTTAGAGATGTTTAGGGAACTTTCAGAAATGATCCCCTGATCAAAAAACTCCTTTCAACATTATTCTTTTAAATAAAAAAATACATGCTAAAACATCAAGAGGACGGAATCTTACACCCCAACCTCCCTATTTCACAAAACGTTACTATAGACCAATCTAATGCAAATAATGTACGACTCAGATTCATCAGAAGATGTTGATACGGTCCACCAGATTACGTGCAACTTGACTCAGTCAAAGGAGGGCAAGTTTCTTGTTGTAAAAACTCCTTTCAACATTATTCTTTTAAATAAAAAAATACATGCTAAAACATCAAGAGGACGAAGTCTTACACCCCAACCTCCCTATTTCACAAAATGTTTAAAACATCTAATACCTTAATAAACTCAAAGTCACCTTATCAATCTTAATGGAAGCCTAAGAGATTTTTATTCCAAACAAATTTCCCTACCACTAACATTGTTTCTATAATTATACATTACTTTCTGGTACTATATATAATCAACCCAAACTCCCATTTTGGTTAAGGCACAAAAATATAAACACTTACTCGGAGTTAATCTAAGTGCTACTATATTGAACCACATCCTATAAATTACATGTCTAGATTTCATCACAACCCAAAGGATTCATACACCAGCTATGTTAATGACAGAAATGGTTTAATTTTTTTTTTTCTAAACAAAGTTAATCTTTTTGTTATTAGAACGATGATATATTTTATAATATTTCAACCTTACAATTTAAATCCATTCTTGATTTCATGTTTATAAAAACATTATCTTTGCTCTGTAGAGTAATATGCGAATATAATATTCAAATTACAACATACCTATATTGGGGCTGAAATATTAGAAACCTGAAAATCTCAAATTCCTAAACAAAGAGTTATAACTTCCTACAAGAAATATTATATAAAACAAAACAATCAAAGTTTGGAGAGTTTATCAGTTCCAGTTGGAACACGAACAATTGTAGAAGAACCAATCATGTATATGTGAACGGTGAGAAGTGGCAGGAAATGTCCATGCATATTTATTGCACCATCTAAAGCCAACAACACCTGAACATTGATGCAATTTTTTTCTTCCATAATTTCAACAACGTGAACATTTGGTGCAGCCACCTCAATAAAATAGCCTCCACTGTCATTACAGTCAATATACACCCTGTCATCCAAGGAAGTGGCTAGCCATCCGACCAATGGATAAAAATACACCAACGCCTAAGAAAGGTTCTTCTTGAGCATCTCCACCACCAACTGGAAATCAAAGGTGGAAAGAACAAGGCACAAAGTAAATGCTTAATGTTTTGCGCCTGGGTTTGGTTTACATGAACAAAACTCACCCAATCGAAGGTCGTCCATGAGCAAAGTACATTGTACTTGAAATGTCAACTACCAACTGCCATAAAAAAATATTTTCGTTCAGATGATCGTTGATGCATTGAATGTGCATCGTTGGATGTTGTCAGAGGGGTGAGCTTTCTACCTGTAACAAATGTGTAAATATGAGGGTTTGTAGAGTCAATGGAAAAATTCCAAGATGTTTCAAAAATGAATGTTCAACTTGAGTAGATACGCATTAAATATATGTATGTCGCAACCAATTGACCATTATGTTAGTGAGAGGGCCACCTCTAGTGCAACGTTGTCACTATTGGCATAAGGATCCTACTATATTATCGTGGACAAGACCAACCAACTTAAGAAGGATTGATTTTTTTATTGAATGTAGATTGTTAGAGTTGTAGAAGCAATTCTAAGATGCATGGAGCCCATAACACCAACCATATCCATCGTTGCAACCTTTGATAGCGTTGGTGACATTATTCGAATTGAATAAAAAGGAGCGGGTATTGTATGGGAGAGAAACATGTCATGTTCTAATATATATTTTTCAATTATATTTTACTAAAATAATGATTTAATGGAATTTTAAAAATCTTCGATCTTAATCTCAAAAAGATATAAAATCTTTCGCCAAGATATGATTCCATTCTATTTATTATTATAATTTAAAATAATAGAAATCCCTTTTCAACCTAATACCCTGGTAATGCGAGGAATGGAAAGATAGACAATGACTACAACTAGGTAGACTTAACGAGTGAATAATAATTTATTTACTCCATGCATTCTGGCATCCAAATCCGGCGTGAGGGAGTTTTTGCAGTTAATGTGAAGGTTTTTTTTCCACTGTGACGAATTTTTTGAGGGAGAGTTTCCTCCGATTATATAGCTTATAGGGTAATAAGATAAAGGAAGGACATCTAATTAGGACTTTCAATGAGCACAATGGATAGTTGCTTATGTTATGAATCTTAAACTGTGTTTTTTTAAACCTACTGACATGTAATATGCCACATGTAAAGCTTGTTCCACATAGTATTACAAATTAGTGAATATAAATACAAGACCCATAGGCCATAGCTGATAGTTTTAAAATCTAGTAGTTGACGCTTTTTAATTTTTCAATACACATCTGAATGGGATTTGTCATGCATTACATTATTGAACCCCACCACTATTGAACTCATAAATACATGGGAGGTGGTAGTCATTCACAACATTGGTTATTAAAATGTTAACTGGTGGAGTATTATCTGCACCAACTCTTCTTTATTTGACACCCTCATCTCCATAATTGTGCATTAAACTCCCTAACATGTACATTCAAGCATCAAAAAATACATTACATTAATTCAAATGGTTGCCTTGTGTTTTTCTATGTAGTTAATTCTCTATGGAAGTGATGGGTTATAATTCTTGTTCTAAATTCTTTATGGCAGTAATGGATTATAATTTGTACATTAAGTTCCATTACAATTCTTTCTTGATGAGGTAAACCCTCCTCTTCAAGAATTTTGTAATTATCTCTCTACATTCAATAGAAATTTAGCCAGCAAAATTGTCCTCCTTTTTCTACTTAGATTTTTTTTTTTAAATTCAAAAAAATGTATTTTCATTAATGTAATTGTTGTTGCAAGCTGAAAAACAAGAAAAGAAGAAGAATGGCACTGGTGATCATTGGATGGGGATGAAAATGTGAAATTAATTGCAGGTAAGGTTATTTGTGATCTTACTAAGGCAATGATCTATTTATCTTAATCCAAGTTGCTTTTTCTACAATTGTTTGTCCGTGAGTAGATGATTGAGTTTACATTCCATATTTATATTGTATGATTTAATTGTATTCCTAAGCTTTATTTATAAATGTTGGGAAGGACCTAGAAAATGAAAGGCAACATATAAATTATAGAAATGGATAGTCCTTAATTCAGATACAATAAAACACATATTGTTTTCTATTCCTTGGATAGTATTCCAAAAACTTACGCTAAATCCAAATTCTAGGGGATTAAATACATGTATAATATTGATCAAAATCAAATAAACCATATTACTAAGGCATCACGTTCAAAATTGATAAAATATGTGCATAAGGCATGTTTATTAGGAATTCTATCATGCAATTTACATATTCAAGATGATAAGACAAGGCTTATCACTCAGGAATTCTATTACATATTCGACAAAATCTGCTAAAGCTTACTACACAAGATTTTTTTTAGAAATTCAATCTATATTGGACAAAATTTGTAAAGCATTCACTTAACAACTTGACCAAAATCCTAGAAATGGTTGAGGCTAATCTTCCTCACAACTCTTTTTTGTGCTAGCATTCATAGATTGGAGTACATTAGGTAGCATAGTAGGAGGTTACCTATAACATTTGTCATAGTTGTTGAAATTTGGCTAGTTTGACCAAGCAATGGTTGCTCTAAAATTCCAGAAAATGTCTTTTGTTTGAAGGAGAATATGGGTAATTGGATTATTTATTAATAATCGAAGAAAAAACAAGCATGAATGTGATATACATGTCCAAAAAAATGTGATGTTGATCAGAAAGGGGATTAAAGGGACTATACAAATGTCTATTTTTTTTATCAAGCTCCTTTTGTGCTTGTTTTCATTCCTTCATCCTTTGATCATGCTCTTTGACAGTCTGGCTTGCTCCTTTTTCAACTCATTCTCCTTTTTCACTACAACTTTTCCTCTTCTTTTTATTCCTTTTTTATTCTCTTTCAATTTTAAATTTCCCCTTTTTTCTTTTTCTACCGGCATGCATGCTTTCCTTTCTTCTACCCACTCCCTTTTCTTTTCCTTCAAATATTCAATTTCTCTTTTTCTTGCTTTTTGATCTTGAAGTAAATGCAAGTAATCATTAAAGGTAAGTATTTGAGATTACCTACCAATTCTAATTGTACCATCACTTAGTCACACTTGGTTGTTATAAACCCTCTCAATTTTTAGCTTTAATAATTTAATTACTGATTGGTTCTCATCTTGGGTATATGTCACCTCTTCGTTGTCTTTTTTGACTATGAAATCAACAACTTCGAAGTTTCCTCTATATAAATGTTGTGTGGCTAAATTTGGGACATCTAATTGGGATGCATCATGTGCCTCACACTTCAAAGTATTAGTATAATAGTGCACCACCTCACTTAGAAGAGGTGGGGGAAGGGATGACATGGAATGAGAAACTTCCTCATTGTTGAAATCAATTTGCATATTGAGGTTAATCTCCCCCTTTTTAACCCATTGAGGTAGGCTGAGTTGTGTTGGCAAATTCAAGCTATCATCAACATCTGCAACTTCTTGTGTTTGGATCACATGAGTTGTTGAACTAAGGTGATCATCATCTTCATTGATTGTTTGTGGCTTATTTAAATCTCTAGGCATGTCAAAACATGATAACTCAACATGCACTTCCTTTATTTTTTGTTCTTCCTCATTATTTGACACATTTTCCCCCATTTCTTCTAAACATCATTGTACATCTTTATATTCTACTACTTTTATCCTCAATATGTTTTCAATAGTTATCACCTCGTGTAAACATCAGGTTTTCGACACCCTAGGTGACCCACATACATCCTTCATATTCATATCTCAAATTTTAATCTAATCCTATCATTAAATCAAAAACCTATCCTAATTCATACCCTCATCCCCATAAAAACTTATTTCTACCCCTGTAGAACTTAAATTACCTATCCTAACCCCCCCGACCTACCAAAAACCTATTCTAACCCATTATAGGCATAACCATCTAACCTCCCAACCCCCTAAAAATATTCTCAAAGATTTCCGCTCACACCCAATCCCGAAAGAATTATTTGGAAGTGATTAAAACCACTTCCAAGTGGGTTTTAACCACATTTTCCGAATCGCCAGTGACCCTAACAGAATATGTGAGGATTATATTTAGGAAATCTCAAACCTCCTAGTTGAGGATTATTAGGAATTGCAACGAAGCTCTATTACTTTGGAGACTTATACGACATCATCACAATTATCTTGAGATCATCCCTTTCAAGCCAACGAAAGCTTTGGAAACACATTAAGGTTTATACAATGTCATTTTCAATAATTTCTCAATCAAGGTAAGTATATGTCTTATGTTTCCACTTTCAGCTTGTCAATACATCATCTTAAAACCCATACCAAGTTAGAAACCATTAATTTTGTATCCAATTTTAATTCTATCAAGAAATCAATAATTTATATTGTAATTGCTAATTATCCCTATCATTTAAGAATTTTAATCATATATGTTGTCATTATCAATCTGTTTTTTGTCTAGATTTGTATGTTTCCAAGATATGTCTCTTTGTAGATGATTGTACAAGGTCAGGCACATCAAGTTACAGGCATAGACGACATTCCCGTCATCCAAAAACACTTTGTTTGGGAGAAATTTGATATCGTGCACGAACTCAACCTTTGTGCCATTACCTTGACACCAAACATTTACAACATCGAAGATCAACTTGAATTCATATAAGAAGAATGGGATATTGCTAAAAAGTTTCAGTTCAAATACTTCAAGGAGTTCAAGATCATTGTAGCCCTCTCTGGGCCACTTACCATGTGGAATAGGATCTCTCTATCCCTATAAAATTCTAGTCATTTCTTCATTTTTAATTATTTTATTATCATCGTCACTTAATTAGAAAATGATTTGACACCCTTCAAGGAAGCCCATTCATTTTTGGGATCGGCCTTTACCGAGCAACTCGTCAAATCTCTATATACTATCAATAATGTCAAACACTACCCCAACTGTCAACAACATCAAACGCTGCCCCAACTATTACGAGCCTATCAACAGCCTCATTTGTCTTCCTTGGTATATCGATGACGTTAAAAGCTTTGAAGTTTCCAATGAGATCCCATACCCTATTATTATAGCCCTTTAAGAGATCATTTTTCACAGCATTTAACCCTCTTACTTGGTTCACAATCAACTCGTTGTCTCCAAAGACCCACAAGTTTTTAATGATTTTATTTCTTGCCCAATGTAATCTGTGAACCAATGCCTCATACTCAGCTGTGTTTTTCGAACAAGCAAACTAAAAATGGAAAGATGAGTAGTAGTTTATACCTTGCTGTGACACGAGCATTGCTCCTCCTCCAACACCCTATCTACTCCTCGAGCCATCAAAGAATAATTGTAATAATTCATTTTCATCTTTGTCTTCTAGTTTGGTAATGCTATGGAGAGGTGTATTCTCTTCATGCATGTAATAGATACCCAACTCAACCTCTTCCATCTCCTTCTAAGGATCAAAATCACGCCTCTTGTTTTCCCATTCATCAAGAGTCAAGCCAGGAATGCTTCCAATTTTGGTATTTGTCTCTAGAATGCTTGAGCAGTATTCTTGATGAAAAGATGAGAAATTTGCATTGATTGGGCTTGGCACATGAGGCTCGATATGAAATTTTACAATAGGTTCTGATCTAATTATTTTAGCCCCATACCTTGTCCTAAAAATCATATGAGACCAATCATCAGACAATTAGCCTCCAATTTGGTTGTGAAATCCCGTGACAGACACAATGCAAAGAGTAGTGGCAAGTCAATAACTGATATGTCCTGTAATACTATGACATTAGGGCATGCATGCAGTGTAAGGCTCAATCCTTTGATCATTCCAACTATTCCCACTATTGTCCCATCTAACTGTACTACTCCTTTTGTCATCGGCCCATACTTTAGTCCCTGTTGATCAGCTATCTACTTAGGCATCACTGATCCACTTGCTCTTGAATCTATCATGCAATTGTGCATGAGATTATTTCCAATGATTAGGGATATATAGAATGGAGGAAGTTTCGTATTCTCATTTTGTTGACCTCCTTGAGTTCTTTCTTGCGGAGTTGCATTAGTGAGCACTTTCTCTTGATCTTTGAAAGGCTCATTTGAGATGGACCAATTTTCCATGGATGCCTGCAACAAGTCTCGTTGGCCTAGGATTTCCAATGACTCCCACATGGATATGTTGACATTAGTCTTCTTCATTTAATCAATAATGTTGAAAAAAAGTGGGTTTTCCTTTTGCTGCCCCTTACTTGGCACAACCTTCTCTGGTACATGAGTTGTTACAACTAGTACCTAAGTTGGCCTAGAAGGTGGCTTGGGATAATTTTGAACGTTAGGGGCTGCACTTGTACTGCTAATACCCTAAGGTGTGATAGAAGGTTGGGAAGTTCTCAAATTAGATGACTTTCCTTCTTCTATATTTCTATTCTTGGACCTCATATTAGTTGTTACTCCTTAGAAAGGAGATTGTTTGATCTTGCAGAAGTACTCTACTTTCCAATTAACAAGTTTTGTCTCACTTGGATGTACTTCTTGATTACCAATTTGCTACTGATTTTCTTTCTCCACTACTTCTTGAGGTACACCAACTATTTTTACCATTAAATATTGATTTACTGCACCATTTAAGCACGTTAATTGATTGTGTGGTTGGCTAGAAGAAAAAAACCACTCATACTCATGTGCCATATTGTTCTAGACCAGAACCAAGGCCCTAAATGAAGATGGTGCATTAGGATTATAAGGATGAAATGGCCTAGCAGTAGGAGTTTGCCATTGATTCTGATTTACAGCCTGAATAGGAAGCCTATTAGGTTGATATGAAGGCATGTTTGGTTGGTACTGAGGCTAATATGGCATGAAATTTTGGGCTTATTGCTTCTTTATGGTCACCACTTCATTCCCTAAAGCTTTATACCCCTTCAAAACTTCTTGTAGCTTATTCATGACCTCTTATAGTTCCTTGGAATTTCTTGATGAAGTGGAGGCCTCATTGTTGCTCTGATTTCTAGGAGCTGGAATAGGGGACAACTCAAGTGTTTGACTGGTTGTAGGTTTCCCCATTTCCAGATAGAGAGGCATGGGTGGCCTAGGCACAAGATTTCCTACATGTATTAAGTAATTCTCAACTCTAATAGTTATAGCATAAGCTTCGGGCAGCATGGTTCCTACCATAGACTGTATCATTACTGCTATGTCAGAATTTAAGGCTTTTAAGAAGTATAGGAATGCACATTCAATAGTTGGTCTGACAGCAATCAGAATCCTATCCCATGTCCTTTGGAATATGAATTTGAAGTCATCCATCTGCTAGTTTGGAGCTCTCTTGATTGTGGTCAATTGTTCCAATAAAGACAAATTGTCTCCCTTTTCTCCAAAAGGCTATGCACAATTGATCCCATTTTGTAATTATTTCTACTCTTGATCTCTTGAACCACTGCAAACCTTTTCCTTTGAAGAAATAAGCTAAGAGTTTCACTACCACATCTATCTCAGCAATCTCATGTATGACATAGATATTAGCAATGTCTTGAATGTGGTCGATTGGTGTCATGTGATTATCTCCATAGAAAAATGAAATGTTCTTTAGAGATGCCACTGGAACTAGATTTTGTGCATTGAGGGCAAGTGGACTGTTGGCTGTGAAGTTTGCAAAGGGATTTGGTGGTCCCTGTGGTGGTTGCTGATGTGCCATTCTGATGGGTCTAAGAACCCTGGTTGATTGAATGAAAGGCCTACCAGATGGAGGTGTGGAAAAATTCCTGTTCGGTGGAGATGGAGACCTCTGGACTCTTCTCCCTCTTCTCCCTCTTCTTGGAGAGAGCTACAAGTATTCAAAAACACCTTCTTCTCTCGCTCTTAACCATGTTTGAATTCTTCTCATATACTGAGGCACTTATTACTGAAACCAATATATTTTTTTGTTTAGAGTTACCAGATGTGTTGTATATTTTGAAGCTTTATATGCTTAAGTCTTGAACTCAACTCAGTTGTGAAGTAAGTCTTCCACTTGGAGTAATCAACTTTACTTGAAGCAGCTAAAAAGCTTACAACAACACAGCTCACTTCTTCTTCTTACTGCTCTTATCGGTGATCGCAATCTGCTTTACTTATTTTAACTCATCGCGGTGTGCTCAAAATGCACTACTCAAGTCATTTGACTTTGAACAACTACTTTACTTAAGTAATGGTACCACATAATGACACAACTTAAATGAAGTAAATTCTTTTGCTTGAGAGCAATGACTTTACTTAAGTAGTGTAACTTGGAGGTGCAACTACTTAAGTCTTTACATTTTGAAGTAAAGTAAAGTCTTTTATTTTCACAACTTTAAGTAAGTCTTTTTCACTTTTTGACTCTACTTAAAGTAATGCAACTCAGCAGTGTAATTACTTAAGTCTTTTACTTTGATTAACTTGGCTTACTTACTTTTTCACACAACTTGAAGTAAAGACTTTCAATCTGAAGTAATGCACAACTTGGAATAAATTACTTCCAGAACTTACAAGATCTTCCGTAGCATTGTCCATATTTTTAAAAATTCTTTCTTCTTGATTTGTTGCATCTCCATGCGACAACAAATTTGGATCAGCTGTTGCCTTAGCTTTGAATAATATGTAAGGGTCGAAGCCGTGCTCTTTAATTATCCACTTTAGTGTATTGTTTTGTTTGTTAACCAAAACAATATTTAGCTTCAAATTCTTTGCTGCGATATAAGCTGTTCTTTGCTTGTTTCCAAGTGAACTTGCAAAAACCTTTGCCTGACTCTTCAAATTTTCATATTTCAACTGCACAAAAAGAGTAATGTCAATTCAAAATATTAATGTAAATTCAAATTTTCAAATTAACAAAAATGATTGTTTGAATGTAATAGTACTTACAACCGCTCTAGCTCTTTTGGCATTTGCGATTGATACCAAATCCTTGTCCTTGGACCATTTGTTAAAATATGCCTGGGCCTCAGCACTAATATTTTCTAATTTGTTTAGTGCCTTATCTAAAATGTCGTCTTTATAGTTGTTATTAAACGTGACAGTCCCACATTTTACTTGGGTAAGTAAGGAATCCATCTTCGCAGGTTGATTCTGGTCTGCAGGCGTATAAACTATCCCGTTGCCAATAATTTTCATAACGACTAATAAATCTCATTGATAAGAACTTTAGCCCTTCTCTCCCATTCTATCAGCTGATTGGATATGAGGAATAATAAACTCACTGACATGGGATTGACAATCATTACCTATTAAGTTCTCCAAAGGAAAAGGTGGGAACTGCTTCACTATCTGAATCTGATGCAGACGATCTTGCTAGAGAAGAATGGGGGGCTTTCAGCAAAGATCAACTGCTCCTTGTTTCTGCCTTTGGGTGGGCTGATCCTGTTTTTGAAAAAAATAAATCAAGATTTAGATAAATAAATTTAAATCAGAAATGTAATTCAAAATTGAAAAGCATATTAAAATTGAAATTTAAAGTATACCTTCTGGCCTTGAATCATCTCACGGGTATCGAAAAAACCAGTTCGGTCATTGCTATCAATGCCCAAATAATCTTCATCTAAATTTATATTGTTCAAAACAGATATGCCCCATTGCACTGGGCAAGCCACCAAGTGAGAGAGTTGGAATTCGAAACGAGGTGTCAAGGTTTAGTGTCCCACTAGGGGCTAGAGAAAAACTGGCATGCGTTTACCAATGTTCTTTTTCACTGTTCCTCTGGTTGGCATTTTAAAAATTAATGGTTGAGTGGGTGTCGGTGCCGTGGTTTGATCATGATTGACAATGTGCTGAAAAGTACAAGAAAAAACATGAAAAATATTAAAACAATTTATAAAGTGCAAAAACTACGAAATTAAACGTACTATAGAAAAGTTTGTACCTTGTTGTCGAGGGGTTGTTTTTTCATGGTGCTACGGGTGGCCTTGTAGGAGTTGAACTCAGTGGCTGTTCAGAAGATACGAATGCATGCGACTGTATGGAGTGAGTTAGGGAAGAAGGTTGAGTTTCTGAAACACGTGTATGGTCCAAATTCCCTGCAATGTCATCAATATTAAATGTTATGTCAATTCATTTGGTTAAAATTTAAATTGAAAAATAAATATTGCAACTTTGGAATTTGTAAATAATATATGAGAATGTATTACTTCTCTGGCGTTTAACGAGTTCAAACGTGTTGAGGGTTTGGAGAGGAGTGAGCTTCCATTTCAGATTGGGAGTCCCCCAAAGCCTCAACGTGTTGTTGGCCTCTTCCTCTCGACATCTTTTTTTTTCTTGGAATGGCTTCAAGATATCTTCTCTACAAAACATTAAAATTTAAGTTTTAATAACTGTGCACTGTAATGGCGAAAATTGTAATACAATTATAAACTAAATAGTTTATACCTGTTGTTCATCAAATGGAATTGAGAATTTCTTCAAAGCCTCATCAAAGCAAGTAGGAATTTCTTTATGTTTTAAATTTAAAGTGCCTCGTAGTAGAAGCCGAGGAGATAGTTTGTTGAATAAATGAAAGGTTTATCTGAGAGTTTTGAATTTGTTATGTCAGTTCTTATTTTTTTGGATAGATATGTGCACCAATCAAATTTATTTTTTGAGATAGTGGCACACTAAATATGCAATGGCCCAATTTGGTATACTCTGTTTGGCGACCCTGCAAAACAATTCTGGCTTGAAAAAATGAAAAAAGTGCAGCAAGAAAGTGGGTGTGCAATTGATTGTGTATCTACACCACGCCTCGATTTATTGACATGGGCTAACAAATGTGAAACAGTGAAAATTACTTTAAATTTATAACAGCAAATTGTATCAGAATAAAAACAGATTAAAAGATATGAATTAAAAGGAATTATACTTACAATCAACATGGAAACCATACGTTGATTTGAGAAATTTCTTGTCTTCTTCCAGGAGTGTTGCCTTAGTTGTAACAATTGGTAAATTTCTGATAGGAAGGCCAGTAAACCGATGTATGTCATTTGCTTCAATAGTGAATTGGAACATTTGGCCATCGTTCAGAGTCACATAGAAAAATACCGTCCTCTGAATTGTAGCATGACAGAAGGTAATTCAAAATATCCAGATCTGTTTCGAAATGGGGCATATTAACGAGCCCTGTAAATTCACACTCTTCCATTATAGCTTGATATTCTGAAGACATCTTTAAAGTCGTATGGATGTGAGGGCATAAGGGATTCCTGTAGTTGATCTTGGAAATCGATTGGAGTTGGATTCTCTTGATTTTCTTGCTTGAACTTGCAAGTTGGGAAAGCATGTGAAGTCGACATTATAGTTGTTATTGCGTCTTTGAAAATGATTTAGACCTGCAAAAATTCAAGAACGGGAAAACGAAAATGAGAAAATGACCGGTGGCACAAGGGTATTTATAGGCCTAAATAGGGCGTCACTCGGCCCCTATTGACACGCGTCAACAGTGCCCTACAGTGATGCGCGTCATTTGATTACTTTTGATGCACGCGTCAATAGAAGTCTAGTGTCACACGTTAATAGAAGATCACCTGTCACGCATGCTAATAGAAGATCCAGTGTCGCACGTCAATAGCTTTATAGTGTCGCGCGTCAATAGAAGATAAGTTGTCGCACGTCAATAGAATAAAATGACGAGCACGTCAATAGGAGCAAGTGACGCGCGTTAGTAGAAAGCAAATGACGCGCATCATCAATTTGGGGCATAGATGAGCGTCATTACGAGGCCAGTGTAATGCATCATTTCGAGCTAGATGTCAATGACGCCAGTGTCAATGCGCGTCATTACTGTCTGATGTTGTCACTCAAGTGTCGTGCGTCATTACGAAACAAGTTGTCGCACCAGTGATGTGTGTCATGCGTACAAACTGGTGTAACCATGTCTGGAACTGTCATTTGATGGAGCCTTGAAAAACCAGGCAAAAAAATTGTTTCTTTGGAATACTGTCAAATTCACCTTTCGCTGAAACTGGTTACGGGGATATTCGCCAGGTATTTTCCACCTTCAATTTTATAGGGGTGTCTTAAAATGAACCCTGGAGAGAAGAAAGGTAGCTTGAGTATAATGAGGAGTGGGAGAGGGAATTGACGAAGAAGCGCAACATTGAGAGTCTCTGGAATTAGAAGGCTCGTGAAGGATTTTGAGATCACGTGGAAGACATAGAGCCAGAGCATCTAGTTCTCCCATCCCTAGGAAAGCACGATAGAATATCCCCTTCAACTTTTGATGAGAGTGCATCTGAGGAAGAACGACTAAATTATCACCAAATCACTGCAGCCTCTGGTTTGATCAACATGTGAGTGTGTTAATGCAAGCAGTGTGACTGGGTAACATGGAATTGCTTCAAGGTGTGGGACCTTGTAGTTGAAGCAATTCTCCAGAGAAAGTTGGCTCGTCTTCTTAAACTAATGCAACAACTACCTCTAATTGAAGGAAATCTAACTACTTCTAACCTATGACTTCTAAGGAACCAGGGAGAGAGAAATAACATAAATGAAAGAAATCTACTCTACAGGAGGTGATGCACCAAAAGGGAATGGTGTATGGGATCTCCTGAATGTGTGGAAGTGATAGAAAATGAGGTGTAGAGAGGGTGTAACAGTCACCACAGTCAACAACAACATCAAACTAATATATCTCCTCCAAAAATCACAACAATAATGGAATCTATAAGGAAATTAAGATTGACACAATACAACTACAAGTGAATTGAAAAGGTAAGTAAAGACAACAGACACAAGCAAAGGGAAGAATAAATCCACAATACTTAAATCCACAACTTCATTGATTTACACAATTCAATTAATTATAGAGAAAGGCCAGGATCATCATGCAAGATGTCCAGAATGAAGGCCTGTTAACACATTTTCTTCCTACACAAATTTTGGCAGAGTTTTGGTAAGCAAAGAATCCCCCCTTTCAAATGAAAGGAGCTTACAATTTATAGAAGAAGTTGGAGAGGAGAGAGAAAATTCAAGTTTCTTGGATGCATGCACTCCTCACCTACCAAGTGCAAAAATAAATTTAAACATCATGAGGCCCTTTATGAAGCCCATCATTACTGTATTGTAGCTTATGAGACAAGAAATTACTCCCCATACCCCATTAATGGTGGTAGATGGTTGTACAGTGCCCTAGAGTCTAGAGAATAAATTCCATTTTTGACCCTTTCCACTTTAAAAACTGAAATCTAATTTTTTGGTGCGTAGAGGACTCTGAGACCTTTCCAGAAAGTCCAATTTTGTGCAAAACGGAGCTCCGAGGAGAAAGTTATGGCGTTTTGAAGTTGCATACCAGTGGGAAAGCTAGGGCCATCACTGCTGCTTCCTAGTTCATTGCGTCCATTCGATCATGCACTATTCCTTTTTGCATTGATATTTTCCACATTTGCTTTACTTCACCCTTTTTGTGAAGTAAATAAACCCAGTTTCACCTGCATAACTCCATTTGGAATTTACTTTAGTGCGGGAAATTTAGGGAAGGTGTATTACTGCCTTGGGCCAACTCTCAACTCGCTTTCATATCCCATACTTGCCAACTTAGCTCAGATGGGAAAGTGTAAATAACTGTTATCCTCTTTGCATTATTTTTACTTCAATGGCTTTTCAATGTAATGACTTTTGGTTTGACTTTACTTGCTTAGTCTTGTCCCATGTTACTTGTCTCTTCAATCCACCATTTTACTTGGCTTGTCTCCATGTGCAAGACTTACAACATCTCTCAAATCGTTTTTACATGGTCATTGGCTCAACCAACTGCATTGGCGTTAAGCATGTGATTGCACTTATTGCCAATTGCTTAACTTTGACTTAATTCAACTTCACCAAATCCGATCATCCTTCTAAGGACTTTTCATTCAGGAAACTTTACACCACACTCGATGACTATTTTAGAAAGAGACTCCCTAAATCACCACTTGTGTTGAACTTTCCCCCATTGCTACTTCCTTCAAAGGTTCTAACAAATGGCATAATTTGACCAACTTGTATCCCTTGTTTTTCATTGAATGGGCATTTACTTTATTGCATTAAAATTGCCTCCAACTACAAAGTAAGTCTCATTCTAATCAAGTCATCCTCTCCTGAATCGATGCCAAACACTACCAACTTACAGTTCTTTCATTTGCAGTGAATTGGTATTACTTTCACTTGTTCTCTACTTCTTTGCGTCGAACTTATCCTCCATTTATTTTGTGTCTAATCTTTCAAACTTCCTTCAACATAACCTCCTAATGGCCTCACTTATTCCCATCCACATCTGAATGAATCACCTCACATTTGTCAAAATCAAGCTTCTGTCAATTTTAGAACTCAAATTTAGTTTCAATTTCCCCTTCTAGGATTTTACTCTTACCTCCCCTTCTGCATCAAAATTAGCATGGCCCACTACTCATTGCTTGGATCACTCATTTTCATGTTGAAACAAGTCCTCTTGATTGCATTTGCATTGCAGTCTAACTTTTTCTCCTCATTTCTCACCTGAGCTCAAAGTAAACACCTTATGATTTTCTACACTTCAGTATTCGTCTTGGTTTGACTCATAGCCACTATTCTTACCTATCCTTTCCTTGCATTGAATGTTATTTCCCTTTTGAAAGCCGCAATCACCCATTTTATTCATGTCAGCACCAATTCCCTTCAATCTCAAGCTTCTATTCAATTTAGCTTTGAGCTCATTTGTAGGCTGAGCTCCCTATGACCACTGAATATTTGTTCAATTGGCCATTGTTAACTTTCCTATGATGAGTCTCCCTTTCTTCAACCCCATGGCCATTGAGCCATCCTCACTAGTTTCTCCCAACTCGTTACCTCTGACTTTGGCTTCGCTCATCAATCCTTGCTCGTTGGCTCACTGGACTCATTCTCCATTTTCCCCCTTCGAGCTCATTTATTGACATGAGCTCCAGACATCCATTCTATACACCAAAACGATGGCTCTCAAGATTCTATAACTTTGTCGAGCTTCTGAACTTCCAGCTCGCCCAATGCCAAATCACTCCTCCTCAACCACAGACCTGACTTGATGCTTCCTTACCACTTAACAACCCACCATTTAATTTAAAGAGCAATTCATTGGTTCTGAGCTTTATGCCCCTATTTGTCACCTTGGTGTCTTGAGCCCATTCAATTGGCTCATCCTTGGCCCTTCATTCAAGCCATACCGACCTCTTTTCCATTCTCACCTTGGAGTTGTTCAGCTGATATTGTGGGCTCACCGGATCTTTACAAGGCCGTGCATGTTCACCAAATTCTTATCACTAATGATAGTCCTCAAGCTTCACTTCCACATGACTCAAGTTTGGCCCCCTAATTTTCTCCCATTACCCATGCCGCGACTTGAACTTTCAACCTGCAAACTACCATTTCCAACCCAAGTCGGTTGTACGTGCTTTGCATTTGCATCGGTCACTTTGTGATGTGCTCCACCAAGTCAGTGTTTCAAGCTTGATCTTGCCCATTGACCTTCCATTTTCCAACTAGCATGAGTCATTCGATCCCCTTACTTTATTTGAGTTGTCCATCTCCTTTGCTCATGTGAGCTTGAACTTTCACATGGCCAAGTGGTTACTTTGAACATTCTCGTCGATCCCAAACTCCTTCAACTCGCCAAGATGGCGGTTCCTACCCACTTGTCTCCTAGCTGAACCAGCTCTATAGAGTTACTCATATCTACCAAGCTGAGAGCTCAACTTACCGAGCTCGGGGAGCTCTTTCTTCAACTTCAAACCAAGTAGCTTCGAGTACTCGAGCTACTCGACAAGCCATTTTTGGATTGGTTCCTTTAGAACCTCCCCCCTTGAAATCTTGGTAATTTTTTGGAATTTATGGGGAACCTATCAGGATAGAGGACCTCAAAGGTGATAGTGGGCCCCTTGGGAACTATCCTGTAATGTTGGCCATTTCCACATCGACGTGGGCCCGCATGGCCTACATTTTGTCAATCTTAAGTTGATTTTAAGGGTCAAAACCTAGAGGAAAAAATTCCTCAAATATGATTTTCACTTTTGGATTCCCTAGAATGAACTCCTGAAGCCTCAGATATCATCTGTAACATAATTTCAACCTTAGGTGTCCCTCTCGGTGTCTAGGTCTAGTCACATCCCCATTGTCCATTTTTCCCGAGGAAGGGCAAAATGGATAACAATTTTGGTGACTCGCGGGGCCATCTTCCTACTAGATGTGGTTGACCAGTTGCCTGAATGTATCCATTGGGCATGGAGTCCTCTTTATCAACCATGAACTGATCCTAAACTCTAAAATTGAAATCTTGAAGACCTGCTTAAACACTGTTGACCTGAAATGACCTGCTACTGATTAATTTTCCTAACTTTATAAGAAAATATTAAAACTTGTTTTTTTGAGAGTGGAAATTTGCCTTAACTTGGGATATTCATCTGTTCCTTTCCTCTCAACCTTGTTATCCGAGACTGAAATGGACAGTCTTGAAACACCATAGTATGCTACCTAACATCTGATTTCTTGGCAGACTATGCATACCACAGAGTTTGGAGTAAAAGATAATTCCCAAGTTTGGAAATCATGGAACTCTATTAAGTTATGACTCTTTTCTTCTTCTAAAAATTTCATCTCCGACATGCCGCTTGGAATGCTGCTAAAGGCTGGAGTTACTTCTTCCATGTCTGGGATGGTTGTCATGGCATTGCCAATTCCTAACTTCTTGGCAAGGGCTGCTAGAAGCTTAGCTACTGATCTTAAGGAACAAAGGAATGAAAACATTGAAAATTGTCCCTTAACCTGATTTTAGTTGCTCTGCATTTGAAAAACTTTGAAGATAACAACTATTTCCTGTGAGCTTGAGCTTCTTGCTACAAATTTCTCTACTTTGAAGCATGGTGAACTATGTAAAAGAACACTGAAGTAGTAGAACATGTGCCCAAGGCACTTAGGGAAATTGAAACTAATCTAACAATATTACAATGTGCATAAGCACTTGGAGGAATGAAAATTCTAAACTACTATATACAAGGGTGAGATATTACTCCTCTAGTAGCAGTGCTTGAGGTAGATTCCATTGAATGGAATCTACACTTCTTCACCATCCAACTTAGCCAGTCAGAAAGCATTGCTACTCTTGCATTCCATGATCATGTAGGGACCACTCCATATTGCGTCAAACTTGGAATGCTTTCCTGGTTTTTCTCGATCAACATCCCACTTCAACACTAAGTCTCCCTCTTGGAATGTTCTTGCTTTAGCTTTCTTGTCAAAGCTCTCTTGATCAGTGATTGATCTTTCTCCATGGTTTGGATTACATGCTCTCTTAGTTCTTCCAACTCCATGAGTTCTACATACCTGAAGAATTCCATGGGCTCAAACTCAGCTAACTCTAGTTGTTTGAGAAGCTCCAATGCTGGTAACTCAAGTGATATAGGAAGCCTTGCCTCCCTTCCATATACTAGCTTGTATGGAGAGCTCCCTGTCGATCTCTTGGGCATGATCCTATCATCCCACAAGGCTGACTTGAGCTTGGTATGCCATGTCCATTGATTTTCATCAAGAGTCCTTATGATTCTCAACAAATTCTTGTTTGTGGACTCTACTTGCCCATTACCCTGGGGGTAATAGTTAGAAGAAGTGCTGAGATATATTCCATTCCTAACAATCCACTCAACGATCTTTGTGCCAAGGAATGCCAATGCATTATCTGATATGATAGTGGTAGGTACACCAAACCTTGTTACTATCCCCTCGTAGAAGTCTAGTATGCTGGATTCATTTTCCTCCTTGAGTGCTACTGCTTCGGTCCACTTAGTGAAATAATCTATTGGAGTGAGGATCCATTTGGGGCCTTGACTTGAATTCGGATCAATGACTCCAATGAAGTCCAATCCCCATTACATAAATGGCTGATCCACTAAGATGGGATGAAGTGACAGTGCTGCTAGCCTCTCTTTTCCTGTGAAGAATGCACACTTCTTGCACTTTTTAATCCATGCATAACAGTCACTGAACACTGTAGGCTAGTAGTAACCAACTTTCATGATTTTGAGAGCTGTTACTTGTGGAGAAAAGTGGCCTCCTACCTCTCCATCATGGAATTCTTGCAGCACCTTCTCGATCTGATTTGTTCCAATGCACCTTAGGATAACTCCATTCATGTCCTTCTTGAACAAAATATCGTCAATCAAGGCATATGGAATAGACTGGAGTCTAAAATATCTCCTCTTTGATTTTCTTAACTCTGGAGGGCATAGAACCATTTGAAGGTAATGCATCATATCTTGGGTCCAACATGGTGTAGGCACATCATCAGTTGGCTATTCTTGATTGTCCTATAACACTAAAACAACTTCATCTTGATTACTTGTCTAATCCTGCTTATTGGAAGTTATCTTCTCGCATAAGCCCTTTCCACATACCATATTAGTCACCTTTATGTCTATGTCATAATCCATCACATGAGTGATCTAACCTACTCTCTTCTCATTCAAATCCTTGTTCAGGAGGAAATCCTTGACTCCAACATGAGACACTAGCAGTTGAATCTTGTTGTTCGAGACAAGGTGTCTGAACTTATTTAAGCTTCTGCCAACAACAAGGACATGCATCTCAATGAAGGATTATCTCACTTCATATTTTTATAAGCTTTGATTGAAGAAAGCTATGGGATATTCTGATTCTTCCTTATTCAGCTACACTAGGATGGCTGAAATTGTATCTACTCCACCAAAGGCATACAAGATGTTCAATCCTTAGAGAAGTCTAGATTTATGAGACTCAGAGCTCAAGATATATCTTGTTTGATAGATTCAAATGTCTCCTTTCCTTCAACTATCCACTTGAATGCAAGGTTATTCTTCGACATCATTGTTAATGGTTTAACAAGAGTGGCAAAATCTGACAAGAACCTGCGAACAAAGTTGATTCTCCCCAAGAAGCTTTGGAGGGCCTTCTTATGACTTGATAATGGAAGTACTTGTATATCTTTAACTCTTCAGGATCAATGGTTATCCCTTCCTTGCACATTATGTTCCATAATAAATTACCTTCATGAACTAGAAACACACACTTCTTAAGATTCAGGGACACACCAAACCTTCTACATCTTTGGAACACTTTCCTGAGGTGGAAAAGGTGACTGGTTGAGTTCTTGGAGTATAATATGATATCATCTAAGTACACAAGAACTATCTTGTTTATTATCCCTTTGAATGCCATATCCATCACTCTTTGGAAAGTAGCTCCAACATTTGACAATCCAAATGGCATCTTCTTTTAAGCATATGTGCCCCACTTGGTGGTGAAGGCTATTTTGTACTGATCATCCTCTTTCACCATAATCTAATTATAGCCTGAGTAGCCATCCAGTAGTGATAACCTTTTCAAACTAACTATAACTTGTAAGATTTTCTCCATAGAAGGGAGTGGATAATGATCTTTGAGAGACGCCATGTTTAAGTCCCGAAAGTTTATGCACAACCTGATTTCTCCATTTCTTGTCTGCACCGACACAAGATTAGTAGCCCAACTTGAGTGCTTGATCAGAAAGATAACACTTGATTCAATGAGCTTGTTCAACTCCTTCTTCATCAGAGTCTCAATGTGAGGGTTGAATGGTCTTTATTTCTTCCTAATAGGCTTAGCTTTCTGATCCAGTTCGATACTATGTTGTGCCAAATTTGAATTAAACCCTCTCAAGTCTTTGTAGCTCCATGAAAAGACATTTGGGCACTCTTGAAAAAGTTGTATAAATTCATATCTCTCTTGATTAGTTCTCACCTTGAAAATTTGGAGTACTTGACCTTCACCAACTAAAATTGGCTCTGAATCTTCACCCTTGACCTATATGTTAGCCTTATCTTTCCGAAACTGGTCATTAGGATTGAAGATGGATTCAAGCATTAATAAACCCTTTGAAAACTTGTTTGTCCTCATCTAGACTACTTGATCGCCATACTACTGCTCCAACTTGTCTTGGTTGCTGGCTGAGAACTTTGCTTCTTCCTTTAGGAAATTTATGATCTATTGATCACTTTCAAATACTTTCCAGCTTGTGTTTTTATCTAGAAAAACTAGCCTCAAAATTAATTTAATACGAGGCTGAGTTTGATCTCTCTTGATACTATCAACAATGTCAAACACTGCCCCAACTATTGTGAGCTTATCAATAGCCTCATTTTTTTTCCTTGGTATGGTAATGATGTTAAAAGCTTCAAAGTCTTCAATGAGATCCCATACCCTATTCTTATAGCCCTTTAAGAGATCATTTTTTGTAGCATGTTTACCTCTTGGTTCACAATCAGATCATTGTCTCTGAAGACCTGCAAGTTCTTAACACTTTTCTTTCTTGCCCAATGCAATCCATGAACCAATGCCTCATACTCAGTTGTGTTATTTGAACAAGAAAACTAAAAATGGAAAGCTGAGTAGTACTTTATACCTTGCGGTGACACAATCATTTCTCCTCCTCCAATACCCTATATACTCCTCTAGCCATTGAAGAATAACTCTCATACTTCATTTTCATCTTTGTCTTCTGGTTTGGTAATGCTATGGAGAGGTGTATTCTCTTCATGCATGTAATAGATACCCAACTCAACTTCTTCCATCTCCTTGTAAGGATCAAAATCATGCCTCTTGTTTTCCCATTCATTGAGAGGCAAGTCTGAAATCCCTCTGATTTTGGTATTTATCTATGAAATGATCGAGCAATCTTCTTGATCAAAAGATGAGAAATTTTCATTGATTGGGCTTGGCACACGAGGCTTGATATGAAATTTTGTAATAGGTTCTAATCTGATTGTATCTTTAGCCCCACACTTTATCTTGAATAGCATATGAGACCAATCAACGTACAAGTAGCCTCCAATCTTGGCTGTGAAATCCTAAGACATGCACAATGTAAAGAGTGGTGGCAAGTTAATAACTGATATGTCATGTAATATCATTACATTGGGGCATATATTCAATGTAAGGCTCAATCCTTTTATTAGTCCAACTATTCCCACTATTTTCCCATCTAACTATACTACTCCCTTTGTCACCGGCTCATATTTTTATCCCAGCTGATCAACTATCTGCTTGGGCATCACCAAGCTACTTTCTCCTGAATCTATCATGCAATTGTGCATGAGATTGCTTCCAATGATTAGGGATATTTAGAATGGAGGAGGTGTCATATTCTTACCTTGTTGACCTCCTTGAGCTCTTTCTTATGGAGCTGCCTTAGTGAGCACTTTCTCTTGATCTTTGAAAGGCTCATTTGAGACAGACCAATTTGCCATGGCTGCGTGCAACAAGTATCATTGGCATGGGATTTTCAATGAATCCCACATGGAAATGTTGACATTGGTCTTCTTCATTTTATCAATAATGTTGAATGGAAGTGGGTTTTCCTTCTGCTACCCCTTACTTGACACAACCTTTTCTAGTACATGAGTTGCTGCAACTGGTACTTGAGTTTTCCTAGAAGGCGTCTTGGCCTGATTTTGAATGTTAGGGGCTGCACTTGGACTAATAATACCCTAAGGTGTGATATAAGGTTGGGAAGTTCTCAGATTAGATGATTTCCCTTCTTCTATATTTCTCTTCTTGGACCTCGTATTAGTTGTCACTCCTTGGAAAGGAGACTAATTGATCCCGCAGAAGTCCTTCGCTTACTAATTAACAAGTGTTGTCTTACTCAAAGGCACTTCTTGTTTACTAGCCTACTGCTGATTTTCTTCCTCCATTGCTGCTTGAGGTACACCAACTATTTGCACCATTAAAGCTTGATTTATTACACCATTGAAGCACATCGATTGATTGTGTGGTTAGCTATAAGGAAAACACCACTTATACTCTTGTGCCATATTGTTCTAGACCAGAACCAAGACCCTAGATGAAGATGGTGCATTAGAATTGTAAGGTTGAAATGGCCTAGCAGCAGGATGTTACCATTCATTCTTATTTGTAGCTTGAGTAGGAGGCCTATTGGGATGATATGGAGGCATGTTTGGCTGATACTGAGGCATATAGGGCCTGAAATTTTGGGCTTGTTGCTTCTTGATGGTCACCACTTCATTCCCTAAAGCTTGTTTCCCTCGCAACACTTCTTGTAGCTTATTCATGACCTCTTGGAGTTCTTAGGAATTTCTAGATGAAGTGGAGGCCTCGTTGTTTCTTTGATTTCTAGGAGCTAAAATAGGGGCCAACTCAGGTGGTTGATTGGTTATAGGATTCCCCATTTACAGATAGAGAGGCATTGGTGGCATAGGCGCAAGCTTGCCTGCCTGTATTAAGCAATTCTTGGCTCTAATAACTATAACATAAGCTCTGGGTAGCGTCGTTCCTCCCATAGACTGCATCATTATTGTTATGTTAGAATTTAAGGATTTCAAGAAGTAGAGGAATACACCTTCAGTAGCTGGTCTAACAATAACCTTGTAGGTTGGAGTGTTATGCTCTTGCTTCTTTAAAAATGCATAAAAATAAGAAAAATGAAAAGTAGATATTGAATACAGGTACATTTCTTTTTCCTTTATTTTTTTTCAAGAATTGCATTTTCATTTGATCTGTCTTCCTTGAAATCAACATTTCCTTATGGATCTTAAAAAAAACTTTCATATTTGCCTATTCATATAGTATAATTAGGTATTAAACAATTGCATTCACAATCTTCCCTCACACATAACCAAACCACATCTTAAATCAAACTTGCATATAAACAATTCCTTCCAGGTCTACCTACTTGGATTTAATCACCAAGAGGGAAACTGACTTGATGTTTTGGCTGAGTATAAACAATCTAGTGAGCAGCATATTAGCTAAGCACCTGACACCCTTATCATTGCGGGATCATGAAGTGAGGGGTAGGGCCCAATACCATGCCTTGTACCAACACCAACACAAATCTAGGCCTCTGGTACCTTTGGGTATATCAAGGAATTCAACTTTAAACTTACTCGAAATCAGCCTTAGATAGCCTCTTCCATATCACCCTCATTAACCATCTTCTCTTTTTTGCATCTTTTTAAATAATCAAGATAATCTAAAATTTCTTTTTGCATGTTGTTTTCATTTGTTTTAAAATAACCATTTTTTTCCTTTTTTTTCATTGATTTTTTGATTAGTTCATGGTTCTGAATAGACTGTAGTCTTTCCTTCAAAACTTCTCAAACATGGCAGATTCATTTCCACAATCTTTAGAATCAATCCAATCTCATATGCAAACATACGAAATACGTTCGATCCATTACAAAAATCCTTAGAAATGAATTTGGAACCCCCACATTCCCCCAACACTCAATCTGAAATGTTAGAGGCTCCTTGCCTCAACCCACCTTAGTTCTTCCAGAGTGGTGATCCAACCTTTGTAAAATTCTTAGACACCAATCTCATTACCCTTAGTGGTTATATTATTGCTAAAGGTGTATGTGTCATATACACCACTTAATATCCAACACATTTCCCATAGATTCAAGTCGAAACTTACAATTATTCTAAACTTTATGACCCCGCCTATCAATTTGTCATCCAAGAAATATCTCCTTACCCCTACTAGTGATACAAGAATGTCAGCACTTTCTTCATCTCCTCTTGTTGCTAGTTGTGAAATTAATGCCATATTATCACAGAACATAGACATCCAATATGCACTTACGTCATCAAATCCCTCACTATCGTGCATGGTACATAGACTCATACTACTACCTCCCCATCCACATCTAGCCACGTAGCCTCCACTTCTCCTCCTTCTGCAAGCTCAGTTGGTGTCTCTCTCTTTATAAATCTATTTATCATGACTTAACCAGTTTCATCACAATAACATATATCTTCAACCCAAAATCTAGTCCCATCCATCCTTGCATCTACACCACCTATCAACATGAGTTCCATTGTTAGTACTCTACCCTTCTCACAACAGGCATCCACTGCTACCATCTCGTAATATGGTTATGCATCCTCTCAATACATATCGCAACCAACACAACCTCTCATTTACACATATATCCATATACCTTATCAATATTTTCAATCCTCTTCATAACCTTTAGTCTCCTAAAAAACCTCATAACATCCTACGGCATCTTCCTTCTTTTCCTCATCATACCCTACTATATCATGTATATCAACATTCACACCCCTATATCCATAATCAATCCAACCCATCCTCTTCAAATACCCAACAACATCTCCAAAATGATCTCATGCAGTCACTTATAAGTAGAATCACAAGTCTTGAAGATGCTACCATATGACCTAAGACTACTCTTTCCAACGAAAAAAATTGTAATGAACCTATCAGTCCATTCATACCATTCAAAGTCTATCCTCCTCACTTGAAACTACCTAAGTTTATCAAATTTTATTGCAAGGAGGATCCACAACAACTTATCAGGGCCTTTCGTCATGCATGCTAACTCATCACCCATGATCAAGATTTGATGTTAAGGACATTTCCATGTTTTTATTTGGCCCTACCCTTGAATAATACAATATTATTCCCCAGTATTCCCTTTTAGCCTTCTCTCAACTAGCATAATTATTTCTGGAACACTTTTCTATTAACATAACTCATAAGATCTCCATCACCGATCTGTATGTTATTAAACAATTTGAAAATGACTTTATCATCAATTTCATCCCCATATGGGGAGGGAGTATCAACCAACTCTCCTTCTCCCTCTCAAGGACCGTGTTAATCAAGTTGTTCACTTTATCTTTCACTAATCGCATATCATTCACATTACAAATTTAATGATTCCAAACCTTTTATGAAGCCTTCACCATGGCCCAAAAATTGGAACTCTAAGCTCTTGAGGACCATAAGGTAAATTATGATCTAAAAAACCTAAACTTGACCCCTCCTTCAAGGCTTCTTCTAGCATGAAAAAATATAAGGGTTTTACAAATGCAATTGTTTTGAAATTTGCATCCAAAATTTGTTTAGAATCTGAAAAATCCCAACCTCAATGAAAATATACACCCTTAGGAGAATCATACAATTCCATCTTCGACAAACTTCTTTCCATCTATATGATTACACTCCCTCCCATCCAAACCATCAACATTTACACTTCTAAACCTTCTTGGTATAGAGAAACCGGCTACTGTAAATATCACCAATTCTGAAGACATGACATCGAAAGGTTTCAGTCATTTAGAAATGTCCTTTAAGATCTCATTGACCGAGATGTGTTGCAACTTGATAACCTGAATGTACCTCCTAATCAAAATTTGGATGTGCTTAAACAACCCTTTCCAAATCATCCCCCTGCTAGAAACCAACCTCAAACCAATGTCATAGGATCTCATCACATCATCAATATTGTTCATGAAATCTTACCCACACCCAACACATCATCAGTCTCCACGATGGACTCCCCAACTGAAAAATCAAACTCTCCATATGGAATCACTAATTAGATCCCAAGTCCATATAGATCTCAATATTCAAAATCCATCAGGTTCACTTCCACAGATATATCTGATACTTCCCCTTCAACATCACTAGAAAAGAAACCTATTGTTGAGATTTTTAATAACTCTTTCAATGACCGAGTTTCCATGTACTGAATAAAAAACCCTAATAATCCCATGCCAAAACTAACCAAGTGCTTAACAAACAAGGTATAAACCTCATAGGACCATCGTCAAACCAAAACAATCCTTATTACCTCCATTTTGAGGTCACATCCATCTTCTAAACTTAATATCGCTGTCATAGAATCTAAACCCGTCTCTAAAATAACATCTAGACATACCACCTTAGACACACATCATGTACCTTGTGCCCCTGAACAAGCCAATGAAACTCACAATCCTACCCCCTCTACATCATCTTTATAAGCTCTAACAAAGTATTATGCTAAAATCCTTGAACAACTCATTCGATCATGAACTATCATGCTACCATCTGTATAAATGAAAAATTATGCATGACAGAGAAATGAGCAAATCATAAAACCTTATCCTCTGTGTATTCCTTGGAAACCTCAATGTTAAGGTTGTGGAAGCTTTAAGCTTGTGGAACCTTGTAAGAGTTTAGATTATGGGTGCTCTTGAATTTAATGTGGGAGTGACAATTCTATGAACACAAATATGGCTTTGGGAAAGCTTCTAATATGCAAATATTGAAGAGAAAAATAGTAGAGTGATTATACACGAATCCAAAAGGATTTGTAAAGAACAAATTTTCTCTTTTATAGAGGTTGAGTAGTGGTCTGAGAGTGATTGCAAGTGGTTACATGTGGTTGAATGTGCATGGTAAAAATAATACTTGAGTGAGGTTAAACAATTCAGATGAATTAATTCCCATATGATGGGTAGTAAATTAATTTAGTTAGTAGAAGTTACATCTGGAAAAGGTGGTTGTACATGAGATTTCATTGTCCCCACCTTTCTAGGATTCTAGAAGTGGAGTTGACTGGAATAGGGAAGTGGAATCCAAGTGGAGTCCAAGTGGCAATTGACTAGGAAAATAGGTGTATTTTCCAATTAAGTAATTTATTTATTTAGCTACAAAGTGTAAGACGATAAATTAATTAATTATTTAATAAATGATAATTAATTTAGCTAATATGGGTTAGGAACTAATTTAATTAATCCCAAAAGGTGAATGAGCATGAATTAAATAATTTAATTAATCAATCATAAGGGGATGGATAAAAAAGATGTGAACTAGGATAAACTAGAAATAAGTATGTGATGTTGTGGTGTCTACATTTTCCCCTCTTTAAGGTGTTATTATGAAGTAATAACATTTTAATGATAGTAGACGTTGTTGGTACCCAAATTTACTCTTCTTCACAAACCGAGCAACATCATGGATTTGACAGGACACTCAAAAGTAGATAAATGATTATGTATGTTGTTTTGTAGCTGGGGAAGCAATTTATCTGACTTTTTAGCACTTAGGCCTTGAAGAAGTGGGGAACACCTTAAACAGGATTTGATCTTATCCTAACTATTTTAGGTTGTGCCTTTCAACCAAGGTAAGAGAACCTATTTTATAACCTCTGTTATTGAAGGAGATGCAAAAAAGATACCTTTCTTTTGCACAAATTTTATAAAGAAAACCTTGGGAAAATATGATCAACACACCAAATCTAACTCTCACGAGTTGTCACTTCCTTCCAGGAAGATGGAGATATTTTCAACACAAGGGTAAGGTTACTAAAGACATTATGGAATCATGATTGTTCTACATACTTTTACAAGTAGATTTTGTTCCTTTGTTGATACACAAGGAACACAAGGCTAAGGTTATTTAAGACATTAAGAAATCCTGATTGTTCTGCATATTTTAGCAAGTAGATTTTGTTCCTTGGTTGATACATAGTGCAAACAGGGGTAGTTTAGGGCAGATTCAAGGTTTTTGAATAATTTTGGTCAGAGATGAAGCAGGATAAAGTTGATTATACTAGATCTTTGAAGGAACTTCACAAAATTTAACAACTCAACAACAAAAAACTTCACAACAATTAAGACTTTCCTTCAACCAAAAAGTGTGTTTCAATGGAGGTCCAAATCAACACATTTTCACATAATCTTTGAGACTGAAACACGAAGGCTCAAATTGAAAGACTTAATTAAACACCAAAGTCTCTGATTAATCACATCTAAGGTAAACCCGAAGACTTACAAATTTTATACAACAAATGACAGTGAATTGGTTTTAAATTTGTTTATCTCATCCAAGATGAAGGCTCTTTTTGAAATGAAATTGTAAATACCATTAAACTATCACAGGGAGGAGATCTTGTGTGATTTCACAAAGATTTCAATGTAAGATTGCAATGAGAATGAAATAAAATATTTGAAGACATTCTAAAACAAAGCAGGCACAAATTGCTAAATATTGGACACAAATTAATTCCAAAATTGCTAAGATTCATTAGTAGGAGAAAGCTTCTAGAGAAATATCAGTGCTCGTCAATGGTTATACATCTGCAACCAACTTGAAACGATAGAAAATATAACATAGAAGAAAATAACAGGTTATATTTGCTTTGGTCTCTCAAGAAGACTGATTTCTCAAATTTTCTCTTAAGAATTCAACCTCTAACCATTTGCAAGAGTATTCTCATTGCATTTATACATTTTACTCACTCAATTTCCCCCCAAAAAGAAAGATTATTTGAGGAACCTATTCTTGTTAACAATTTGTTTCAGACATTGACGTTTAAAAAATTCAGATCTGAAAGTTGGTAGGTGGGACAATTGTGAACTGATCATGTTTCTTGGGTCCTCGACTAATGACTAGGATGCCATGCCATAACATTTTGGCAATCAGTCTAATCATTTTGATTCTATCATGTGAGAAATCCCCCTTTTAATCATTTTCCGGAGACTCTGCACAACTGGATATGACAAGTAATTCTTTTCGCTCTTGAGGTAACACCTTTTTCCTCTTTTGCACCTACACTTTCATAATTTCATCACTTTTCCCTCTTTTTCCGCTACAATTCTGCCCCACATTCATCTCCTATGGGAATTCCCATTTTTACGAGTGCCTGAGCAAATTCCCACTTCAAAATATCGACCTTGAAAATCCTTGGAGTCACAATATAAGTTTCAAATCCATTCATGGAACCTTATAGATAGAGACAAACAAGGAATTTCATAAAAGAATGATGAAAAACAGTGCATATTCGCATCTCTAGGAGTCTTGGAGCAAAACTGGTGAAAAACAGGTGAAATGCACAATGATTATGCCCCTTGTCCAATTTAAATCATAGTCGTCCATATTTTTCCTTGGTGCAATTGAAAAAAAGAAGCATAGAAGCAAGTCCCAAACAAGCGCGACCCTTCCACGTGCCCTGGGCCCAAGAAAAATGCCTTTTGGCCTTTGAAAAATCTTAGTGTAAAAAAGGAGGCAGCAGAAGCCTCCATGTGGTCTTAATGGCACATTTTGAGATGGTCCACAAAAGCAAAGACCCCAAACAAGCGCAGACTCAACACGTGTCTCATTCCAGCAGAGTTTGTTAAAAACGTTGAAGATTTAGTGAAAGACGCCATGTGTCTAGGGTTCGAGACATTTTTCTTTGGCCATTGAAAAGTCCAAGCTAAAGTCAAAGTGAGCGGAAGCCTCCTAGTGTCCTCCTGGTGATTCTTCAAAATAAAACTTGGGGGCCGGTCCCCAAACAAGCGCGGTCCCTCCACGTGTCCTAGGCCTTTAGAAAGTTACTTGAAAAGTCTAAGTATGGGAAGATCTGGCGGAAGCCTCCACGTGTCTTCATGGCATAACTTTGAGATGGTGCCCAAGAGTGGAGACCCTGAATAAGCGTGGGCTCACCACATGTCCTAGGCCTTAGAAAATTCCTTTGAAAAGTTTAAGTACAAAGTGGAGCCGGCAGAAGCCTCCACATGTCTCTCTGTCGCAATTGTTAAGGTGGGATCCTAAGGCGGATCCTGAAATGAACCCCAGCCCTTCATGTGTCCATGACCCGCCAAAACTGTACCGACTACATGAAAAATTTGTTTAAGTCTAGAAAAAACAGCGGAAACATCCACGTGTTCCCCGGGCACAACTCCAAGGCCAAACCAAAAGGTGAATTTTCAAATGAACGTCGTTCCTCCATGCGGACAAGTTTTGGGTCGAAGCGAGCATTAAATTTTTAAAGTTCCTCACCGAGACGCATCTAACCATAAAGAGCCACATTTCCATTGATTCTGAGATATAAATTTGATCCAGAAAAATACACCTGTCAAACCATAAAATGCAAGAAAATCACCATTTGAGCCCATAAATGAATCTTTCCTCAAGGACAGTGAATTTGGAAATTTTATAAGGCTCAAATATGATCCTCAAAATTACATCTAATCACGTTTCCTCAGGTATTTGGGACAAAAATTACAGGGACAACAAAACATGATTGTGGAAAACAGAAGAAAAGGAACAACTCGAGTTTTATGCCAAATTTATAGACTCTTTCACACGGACAGAGGAATGAAAAACAAATTAAGTGATCCTAGACCAAGAAAGGGACTGATAATGGCAACCAAATGTAGGAAAAAATCTTCAAGCACCAACACGTGGAGATAGAAAACATGATAGAGGCCGCAAACTGAGGAATTTCAATGAAAAACTGGGCAAGACTCATTTGAGCACCAACAAACTGCAAACCCTAAATGCTATTCTCCAAACAAACCCTAAAATCTTCATGTTATAGCTTCTCTGACCGCGACCATGGAAATTATGAGGGAAGTCGTGACATTGGTGAAGGGAAAATAAACCTCAAAGGCACTGGATCTTTGTCTGGTGGCAGCCATGAAACTCCAGTCAACTCTATGGGTGTAAGGCAGTCCTCAAAAACACGTGACAAATATCCCCCGGAGGATTTGCAAGTAGATATCATAACCCCTAGGGAAAAAATAGATTTTTTTTCATGGCTTTAGCTTTGCTAGAGGCAACAAAGAAAATGGAGATCCAAAATTCTCATGGACTATTTGGCCTTTGCATCTAACCACCCCCTATTCAAAATCGTGTTGATTCTCGTCTCAAAACAGAGACCCTCTCTGATGGGGTAGGTAAAGGCAGACCAGAACCATTCTATGTTGGAGGCAAGGATGTTGGTGGTGGAAAACTGCCTGAAAACACTAATAGAGCTCCTTCCCTTCCTACAAATACTGTTATATGTGGATCTGTTGTCGGTAGGAAAGAAATTAACAATGATGCTTCTAGAAGTGCTTCAACCAAGGGAAATAGGGCAGTGAAGATAAATCATACGCTGCAGCGGTCTCTAGACAAGAGAATGCTAGAAATGTTGACAAGCTATTAACACCATCATAGAAGACTCTCATGATGAAGATAGAAGAGGATCTACTGCAAAAGGTCCTCACAGAAAGGAAGAGGAAAATCTATCCCAACTTGGACACATTTGGAGGTTTCATAATGCTTTTCCTAAGCTCTCTCAGCGCCATGATTGGATTACACAAATATGGAGGGAAAATATTAGAGGTAAGATAGAGTTCTACCCCTGTGCTAAAGCCTATTTTATTGTTGTTATCGAAACCCCTGAGGACGGGGATTTAATTTTTAATCAATATTAAGTTTCGGGAGAACATGGACTCATGTTCAAGCCATGGTATCTATCTTTTGACCCCCTAATATACTCCTTTGATACCTACCCTATCTGGATCTGCATTGCCATGACTTCAATTCCAGCTTTGGAATATA
Source organism: Taxus chinensis (assembly GCA_019776745.2). Classification (NCBI taxonomy): domain Eukaryota; kingdom Viridiplantae; phylum Streptophyta; class Pinopsida; order Cupressales; family Taxaceae; genus Taxus; species Taxus chinensis. Next base: position 67,817,273 of record CM034151.1, read on the forward strand.
TCCTACCTTATTGCTCTAAGAGATACCCTAGGATCTTCTGAAAGTTGATGATAAAACCTCCCATCAAAAACTTACAACTGATGTTAGAATTTTGATTGAAATTGACATGTCTCAAGCCCTTCCAACAGAGATTCACCTACAAATAGGTGATAGGAAGTGAGTTCAGAGGATTGACTATGAGGATTCACCTTAGGTGCTTTCAGGATTGTATGAAGATAGCTTTCTTTCAAACAGGGAATCTTTCGAACAAATGCAAACATTCCAAACACAAGGAAAAAGCTGCGTGATGGATGGACTCTCTACTAGATCATTTGACGATTAGCCCCCATTCAGAACCGATTGCGGATTCATCCAACCCCTCAAAGGTAGACGCTCCCCCTACTATTGAGATACTACAGATTTCTTTTACCCCAAAAGTTGATGTTATAGCTATGACAGACTATGCCCCATTGCCCCTCGCTGAGGGCCACACTCCCATCATGAATCTTGAAGTTCTTCTAATATTCACAGAAGACGGTAACACGGACTGGACATTGGTGAAACGAAAGAAGAAAGGACAGAACAAACTAAATCCAACACCATTTCGGTCATGGAATTATGTCGTGAGCAAGTTGGTTGCGGACCTATTGTGTTGTTTTTCTGTTAAGTTGTTTTTTGGTTGTATTCTAGGTAGTTTGTTTTCTGTTGTTGTATTCTAGGTAGTTTGTTTTCTGTTGTTGGGCTCTCATGTTATATCTTGATGATCTTTTTTGTTTTGATAAAATTGAAAAATATGGCTTTTGAACCTTTCTGTACAAGGGTATAATCCCTTTCAAAAAAACTATTTACCAATGATAAAAAATATATCATATATAATGATGATATACATGTTTTATATAATCAATTATAATAAATATAAATAGACATCAACCATCTATATACAAATATCGCATAAAATATATACTTAAAATTATTTTTACAAACACCCCACATACAAATATTCATATTATTATATAGTTATGGTGAAAAAATTAAATTTAAAAATGTATTTATATAAAAAATATAGGAATAGTCCAAAATTTAAAAATACAAATAGAACATGCTTAGATTAATAATATTAAAATATAATTAAAATTGAGAACATATAATTATATAAATAATATAAACTTTAAATATACATACAAAACATGTTTATAATAAAGACATTTATACTAATAATATAACATAAACATTCTATCATATAAACCAGGTATAAACAAAGATAAAAATATATTTATGTAAATAAAAAACATTCATATAATTTATAATTTTTATTTTTTAAATTTTTTGTATGGTCTTAACAATAAAATACTTTGTATATTCATTGAGACATCCTGTCCATAATTATACAATCACTAGAAAGAGATTTTAAAAAAAAAGAATAATTTTTAATAAATATTAATTCCATATTTTAGAAAATATTAAAATATTTATCAAACATTATAGCAAAGTTTAGTTCTAGAAGGTTTAAGGAGCAGTTTGGAGAGATTGGCTTGGTTGAAGGCCTTCCGTTTGGAGTTGGTAGGAGTTATAATATGTTATGGAAAGATGATTTAGAAGATTTTTTAGTTATATAAGGCTTGTATTATGGTGAGTTTATTTGATGGGACTTTCAGGTCAATTTGTGAGGAAGAAGATATGTTGATTTTATGACAAGTTTGCTTAGGCTAAGAGATGATTTGTTGAGACATGAAATTGATTGGTTGATAGTTGTTATCACCTGGAAAGTGAAAAGGGATGAAGTGTGTTCCTATTAAAGGCCTTTGGAAGTCTTGAATGTGGAAGCAAGGGTGCAAACTAGTTGAGTTTGCAACACTGGTTTCTGGGTATCTTGATTTGGTGAAGAGGAAAGCTAATGTGGTTTGAACATATAAAAGTTTCAAGAAGTTTAACATGCATGGATTTGTTCCAGAGTTCTTGAGGATTCCATTGAGTGGTTACATTCTATAGTTGATTTGATTTTGGGAGGTCTTGAGCCCCAAAGGTGAAGACATGATGTTGGAAACATTTATTTGGTGAGGGATATGAGCCTTTTGGCGTGTATTATGAATTATTTGATTAGTCCAAGCTAATCAATGACCATGGATGATTTTTTATGCTATATTAGACATGTGTGAGGAACGTGATCCACAGTGTTTGAGCTTTGGGGCTTGATTAATAATTGTTTTTATGTTAGTGTATATTATGCATCCTAGTGATGGGGTTTTGAGCTTGTTTTGTGCAAGTTTAGTGTTTTTGACCATAAGGATGACCTATATGGGTCATATGTGAACATTGCAATGAATGTAATGTGATTTTACTAAGTTTTTTTGGTCAAAATTATGATATAGGACCAACATATCAATGTTTGAAGGAAGAGAAGCCTATAAAGCAACTGTTTTGAGTTCATTTTTGAGCTAGTGCTCTTGGAGGGAAAAGTGTGACCCATGTGGAAGTGTGTGACAAGTGTGAAGGCATGTATTGAGAGCTGAAAGAGTGTGTTACATATTGAGAAAGAATAGAGAGCATGTGTGCAATTGTTTAGAACCAAGACAAGTCCAAGAAGAAGAATAAAGAGTGAGTTGTGTGGATGAGGGTTTGATTGTGTTTGTATGAGCTGAATTAGAGATTTCCATCAGTTTTGGTAACAAAAAAATGTAGAGATCATAATCGTTTCAGACCTGTAACTAGGGGTAAAGTGCATTGTTTGAGTTGGTGTTTAATCATCTCAAGGGGTTGTAGCCTCCTTGTGGAGTGTTTCACTTAACTAGGGGTGAGTGCTCTTTATAGAGTTGGTGCTCTATTAAACTAGGGGTTAGTGCTCCGTGTGGGGTTGGTGCCTCACTAAATTTAAAACATGATAGTATAATGTTTGTGTTTCATTGGTTTTTTTCCCCTTTAGGGTTTCCCACTTATATTTGGTGTTCTTGTGTAGTATTTTGCTCTTATTCTTGCCATCAAATTACATCAAATCCCAAAAAAAAGATGCAATATAAGGAGTCAAACTAACACCGATGGTCACTCGATTGAATGAACTTACGACTAATTATTGCACTACATCTTATAATCTAAGTAATTCTTGTGATTTTTTGATAGAATTGCACCCTAGGAAGACCTTGTATAAGTGCACATGATAGCGGGCCATAGCTAGATGTACCTATAGACACCTAAAATTGGTTATCCAATTTAGTGTCCCCCGTGTGCATTTGCCTTCTCGGGTAACTTGAGGCACGTTTATATCACAACTTATCCCTTAGGGTATTATTAATATTTGATTTAAACATCTATCCTAAGTTTATTTCACCCCATTATATTTTACCCATAGATAATTAAATATTTTCATGTGAATTAATTTTGTGCACCCTCTACTTTCCTTTCGTGCATATCTTTTTCACTCACACATTTGCGCCAGTCTCTGTGCCACGTGGCAGCCTGATGTAGCCTAGAATTCACTATAAATAGCCCAAGTTGCGCTAGTACATCACTCAGCCCGAACTGAGTGCTCACCCAAAGCACACAAGGGTACCAGGTCCCTCTTTAGATTTGCTTGTCTAGAATGTTAGCAAGATTGCATATGTGTATGTCTAGATTTATAATAGATAGTAAATAATCCACAATGCATAAGCCAAATCTAGATCTAAACCATATGAAATATTGACTTAAACAATGATTATAGTAAAATTTACCATGCCAAAACCATATTCAATCACATCTAACACCAATATCTAGCTAATATGATCCATTATAGTAAATATTGTAAAACACAGAAGCTTCATACATCAAGATCCAATTTCCATAGTTATGCACACTAACAAATCCACAACATAACTCTACAATAATCGGTCTCTCCAAACTGTGCAAATCAATACATATATATAGGGGTGGGGACTTTCCCTTCACCGCCCATGCACCTTCCAAAAATAGACTACATCCTAAGAATATCCATGCGCCTTTGCAAGAGAATACAAAAGCATGCAAGTGCTAATAATAGATCTTCTAAAGTTAACTCCTAGTATAGATCCTATTAATAGAACAAAAATATGCATGGTGCTCGAAATTCTACAAATCCCAAAATATACTTGTGTGAACTGCAAGTCTCAATGTCATCGCGTGCTTAGCACTCTATCTCCAAAAATAGCCTTGACCTGTGAAAAGTGGCTAAGTCATGTTTCCGACTGTTTCTGGGCATGCTCATATTTTGTTATGATTCTACACCTTCTTGTGTGCCCAAACCTTCCGTGCTTACATCCTTGAGCTATATTTCATCTGCTACATTACCCCACACTAATTGCATTTCTGCCCTCGAAAATGGGTATCCAACTTATCTATCAAAAAATAATGAATAATGAATAAAGGAATAACAAAGTACTTGATAAAAACGAATGAAGTGTCACTCGACGCTCTGCTCCTCTACTGGCAGGATCAATTCTGGATACTCATTTTTAACCTTCACCTCCAATGCTTGTCAGTCACTCAACACCTCGCATGCCCTATCCGGGATGTCTATCACAATGACATCTAGTTCATCTTGAGTTATTTTCTCTTTCTCATTTTGTAGAACCCTGACAACGTTAGCCATGCTAGACATCATTCCCTCCATAAAATCCATCTTCTGTGCAATAAGCTTCCCAACTTCATTTATCCTCTCCCTGTGTGGATCTTGGGCTGCTATGAGGGCTTCACACTTTCCTTTTATTAGAGAAAGTCTATCCACATGCCCGAGTGTCTCATCCTTCATCACCTTTTGGACCTCATTAACTTCTTCAAGAGTCCTTGTCCTAATTATTGCATCTGGCGATGCGCACATGTTCAGAGCTTGATCATCCTTTTTAAGCTCATCCCTTAAGGCCTGTAACAAGGATTCATAACTAGCAATCTTTCTAGAAATGGTGGCCTTGGCCCTTGCTACTTCCTATACATGATCTTTTGGTTCAGGCATATGCACGTGCCCTTCATCTATGACCAGTTATACAAGTGTGTGTATATAGTGCATTACAGAAGGATTTTTTTTGGAAATTGAGATTCTAGATGTGGCCATAGCTTAAGAATATCATCACCAATCTCCTCGGCCATACTGATAAAGGCTTCTATTTTTGCCTCGACCTTTTCCTTTTCTGTTATGAGGTGCTTTATTTCTGCATCCCTATCCTTGTTGTCATCCATCAATGCCCTGATAATTTTCACTTTATTTATATTTCTGCATGTAACCTCTACAGATACTTTTATCAAGGAATTGCTCACTTGTTTGTCTGACATAACAATTAGCTTAACATTCACGTGTCACATGTAGGGTGCCTTTTTCATTTTACACGAAACACATGACTCTTCGCATACATCGAAGTTAGGCTCATCCATATGAGTCTGCATTGGCCATGATAACTACTTTCAGGTGCTTGTGTTTGCCATCTCTGCATCCATCAGCTCCCAACCATATAAGTCATTAGGTTCCATGGTGCTTTGGAAGCATGCATGTATGATGCTGGAATCATCTACATATCCAACTGCAAACATATTCTTCACCTTCTTTCTCCTCCCTTGTTCTTTTTCCCTTAGGAACCCGAGTGCCTGAATCCAGAATTGGCCTTCGCCCTTTTCTGCTTTTGTTTCTACCCCCTTTTGTCCTTCTTCATCATTCTTCATATCCTCATAATGGGGATCCTCTGTATCCTTAGGATGTACTAGAGTTCCTGGTGCGCTCCCTCCGGACTCATCCTCCTCTCCATCCTTAAGCTTTAGCTTGCACCTTTTCTTCTTCTTAGGCTCTACTTTCTGCAGTGAAATTTGTCAAGACGAGGGGTGAAAAGGTATATTTACCAACTAAATTAAATGTTAGGTTAACATACATTAATAAGTGGAAATATAAATGTGCACACCATAATAAAAGTAAATAACAACATAAAACAAATTACATAGTGACATCGTAAGTAACGTGGAAAACCCGTGAATGGGTACAAAACCATGAAAGAATAATCCACTATAGAGAAACATTTTACAACCCATTCAGGTAACTCCTCCCTCACTTCTACTCCATGTATTTACTGGAATCCAAATGATTCACATGATCTAATGAATATGACCTACAGTCATTGATAAGAACCTTGCAGATAATCAATCAATAAATTGCAAAAGATAATAAAACACAAGAGATATGGGGGGCCAAGATGCCCTAATATCAATATATGTAGAATAATACCCTTAAGGTAGGGCAACACCATACAATGCTCCTTAAGGAAGGAGTAACTCCACAATCTCCCAAGATGGGAATCCACTTCGAGGGGGACACCTCCAATATACCTCTACCAAGTAGAAGACTCAACTCATACATACATTACCCCCTCATAATGATACTCACATCCTTTAAATAGGATGGGTAACACCTAATCCCAATGTAGGCCGACCCATTACCCAATATAATTAATTCCTATGTGAGCCCATATGACTAACTAAGGGGATGTGTGCCACATGTCAGCATCTCCATCAACCCATCTACATTATATTATCATATCCCATGTGAACCCATACATATAACTAAGGGGATGTGTGTCACATTTCGGCATCTCCATCAACCCATATATATTATATTATCATATCCCAAGGTACATAACACAAATTTTTTGGAGCCGTTTTGCAAAAGTTGTGTCCGTTTTAGGGTTGAAACCCTAATTCTACAGTTTCATCTATATCTTCTGAATAATGATGAATTAGGAAATTAATTTTTTTGAGTTGATGAAAATATATTAAAAGGTGATACCACTGAAATTTCAGAATTTTTGGATATATTTTGTCAGAGTTATTTCAGTTTTATTATTTTTCACTATTTTGCTCCACAGGCCGCAATTTGAGGAATTTTCCTGAATTTATTATATTTTCATAAATCTCTCAAAATTTTAGTAGGGGTTACTTCTTTTTGGTTTCAGATTTGAGGCTGAATGATTGACAAAATCATCAGGTAAAATATTTGTCAAAGGAGTACGTTTGTAAAACCCTAATTTTTATGCATCATGGATATACCAATTTTCTATGGTAATGGGGAAATTGATGCAAAACAATGGTGGATAGAATTTAAACAAATGTATTTTGAAGAATTTTTAGTATGGATTAGTTTTTATCTTCATCTTGGTGGGAAAGCGCGACATTGGTATTCTTATTTGGATATAGATCTATTGGATTGGGATTGGGAGGAAATGGATGATATTTTCTTAGCTAGATGGGAAACAAAAAAGAAACACAATTTTGTTAAAAAAGAATAAGAAGAAGAAGAAGAAGTAGCAGCAACATTAGAAGAAGAAGAAGAAGAAGAAGAAGAAAATGTTGATGATGAAGCTGCTACATATGATAGTGCATCTCCAAGGAAGGAAGCTCCAATATTTTAGTTTGAAGGGTGCATTCAAAGAAAAAAGGTAATTGTTTCCATAAACCCTAGCAGAAAATATAACTTCATCAATATGGATGTAGCTCAAAATCTACATGTGTAAACAAAGCATATCAAGGAATCTCAAATGGATGGTAAGCATATTCAAGTTTTTTAAGATTTAAAGCTTTCTATGGATAAATATGTTTTACATTCAAATTTTTATGCTTTATATATTGTTCTTGGATATCCTTGGTTAGAGATATTGGGAATAGTTAATATTAATGTGCAAAAGAAATTCATGAAATTATGGTACAAGAGAAAGAAAATTACATTACAAGATATCACACTTAGCAAGGAAAAAAGTAATGTAAAATGGGATCATGAAGATGAATTTGAAGATGGTGAAGAAGGGAATAAGGATGAATCAGAAGGAGAGGATGAAGAACATGATGAAAAAGTAAAAAATAGTTTCTCTACTCAAGAGAAAAAAGAAATAGCAAACAAGTTGGAAGAGGAAAAGAAAGTGGAGGAAAAGATTGGTAAGGTTGAGCATACTAAGGTTGCACCATATAGACACCCACATCCTCATGAGAGGAAAAAATCATGGATACATGCTAGGACACACAAGGGCAACAATCTATATGGATATACAGGGAATTGGAGGAGTAATAATTTTGGCTATACATGGAATCAAAGGAACAATAATTATATGTCATGGAATCACATGAATAATAATTATGGATATGCATGGATGCCAAGGAGGAACACATATGGACCAGGATGGAATCAAATGCGCACAATGGAATATGGAATCATGTTTGGAGTAACATCACCCACTAGGATTTCATATGGGTGGTTAGATGATCGAGCATGACGACAAGTGTGTAATAATGTAAAGCACACTCATTATATGGATTCTTCTTATGTTTTAGGGACGAAACATGTCAAAGAAGGAGGCAATGTTATGTACCTTGGGATATGATAATATAATATATATGGGTTGATGGAGATGCCGACATGTGGCACACATCCCCTTAGTTATATGTATGGGTTCACATGGGATATGATAATATAATGTATATGGGTTGATGGAGATGCCGACATGTGGCACACATCCCCTTAGTTAGTTATATGGGCTCACATAGGAATTAATTATATTGGGTAATGGGTCAGCCTACATTGGGATTAGGTGTTACCCATCCTATTTAAAGGATGTGAGTATCATTATGAGGGGGTAATGTATGTATGAGTTGAGTCTTCTACTTGGTAGAGGTATATTGGAGGTGTCCCCCTCAAAGTGGATTCCCATCTTGGGAGATTGTGGAGTTACTCCTTCCTTAAGGAGCATTGTATGGTGGTTCCCTACCTTAAGGGTATTATTCTGCATATATTGATATTAGGGCATCTTGGCCCCCCATATCTCATGTTTTATTATCTTCTGCAATTTTTTGAAGATAATAAAACACAAGAGATATGGGGGGCCAAGATGCCCTAATATCAATATATGCATAATAATACCCTTAAGGTAGGGAAACACCATACAATGCTCCTTAAGGAAGGATTAACTCCACAATCTTCCAAGATGGGAATCCACTTCGAGGGGGACACCTCCAATATACCTCTACCAAGTAGAAGACTCAACTCATACATACATTACCCCCTCATAATGATACTCACATCCTTTAAATAGGATGGGTAACACCTAATCCCAATGTAGGCAGACCCATTACCCAAATATAATTAATTCTTATGTGAGCCCATATAACTAACTAAGGGGATGTGTGCCACATGTTAGTATCTCCATCAACCCATATACATTATATTATCATATCCCATGTGAACCCATAAATATAACTAAGGGGATGTGTGCCACATGTCGGCATCTCCATCAACCTATATATATTATATTATCATATCCCAAGGTACATAACAGTCATATTTAAATAACCTGAAGGGTTTTGACCTTCTTAAGTGATGGGTACACCTCCCTGATTAATATTAGTTAATAGATAACTAACAATCTAATATAAAGTTTATATTTAAATAATAAGAATATAAGTTATTCTATATTATTTAATTATAAACTAAATACTATGATGCACTTAATATTATAGTTCTAACACTCCCCCTTAATATTAAGTGGGGATCCATATGCCAACATTACCTGTTTGTACAACATGATTTACAAATCCATAAACCCTAAAGGTTTAGGCTAGCACATGTATTTTTGAAGGAATTATAACACCTTCATCATGCTTAACTTACCTTTTGGTACAAAAGGATTTGGAATCCATAAATCAGACATATGATTTAGGCTAAGCATGATTTGTGAGACTACATCTCACTGTTTCTCGTGGAAATATTCTTATATCGCATCTCTAGGAGCCTTTTATAACACAAGGACCTCCTTTACAAATAGATGCACATTGGACTGTATTTTCCGTAAACTCTATCAGTTTACATAAAACTCTATCAGTTTAAGATCATCAAGATTTTTACATTTCTTTTGAACCAGAATAGAAGTATAGAGGAGGAGAAGTCAACAACCAGCTGACCATTAGGAGGTGGCATTGCCATGCACACTCCCCCTCAATGGCAACTCTGAAAGGCCAAGTATTACACACACTTGCAGTATTTTACAGCACACAATGGCTCGTAAACATATCTGCAATATAATCTTCAGTCTGGAAGAACTGGAGATCTCTATCACCACAGAGAACCTTCTCTCGGATAACATGAATATGAACATCAATATGCTTCATTCTTTGATGTTGAACTAGATTCTTTAGCAAGAGTAATACAACTCTAACCACCACATAGAATAGGAATACTTCCTTCAACTTCCATGTGTATCTCTTCCAATAGCTGCTTCAGCCACATGGCTTCTTTGCTACTTCCATTGTACTTCTCTGCCTCAGTAGAAGAAATGGAGATTGTTGGTTGCTTTTGCTGTTCCAAGTAATGGTTCCTGCACCAAAAAACTTGAACACATATCCCAATATATATTCTATCCAACACAACATCAGCATGGTTAGTGTCATAATATCCATATAGACATCATAATAAGCATATAAATATAAATCATTATTGATTTCACTTTTAACCATTTGTAAAAGTTAAACACTAAGTTGTATAACAACTAACATAACAATATGCTTAACAACTAACCATGTTAAAATATGTTGAAAAATTTCAACATACTATTCTTGTAAAATATGTATTAGATGCAATCAGTATTGGACGTCTCCAATACAAACACAAGGGCATCCCCAAGTGTCATTTGATATGCATATAATAATATTTTAGTAATCACATACTAAGAAATGTTTTATAAAAAAGATATATATCTTCATTATCTTAAGGATTTAAAAAAAAGATAAGACAATAGATAACATATTTGAACAGATAATCAAATCATATAAGAATAATAACTGCATATACAACAGTGAGGTTTTGCTCACAGAAGGTACTGGACAGGGAACATGGAGTGGGGGTTTGGGGGCGGCAGCTTCAATAGGGTCAAGGGGAGCATAATTTATAACTACTCCAATAAATTTGATAAAAACCAACTCTTTGTGATAATTGGGTCATGATTATTATGACAATTTTAATGATCAACTTTTTCGATAATAACTTAAAAAACGTATGAAAAACATTGCAAAAAAAGTTTAGAAACAATTTGGTATTTTTCAAGTGTATGCCGGTCGTAATTTCGATGATTTTACCTTTACTCACGTATAAATGATGACGTGAAAATAAATCCTTACACAAAAAATGTATTAGATTGAACATAATATTTAATCGAAATGTGAGTGATTTTTTTTTAGATTTCTATAGAACGACGAGGACGATTTAGTCGTTATGTCGCAAAAAATTATCATTTCGGACAAGATTAACCCATCAGAATTAAAATGAGCATTAATTTAACTACTTTTCTTAGTTTAAAACGTAAAAGAATAAAATTCCATTTAAGTTTAAAAACAAGAAAAAATAATTTAAAAAGACAATAGAATATATATAGAATTTTTTTTGGAGATGATATATCTTTGGTTCCACCGAGTTGTGTTAACCAACTTGGCGAGCTGAGTCGATGCAACTCTTCAATGTATGCTATTTCAAGATATACTCCAACTATAAAACCGACTCGGCAAGACACATATATTTAACTTACCACAAACCATATTATTTTCATAATTTGCAATAGTAGCCAACTCATGTTTTGAACATTGAGTTATTTATGGCTACCGATTAATACTTAATATCCGAGTTCAAAGTGCTATTCTACTCTGGACAAAAATGGATGGGTTTATGTGGCCACAACCAATTGGTTAAGTGCTGCGACTAGGCTTATAAAACCTGATATTTCCTCCTTTGTTACAATGTGGGACTAAACACACTAAAAAAATTCGCGCCATTGTTTGACTGCGGGGAGAGAGACAAGACAAACATGTCAAGAACTAGAAGGAGGCAAGTTTTGTCGGCCGGGAGGACAGGCTCGTCTAAGGGGACACGTGGCGCTGTGCTGGTGGGGCAGAGGACAGCAGTACATAGAAGACCACGCGTCATCCGCAGAGATGTAAGGGGCTTGGGCGCCCTAAAATAGATATAGAAGCCTTTAGTCAAATCTTATAGCTTGAAAAATAAACTTAGGGTTAAATTTTTCCCATCTTTATAGTGTAGATTCAAGTTTAATACTATATAGAAAAACAGACAAAGAAAGTATTGGATTTACACTGGAGTGATTATTTAGCTATGGAATCTAATGTGTCCTAATCACTACTAACCCGATATGCTTGAGAAAGTATATTAAATAATTCCAATATGTATATCGTCCCATCCAATGATTCGATCCACTAATCTATATAATTATTTTAATGACTTCTTAAACACGTTATATATATTTCCAATCAACTAAGATTTTTGACATAGTAGTTATTGAGTGCCGTATAAGAAAAAAATTGGGAGCCCATTATGGGGCTCAAAATATGTGTGTATGTTACCCCCATAACTATAAGTTTTAGTGTATAGGTTTAAATTTTTAGACTAACATAAATAGTTCATTAAACCTTATAAAATAAGGTTTTTATAATATAGTATAGTTAATATATGCAAAGACTAAAAACTATAAAATAATGAAATATTTTAAACTTATACAAAAAAGGAAATAATAGTTTTTATTACACTATAGTTTAAACATATAGGTGTTTACAAAAAACAAAATCTCACTCTTATTAAGGGTGCCCCAAGGACATGGGTAGTATAAATGAATTTTACCATGGGTAGAGAAATTGAATAACATTCACCAGCAAGAGAAATTAAATTCCACATGAAATTTAACCTTAGAATTTACAGAGGAGACAACATTTTCACGCTTCCAATGGGAAAATTTGAAACCCTATATTTTATGGAGCTGTCTCCTCCATTTATTTACTTTGAATTTACCCTTATGAATAATTTGGATCCTGCACATGAAAAACTATATAAAAAATTGGAAATATTTCACATATAGTTGATTTTATCTCGTAAGATATTTTCACACGCTGGTAGAAATGAAATCACCTTTCACCTGTGCACACACACCAATCTCCGAACACATTAATCCATCCGGAGAGGGAAGGGGGGGGGGTTAAATAGAATACTAACCAGCTGATCAACTAACTTCCCAATTGTTGTAACTTTAGGATTTAAATAAATTATTTATCCAAAACTTTATCCCGCTCTGGTACCATGTCAGGACGAGGGGATCAACTAACTTCTCAATTGTTGTAACTTTAGGCTTTAAATAAATTATTTATCCAAAACTTTATCCCGCTCTAGTACCATGTCAGGACGAGGGGATTAATAAAATTATTAGGAACATTTAATGGAAATACAAAAGCATACATAGCGAAATAAATGAATGCACGGAAAAGTAAATAATACAATAACATGAGATTTAACTTGGAAAACCCCCAATGGGGTAAAATACCACGGTAGAATAATTTCCACTATATGAGAAGCTTTTACATACACCAGTCCAGTAAAAACTCCCTTCCTTTACTTCTATTCCATGTTTTTAACTCAAATTCATTAAATTGAATTCTGAATATGACCTATAGTCATATTTAAATAACCCGAAGGGTTATGACCTTTTTAAGTGATGAGGTACACCTCCCCGATTAATATTAGTTAATAGATAACTAACAAACCTAATATAAAATTTATATTTAAATAATAAGAATATAAGTTATTCCATATTATTTAACTATAAACTAAATAAGATGATGCACTTAATATTATCTTAGGCTTCAAATATATATATACAAGGACCACTTCCAACTTCCCAATAGAAAAACTTACAACCTTCATATTAATGTCATCCGGTATCATTCTTTCAATGTAAGCAGTCTTACCTGGATCTATGTAAGACTTTTAGTGTTTGGTAGTCACAATCCACCTTATCAGCGTTAAACACTAGTCTGCCTGCGTCTGAGAACCTATGTACAAATTCCTGGAAATAACGCTCATACCACATTTCTGCCCTTTTCTTGAAGGGTCCATTCATTTATCCATCACAAGTATACTTGGAAAATATTTCTACCAAGGACTTCTTTACGTCAAGAAATTGCCATACATTTTCTTGTGGTCCATTGGGTACCCCAATTTTGACAAAAACCAATGATATGAGTATAGCACCAAAACTAATTTTCTCACCTTTCTACGCTTCTTCAATGATTGTCTCAACAATGAAATTTTTCAAGGTGTATACAACACCTTCTGTCATCTTGCGTGCACAATGAAGCCAAACCTTGTTGACCTAAGACCATCGCTTTTGATTGTTAAACTTTTTTAGAAGATGGGTTGTTACTTGAATGACTGGATACTTTTGTAACTTAGGGATGTCCATCCCGCGCCATCCTTTGGTGTACCCAAGCTCCTTCTTTGTTTTTTCTATGGCCTCCTTATCAGTGAGGTCACTACTAAGCTCAACATCTGAACTCTTAGCCCTATCAAACTTGCAATCAAAGGCGCGGTGATCCTCATTCGATGCCCAAAAAATAGAAGAATTCCTCATGGAATCTACTCAATAGCCATTGATATCGCTTCTCAGGTTTGCAAAGGTATGAAATCTCATACAATTGCAAGACTCCTACCTTGGTCAACAATTTTTTGCCTACATCATCATAGACTGCAATATCATCGGTTATTCTCTTATTGATCTTTACTACCATAAATTTCTCTAGCTCCTCCTTAGTATCCTTGTTCATATGATTGTAGTCGTTAACCTTATAGTGACGAATGCGTGAATCCCGGTCACAACCCATGAGAACCCCTTATGGGTACTGCATTTCAAAAAATCTGCTCTCGAGGGTATCTTCCACTTTGATTTCAGCTTCCTTTTTTTCTTCCCCCTTGTACCAGCTCTTGGTGCTTATTTGGATTCCATAACAACTAAAAATGTGCTAGCTTTTTACCTCTTCCGAGCTCTGTAATTTCAATTTGTGTGCCCTAGTTCAAAACTACATGCCCTAGTTTTAAATCCAAACCCTAGCTCTTGATTTCTCCTCCTTGCATGCCTCTGTTTTGCTCAAACTCTTTTCCATAAGAAGCGCAAGTCAATCCCGTGCATAAATCTGATATCACCACCTGGTTTATAGCTCTTCACACTTTACCACAGTCTTTGCTAGCTCACTCACAAAAAATGGTTCAAAATTTCGTAATCATAAAGGTAAAAATGGCCTCACAACCCCCCCTTATACAAAATTTGAAAAATTTATCACATTTATTGCTCCTCCACCTGCCACCGATCCTAGAATTAATTCATCGTTTGTCAAATTTTAAGCACTGCACATCTCTATGCCACAGTCATAACCTTCTGGCACACCTTCTACTTCTAGGCCACATACCTCCTTCCGCGTGCCCTCATGCATTGAAGTACTTTGCCACTACGCCTTCTTTTAAGTAGTTCCCACTGGTGCAACCTACCTTGCGTTATAATGTGTGTCCATTTTTCCATATGTGGTCTTCATTTAGGAGTAATTTTTTTCTATTTGCACCCTTCCAAAAATCACCTCTACAAAATTTTCCTTATGCATACCCATCTTCAGATGAGAATTAACTATATTCAACTTGGTAATGAACCCTGTATATAAACCACCCCACACTAAGGGTATGTGCGGTCCTTTTCACATAAAAAACACTTAAATTGTAATATTTTTTGGCGGGTAAGCGCACTTATTACAAAAAACATGGAACTAAATTGACAAAGCATAACAACGATGAAGGAAACACACATAAAGGAAATGCATTAAGGGAAACCTAATCTAAGTGGAAATGCTTCCTTATTACAAACACCAAGAAGAATTATTTATAGTAGGGCTTTAGCCTACTCCCATTGAAGTAACCGAGACAATCGTGTTCCATCTAGTGCCTCTAATTGGCAAGAGCCTGAGTCAAGTATATAAGTGATAACATCCGGTCCCAACCAATGCACCTTAAGATTTCCAAAGTGGCGCAAAAACTTTGAATCATACAAAAGTATTATTTTCCCAACCTCAAGCTTCTTATCATTGATGTGCTTGTCACACCATGCCTTCTTCATAGAATTTTCTAGCTTCTGACTCCATCTTTCTATGGCACCCCTTTCCAACTGCATCAATTTTTCAATACATTATTCCAATTATTGTTCATCATCCAGACCTATTACACACAATACGAAAAGAAGGTAACATGAATGCCATGGGAAAAATTACCTCTGTGCCAAACACCTACTAAAAGGGTGTTGCTTTATTCAATCTCTTGTAAGTTGTCCTGTATGCCCAAAGTACCGCATAAACCTTGTCATCCCAATCTCTCCTTCCAACATCAAAATTTTTGGTCAAGGTATGGCTCAATATCTTGTTAAAGGCCTCAGAAGTTCCATTTTCTTGAGGGTGATAAGGGGTTTTCCTATGGTGTGCAACCATAAATTCATCCAATAATATCCTGATAGTCTCATTAAGGAAATGAGTACCCCTATCACTTGTTATACTCAAAGGACATCCATACATACTAATAATGTTTTCCCATAGAAGCCTTGTTGTTGTAGCTACTGTGCAATCCTTTTTAGGTGCTGCTTCTACCCACTATGTAAGATAATATGTATAAGTTATAATATAGCGCGATCCTGTCCTGCTCGCGGCTGGGGAGATAGGGCCCACAAAGTCAATTGCCCACTTATCAAAAGGTTATACACTAGTAATAGGCCTCAAATGAATTTCATCTCGTTGCCCAGGCTTTCCAAGGTGTTCAAAATGGTCACATACCTTACAATATTCTTTGCAATCCTTGTATAATTTTTCCCACCATAAAACAACTAGTAGAATCTTGTGCATGGTGGCATCCCCTACATAGTGTCCACCTGCAATACCGCCATGATCCTTTGCCATGATTGCTTCTTGCTCATGCTCAAGTACACATCGGTGTAAAACTTCATCACGACCTAACTTGTATAAGTCTCCACTGATCAATTGCCATGATTGCTTCTTGCTCATGCTCAAGTACACATCGGTGTAGAACTTCATCACGACCTAACTTTTATAAGTCTCCACTGATCAATATGTAAGGTGTGGTGCGAATAACAAGTTGTTTCTTTAAGTCTGAGGGTGCATGGTTCAACTTGAACACATGGGCATCTGACATTGTGTCCTCAATTCTCTGCATGTCCTCTCCTAATTGAATCCTTGATAAATGGCCTAGATCAGAATTGCTCTTACTAGGCTTAACCAACACCATAAAATTGAACTCCTAAAACAATAGTACCCAAAGACATATGCAACCCCGCAAAATGGGTTTTTTCGCCAAGTAATTCAATTCCATGTGATTTGTATAAAATATGAAAGGTGTAGCCAAAAAATCCTACTAAAACTTATGGAGAACGTAGATCATAGACAAGGCCTCATGCTTTGTTGTTGTATGATTATGTTTTGCTACAATAAAATTTTGGCTAGCAAAGAAAATAGGATGATTGAAAATACCTTCTCCAAGATGAGTTAATAGGACACCAATGGCCATGCTAGAGGCATATACATGAATGTGAAAAGGCTTGGACCATGAAGGAAAGTGAAAAATAGGCATTGTAGTAAGCCTTTCCTTTAGTGTGTCAAACGCGCATTGTTATGCCTCACCCCAATAGAACTTTCCTTTTCCCTTGAGTAATTATTCTAAGGGCACAACGATCTTAGCATATCCCTTTATAAAATTTCTATAATAACCCATGTTCCCTAAGAATCCATGCACCTCACTTTGGCTAGTAGGTTCCACCAAGCCCAAAATCACAGCTACCTTAGCAGGATCCACTAGCAAGCCTTATTTACAGATGATGTGCCCCAACAAAATTCCAAAGGGTGTGGTAAATATACACTTATTAATGTTCAACGATATGCTCAACTGCCTAAATATCTCAAACATCAGCCTCAAATTATCGCAGTGATCTTTCACGATCCCATAGATTGTCCAATCATCCAGATACACCTGAAAGAACTTGTAAATAAAATACTAGAATGCTTGTACCATTATGCGTGAAAATATTGTAGGTGCATTATTTAATCCAAAGGGCATAACTGTATATGTAAAACTTCCCCACTCAGTGCTAAAAGTTGTCTTTCTCTTGATCCTTGTTATCTCTCCTCACCTGATGACATCCAGAGAATCCATCAATGAAGGAGCATATTTCACACCCTGTAACACCTTCTAAGATTTCCTCAGTAAATGATGTGGGAAAGGGATCAATCACACATGCAACATTTAACTCCTTGTAATCCACACAAATCATGATTCTACCATATTTCTTGATATTGATCACCATAGGGCTCACCCATTCTGATTCCTCAATTGGCACAATGATTCCAAAAATTAACATTTTGTTAATTTCTTCTTTTACTTTGACGTGCAAGTTTGAATTCATCCTATAAGGCCTCTTCCGAATTGGGTGCACACCTTCTTTTAGATTTATATTCATCTCTCCCAATGATTCATGTACGCATTTTGGTCATGATGACCTCTAGGGAAAAAGTCCTAAAAGTCACACAATAGCTCAATGGTTTTAGCAACTTCAGAGTCAAATTAGTAATCTTTGATAATGGCTTCCTTAGGTTCAACATTCATTCAAATGTTCACTTTCTTAGTCTTCATAGGCTCATGCTAGGCATGCGCCTTCTCATCTAAACTATCTCGGACTTTATGCATACCCTTTATATGCTCAATATCTAGGTTCTCTACCTCTTTTTCATCAATGATATAGATCATCTTACCCTTTTCTCTTTCTAGGTAGGCATGCCCAAGCTACTCTGCATCTGTTTCTTCCTCTTCAAAGTGTGCCACTAGGTTTGGTTCTCCTAATAACTCCTAAAGTAACTCTTCATCCTTTGCACGGTGTCCCATAGTTAAGTGCTTCATAACCTGCAACACCTCATTCACCGGAGGTTTAGAAGAAAAATAATCAAAGGTCTGATTAATACC
This sequence comes from Taxus chinensis, assembly GCA_019776745.2. NCBI lineage: Eukaryota > Viridiplantae > Streptophyta > Pinopsida > Cupressales > Taxaceae > Taxus > Taxus chinensis. Next base: position 67,836,102 of record CM034151.1, read on the forward strand.
TTCAGTAAGTTCTTACCAATTTCTAGTCACCCTATTTAACTCTATGTAGACATACCATGCACGCGTGCAACCTCGAAAGGTGAAATAAAACTTGTGCATCCACAAAGAAGGTGGTAAAGCTTCCCGCCCTGCTTCCCAAAGTCTCTCACACTACTGAACATGGTGTTGAATAGGATCATTACCATGAAATGCACAGATCTTAGTAGGTGCATTGCTTCTTAGAAATTTAGTAGATAAAGAAATCCTTACTTCTCTCCACTCTAAAATATTATCCCTTTGAACCATCCACTAACTGTTGTCATCCCACGCAAAGTATATACTAACATGTTCTTTCTTTCCACCTGAAATTCCCATTGAACTTCCATAGCAAGTAGAAATACTTTTGGATTATCTTCTCCTATGTACTTTGGCACCTGGTTGTTGCCCAAATGCTTGATACTGCATGGTTTACTGACGCGTGCAGATGCACTTCGTACTTCACACCCAACTATTTCATAAGTGTCATGCACCCAATTGTCACATGAAAGACTTGTAGTATCGCTCATGGACTGTGCAAAATCCCACTGGACAACTTTTTTTGATGGCTCACGAATTTTTGGATCCCGAATGGTGCGAACATAAATTATGTTCAAGTCTTCTTCACTTAAGGGCTTTATATATGGCATAGATTTCCCATATTTTAAAGGGATAATAATGTGTTCTTCCTTATTCTCAAAGCTGATGTACCCCTTATTGAAGCACAAGTCAACATTGTTTTCATAGCACCAAGGGTGCCCAAATAATGCAGGAAAATTGTCTTCTTCTGCAAGTGCTAAGACCTCAAAGTCCCCAGTGAACTTGGCCCCCTGTATAGTAATGAATGCATATTTTAAAACTCCAATGGGTGTTTCCTTAGTCCAATTTCCAATGAACAACACATTGGAATATGGCTATAATAGAGGTCTTCCCATCTAAACCCACACATTGAAAGTAAATACATTCACTTATGCTCTTGTGTCAATCAAGATGTTACTCAAAAGCCAACCATCAACAATAACATTTAGAGTAATCTCCTTTTCATTATCCAAACTGTCCAGAGGAAGATTAACATGTAGAAGTTGTCTTTCATGCTCATTCCCAATGCATAGAGTTTTTCCCTTCAACCATCCCCCCAACAAATGAATAATGTTCTCTTGGTGCAACATCTTACAAACCTCTTTCAAATCATCAACATCCATTTGATGGAGATCAACTGCTTTCTTTTGTTCCAACTTTCATAACTATTCCTTCAACATTGTATCTCACCCTATAAATTCTAAATTACCTCCATGGTTTCTTGATAAACCTTTGTCTGATGCATAGGGTCTGGATACTTGGCATGTAGGACTTCCTCCTTAGTAATGGTAGTGTTTTCCTGGAGTGCGCAACCTCAGTGCACGTAGTAATCTTCACAGGCATCAAATCAGGATCCCACGCTAACTTTGACATCCATTGGTCTTCCACGGCACGTTGTACTCTAACCAGTCCTACACCCTTATTTTCCTGTTTATATTTCTTGCTTAAGTGTTTATACAAGTCCGATCATTCTTAATAACTATGATTCTTTCCATAAAAATAACACATAACATTCTATGGACATTTGCGCCTGTAGTGATCAGGAGATTCACATGTATAACAAGTTCCACAAGGGAAATCACTCCTTCCACCCCCGCAACCTCGACCTCTACCACGACCATCGTCATAATGACCCTCACTATGATCATAGTCATGATGTTCTCCCTTCTCCTTATAATTACTTGTAACAACATTTTTTCGTACGTCAATATCAATGGCATCATGGATATGATCTATCAATCTGAAATATTCAGTATCATGAGTTGAGGATCTACAAATATTACAGTAACTAGACATATTTTTTCTTATCACGCACTGCAATAACAGGTATTGGCTTGAACTGTGGTCCAAGTGACATATCTCACAATCTAACAACAAAGAACACACCAATTTTCGAGGGAAACTATCCTTAGTATGGCCCTCTACTTCACAATCTATAAACTAAATCCCACTACACGTCTCATACACTAAATTAGCAGATACTTTATCCAACTGTTTTTCCATTACTAAAATTTGAGTTTCTAGTAATGGGCTCTCTCTTGTGTCCATAATTCCTACCACCTCATTGCATAGGGCTACTTCAAGTGCCTCACATGGATCTATATAAGTCTTATGAGAAAGCAATCTTCTAAAAGGCATGATCAATCCTCCAATGAACCATTGTGCATGCTGGTTTGTGTGGACGTCATAAGATAATTTAGACAGGAGACTCTTGAACCATGCATCATATTCCCGCAAAATTTTAGTAGTGCCCTACTTAATGTCTTTGAGCATGCTTATGCTTTTCTGCTCTAACTCAGGGATATAAAATTACTTTAAGAAAGTATCTTGCAGCACTGTATAGTCCACACAAGTCTAATCAGGATCAAACTTTTTGTACCAGCTGTATGCGTGTCCATACAACGTAGTTTCAAAATAACTTACCTTTCACTCTGGAGCTGTAATCCCCTTTGTGCGCCACAATATATCACACATATGCATGTGCTCAACTGCATCTTCAATACTTCTATACTCTGGTAGATAAAGAGACATCTCCATATAAATTTGTTGAGGTTTGTGTAGACCTTTCCCACCAGATCCAAAGCCTATATTTCCACCACCATATCTAGATCCACCAGCTCCTCCTGATACATCCCCTCCATTAGGTAATGGACTGGAAGATACACTACCCTATGTTCCAACGGTTGTGCTAAACTGAACACCTACAGTCTATGAATTTGTATTGCTTCCATATGTGATGCCAAGGCTCTGCACACCTACGTTCTATGTCGACAACATGCCAGAAAAGATACCTCCAACATGTCCTCCAAATAAAGTAGATGACGATTGCGCCATACATGAATAAGCTTCTTGATTAACACTTGAACTTGACTATAAATTAACTCTATTTACTATAGCTCTACTACTTGCACTATCTTGCTGATTACTGAATGTCATAGAAACTGGAAAACCAAGTGCAAGGGCTAGGTCACCAAGTAGATTCAGATGCGTGTCTGCGGCTAATATCCTCTCTACCAGCATGCTCTCATATGAGGTTGAAGATGGTTCCCTACCATGCTTTGCTAAATGGGGGAGATCCAAATGCTCTGGCTCCATGTCCTCTACGTGAGATCTGAATCCTACACGAGCCATCTCTCCATAACGTCATTCATTATGTAACTTCAAATTGTTTCTCTAAATCCCTCTCGTGCACCTAATTGAACTTAAGATGCCTTTCTTCCCTCTGTCTTTCTACCGCTAGGTTTTCCTTCCTTAACAAACTTGCTTCTGCCCCCATGCGTGGTGGGGATTAGTTAGCGATTGAATTCTCTTCCAAATCTAGGTTTACAGTTAGGATCTTGATCGCTAGTGGAATACTGTGAAAATATGATCCTCTAGGTTCACGTAAAAATTGAAACTCAAAAACCTCTGAGAAAGATTAATTTGAAACTGCGTATTCAAGAATATAGTTGTTCCAAAAACCACTGAACCAAACATCCATAGAGTGTGTTCAAATCAGATCTACATCATACAAGGCCTAGAATTCTTCTTACGTCCAAACAAATGTGTGCACACTCTAATGCCTCTTATATGCATAAGCAAACAACCACTCATACAACTCTATGGGAAAGATAACAAAGAATGTCTCATAAAATACATCATATAGATTCTTCTCAACCCACGCGCGTGCATTAAAATCAGGTCCAGTGCTAAATCTACAAGTATACTCTTCTTCTAGATCTACTAACCACTCCTCAATACTAGCCAAGGTAAACCAGTATGTCTTCATCATGCAACATCTTGAAAAATAGATGAGAAATAGGTCTTGACAATGGAACCAATGATGTAGCCTAGCATTCATTGTAAATAGCCCAAGGTGCATTTGCACATCACTCAGCCTTAACTGAGCACTCACTCGAAGTGTGCAAGGGTACCAAGTCCCTCTTTAGAGTTACTTGTATAGAATGCTAGCATGATTGTATATGTGTATATCAAGATTTATAACAGATAGTAAATACGCCATAATGCATAAGCTAGATCTAGATCTAAACCATATGAAAGAATGACTTAAACAATGATTATAATGAGATTTACCATGAAAGAACCATATTCAGTCACATCTAACACCAATATCTAGCTAATATGATCAATTATATTAAATACTATAAAACACAAAAGATTCATACATGAAGATCTAGTTTCCATAGTCATGCGCGCTAACAAATCTGTAACATAATTCTATAATAATAGGTCTCTCCAAACCATACAAATCAATACATATATATAGGGGTGGGGACTTTCCTTTCACCACCCATGCACCTTCCAAAAATAGACTACATGCTAAGTATAACCATGTGCCTGTATAAGAGAATACAAAAGCATGAAAGTGCTAATAATGGATCTTCTAAAGTTAACTCCTAATATAGATCCTATTAATAGAACAAAACTATGCAAGTGCTAATAATGGATCTTCTAAAGTTAACTCCTAATATAGATCCTATTAATAGAACAAAACTATGCATGGTGCTCGAACTGTTGTAAATCCCAAAATAGCCTTACGAGAACTGCAAGTCTCCATGTCATCGCATGCTCAATACTCTATCTCAAAAAATAGCCTTGACATGCGAAAAGTGGCTAAGTCTTGTTTTTTACTATTTCTGGGTGCGCTCATGTTTTGCTATGATTCCACACCTTCTTGTGTACCCTATTCCTACGTGCCGAAACCTTCCGTGCTTACATCCGTGAGCTATATTTCATCTGCTCAACACAACATGCTAGAATTGGTATATCACATGCAACCTATCAAAGTGCACCAACATGATGCCAAATCCTTGCAACTAACTAAAGTGTGACATGTGGCAAAAAATGAAGAAATAGCTGATGATGTGGGATACACTCTAGATCATTGAAGTTCAAATTTGGGTAGGAATAGGTAGGTGAGAAGCTTGAAAATTTTCCTTATGCCATTAATACAGGATAGGATTGCTCCAACAACTTGATTTGATTCAGATCTCACCTCTTTTATTCTCCTACACGCAAAAATAGACATGGGGAAGCACATTTGACAGATTTACAGGAAGATTTTAAGGTATTTATTGTTGGTTGTTTGTGGTTGAGTTTTTAAATCATATTTCCCCCCCTTCTCCTCCTCCTCCCTATTCGATTCATCTATAAATGTAAGAGCATTGCTCATTGTAAAGGGTTAGATACTTTCAGTTTGCATAGGTATTGCCTTTCTGCATATTTGAGTCGCAGACCTTTGGATCTAGTTCTCTGCATGTGGATACTCTCCTCTTTTACCATTATAGTCGACTATGCATTTTGGAAGCAATAGAAGTTATTTTTTGGCTACTCTCTTCCCTAACTCATTTTATTTCATCTTCTTACTTTTCTTTTCACTTTGGTAGCTTGTTGAGCATGCTCACATCCGTTATAGGTTCTCTTTTCATTGTGTCCCATGAGAATGAATGTTTGATTGTGTTTCAGATTGTGGTATGCATGGCTACCCTCCCTGCCCAAATTTTCTTCACTTTCACTCAAAGTTGGTCATGTTCATCCCCCTTCTTTCTGGTGATATCACCTTCTTTAGTTTTATTTTTTCCTTCTTGCATATCCTTCTATCCCTGGTCCCTTATCATGTTTAGCTTAGTATTTCCATTCCCACATTAGGAGTGGTAGTAGTAGTACAAATAGGTAGAGGAACTGACCTTCTCTAGATGTCTGTCTCAAGCGCCCAAGGTCCCACAACTTGGAGACAGTCCCATTGTTACGCCAATGACTCAATTCAACCTGACCTGAGATGGGTGTAAGTTTGAGCTCCAACAATTTCTTGCATGCCTAGTGGGACTGACATTGAAAGCTTAAAATTTCTCATTGCTAAGTTTTGGTGTGTGACTTAGTGATTTCTATCCTTTGGAGGCTTTTTTTAAAACATTTGACGACTCCCAACACTCAGATCTACTATTTCTAGCAGTCCATGCACCTTTCTTATGAGAAGAGTGCATAGTAGACAAAGCACAACAAATTAAGAGTTCTTTCAAAATCTCTAGCTATCTCTAAGAAGAATACATAACAAAACATCTGCACATGCATCTCCATCTCCAACGCACTACACACTTTCCACTCCTCCTCTTGGTAGACCTACACAACCTATCATGGCAGCCCGTTGACCACCTCCAAGGAACTTTTCCAACTTCACTAGCGGAAGTCCTCTTATTCTCAAACATGATATACCAACAACAACACTCAAAATTATTCCATACTTTATCAGTGAAAAGCAAGTCACCCATGTTGAGCACATCCAGGATGTAGCCAATGTGTGCTCTATCCATTTGATCACGCATGATGATGTAGCAATAAAGATCCTCGTGGCTTCATTCAAGGGAAAGGTGCTTCATTGGAATAGAATCCTGAGACTTGCATCTATTGCTACTTGGGATGATCTTAGAAAAACTCTTTGCAATTTTTTTGAAGATAAGTGAGATCACCTTTCCTTGGTGGAGAAACTGACGACAACAAAAAGAGAGCCCATTGAGAAAATTACTGATTTTAAGATTAGATTCCAAAAGACTTGGGACATAATGCATCAGGTGGTAAGGCCTACAACCCAACTTGATTTCTTATATTATCTTAGGGATTTGAATAGTGTCATTTTAGTCATGATTCAATCCATGAGGGGTAGAACCTTACATGTTGCTTACAACATTGCAATAAGGGCAGAAAATAGTCTTATTCAGGCATGAAAGTTAGCCCCTAGACCAGCCACGCCATTAACCCCAGAAATGTCTCACGTGCCCCAACCTTTTATTACCCCTGTTCCTGAGTAGAGCACTCAACCCACTGCATCCACATCAAATTATCCCACACAACAAAAGGAAAATGAAGAAATGAAAGCCTTGATTAGAAACTTGTCCAATAAAGTTATATCATTGGAGAAGAAAGTAGTGAACAAGCCTACATAAGGTAGTTCTAATCAGGAACAAAGATACCAAATCCATTAGCCCTTGGCAGAAATCAGTATGGGGATTAGAGATACGGGTAGAACCAACAAAATGATAGATGACATGCTAATGCGCACCTTACCTTTGCAAGTGAATCCCTCCTACATAGCCTCTTCCAACGCCCAACACAAGTCAAACACTTGTCCCTAGTTCAAAAAAACATGGCACATGAGTCTGAATAGTGCTTTCCTTGCAATATGCCTCATAGTTAGTATCACTACGCACCAATGTTGCGTGCGTAAAATTATATGATACCAAATGGTGCTTCTAACTATGAGCCTTCCATCAAGCATAAGTGATCCTACGAGTCAAAGAAAACTCAGAGGCTCCTCCTGATGCCAACCTTGATATTATTTGGTATTGAGGACTTTTGCACAATCAACCAAGTTGTAGATGAATGCAAGTAGACCATGCAAGCCCAGGTTGCTGATAACACAAGGTATACAAGAAGAGAATGCTCGAATCAGTGGCATGCAAGTTTTAATTCCAGTAACACAAGCTCAACCCTCAAAATTTAAAGAGAAACAACTAAGGCATCCTATTATCATAAAAGTTCCCAAGTTCCTGCACATGTGAGGCCCCACGTAAATGCTTCCCAATACAAATAGTGTGCACTCCTCCTTTGGTAGGTCAAACCTCTATGTCAAGCTAATGTTCCTTCCTCTGTACCTAAAAAAAACAAGAAAGGATGCTATTGTGCCCTAAATGCACAAGTCAATGGGTATTTCCATTCAACATTGTGAACCAAATGAAGAAGAAAAACATAAATGTCACAATGTGGGATGCCCTAACTCATTCCACCTGAGCATGACCTGTCCTGCATGAATATTTTCCCCAACTTCCGCGCACATTGACCCAACTATCCAGAAGTCGCGTGCACTTCTATCAATATCTTCAAAGAAGAGGAGAAGAAAGTATTTAAGGTTTTCAAGACCCCACCCTTCTATATGTCCTTAATCATAGGTAAACATCTTGTCCATAACTATATTTAATTGAATCAAGGCGCTAGTACTTCTATCATGCTTGATAAAATTGTTGATGTCTTATGTTTTAAGTATAGCCCCTTGTTCAAAAGGATTCCTAAAAATTGATGGTTCAACTGTCAACTTCCTTAGGAATTAACAAGGATCTTGAGTTAAATCTCCATACATGTCCAAGTCTGACAATAACTCAAGATGTGTCAATCATTGATTTTCCCCCTTTGTTTTCCCTATATATATCAAGGGACTTTACTGCTAAATTGGATGGTTACTTTTATTTTGATTGGACCCATATGTTACTCAAGACAAGGTATGGTACCCGAATTTACCATACAAGCTGAGCCAATATTTTCCTATCATGTGAAGTCATCTGTCTCATTCCCAATCTGCCTAAGCCAACAGTTTAATCCAACTAAGAACACAGTTTCAGTTTCTGAAGAGTAGTCGTATTCTTCCAGCTCCTATACTTGGAGTTAGTGCTAGATGAATGGGTAGAGAGACACCATAAATTTGATCCATATGATGAAGAGACTTGGAAGCCTTATGAAACTGGGTTTGGTACCTACTGCATTGCCTTGAAGAAGAAGCTATACTGTCGCATGCACTCAATCAGAACTGAAGAGAACCTCTGGTCTGTGGAAATTATACTTTAATGGATCTAGAAGCAGAGATGACATGCAGGAGCAGGTGTTGTTCTCATTTATCCAAAGGATTTGAGAGGTTATTCTTCACACACAAGATTACAGTTTGCATGTTCCAACAATGTGGTAGAATATGAGGCATTACGTGCATGGTCTACTTATAGCTCAAAACAAAAAAATAAAGGTGTTGCAGATTCTTTGGGGACACAGAACTGGTTATCCATCAAGTCACCAAACAAGTGTGCATGCAAAGAATAAGATTCTAAAATATTATAAGCTATAGAGTTCTGAGGACCTCCTTGAGAGATTTAATGCTCTAAAATCAGTAGGTGGTGCTGAAAAAAAAATGAACAAAGAGGCTGATCAGATGGTCGCGCTTGGTTCATAGTTCTCCCGTATGCTAAGGACTTTGTCAAATGAAACACTTAGCACATCAAGGTGGTAATTAGGCCATCCATTGCAAGACAACAACACTAGCTAGAAAGTGTTTGACAATGATGCACACAGATTGTCCAGTTCATCCAGAATGAATTTGAGTTCTCGTTCAAACATGCAAGCTGATTTACATGACAGTTATGGTGACCAGGTGATACAACTGAAGATAAAAATAAGATTCCTAAAGGGATGGTCACTTTAGAGAATGAATGTTTAGCCTTGATAATGAGTTCAAGGGTGGACAAAATGTATATGCGTGAGGTCCACACTAGATGACTACTTCCTAGTCACTATTACACGTAGACAAGGAGTTGCTGCTCAGCAAAGCTTGTGCACAAATGAAGAAAAGTAGGTCCTTCATTTCTCTGTGCCAAAAATACAATGATATGTTCTCATGGGAGTATGAAGATACCTGAAAGGTTTTGACCCAAGTGTTTCTCAAAACTCCATTGAACTTGATCTTGGCATCAAGCCCATAGTAAAAAAAAGTAGAAGGCCAGTCAATCCAAAGATAGATCCCCATCATGAGGAAGGAATTATCCAAATTGATTAAGGCGAAGGCTAATATTTCCTGATCAAGTATTCTACTTGGGTTGCAAAAATTCTTTTGGTCCAATGTGCAAGAAGAAAGGTGAAATCAAACTCCACGTTGATTTCATAGATTTGAACAAGGCATCATTGAAGGATCGTTATCCTTTTCTTTCTATGGAGTAGATTTTGTAGACTAGTGGCTGGTGTGCACAAATATTCTCTATATTAGGATAGATATTATGGTCTTCAATCAGATCCTAGTTAAGGAAGAGGATCAATTCAAAACAACTTTTACAACCAAGTGGGGTGATATATGCATTTCAGAAGATGCCCTTTGGTCTTTCAAACGTACAGGCACAACATTTCAGCACATGCCATAGATATTGCCTATTCAAATCATATATCAATGAGTTCATCTTGGTCTACCTTGGATGACATAAAAATGTTCTCAAAGCAAAGTGTGGATCACATGGCACACCTGGATAAAGTTTTTGAGAGATGTAGAAAGATTTGAGGATGTTTCTTAAGCCCAAGAAGTGAAAATTTTGTAGTGGCGCAGGGAAAGCTATTCTAGGCCATGTGGTCTCAAAGGATGGCATCACAATTGATCATGAGTGTACATTGATCCATACCTAGCCTTGTTCTCTCCTCACTGGCGCAAAAGAAAGCCTTACGTTGTACTTTCTCTAGGAAAAATAAAATTTTGTTAAGAGTGATTCATCCCTAACTTTGCATGATTGGTAAGGCCCATCACCCTCATGCTCAAGAAAGAAACATAACTTTCAGATGGAACTCATAAGGAAAAGAAAGCTTCAATAGGATCAAGTAAGAGATTTCTTGTGTGCCAACACTCATCAACTCCAGATTACTCCAAAGGATTCCATCCTTTATGCTTATGGTGTTGATGCAAGTGTTGATGTTGTCCTAACACAAGAAATTCAAAAAGTGACTGCAGAAACCAATGGATTTCTTCAGTCAGAATACTGAAGGACTATGAATTAAGATATAATCACATGGAGAAATAGGTCTACACCATCATGTGCATGCTCAAGAAGTTCAAAAGTCATGCTCTCCACAAACCATATCAAGGTGTTAGTTTAACACGTCAAGTGTTCGAGATTTCATCATGGGGGTAGAAATCAACAAGAAGAGCGCAAGGTGGGTGACCAAAATCAGTGGAGTATGATGTGACTATCAAAGCCACAAAGTCTGGTAAGAGGTACTGCACTCTGCAAGAAACTTGCATCGAGAATACACAAAATGAACCTGAGACTTCATTGTTTCGTAGATGAAGAGTCTCCTACATGCGTAGAAATTCAAACAGAAGTTAAGCCCCTCATGCACACGAGTTATATGAAAGTACATGATCACATTCATTTCCAATGACATGTATACCATCCTTGTCTTGAACAAAGAAAAGAGAAGTGACATTTGAGGTTTCAAACTATCCCATATGTATGCACGGATTGATGGTCAATCTCTTCAAGAATAAACCTTGATGGCATGGTATTAAGGTGTATCGATAATGGTGCATAGAATCACAAATGTGTTAGAATGGAATTTCACGATGGATTCTTTGGTGGACACTTCTCTGCCAAGGATATATAGCAATGAAGATCATGATGGTAGGACTACTTTTGGTCTACCCTTATTCGCATAGACACACACAAGTGGGTCATGAAATGTACAGAGAATGCACTTTTATTTGCAGGTAAGATAAGAAATTAGACAGTGCTTTCCCTCCGACCAATCCAAATGGATCAGAACTTTTGCGTAATGGGGTCTTGAATTCATAGGCATTATCAATCCTCCTTCAATCGCTAGCCACAAATGGGTGCTAATACGGCTACGAGACTACTTCACAAGATGGACAAAAGTTGTCGCGCTCAAGGAATCAACTGATTCAGTCATCTCGTGACTTTCTCGAAGGCATCATGACCAAGGTTTAGTGCATTCCTCAAACCATTATCTCTGATAATGCAAAAGCCTTCCTTGGTACCATAATTTACTGATTGGGTGCTAAGTCTTGAAATATATTTGAATACTTCTTCCAACTATTATCCGCTTATGGAAATGACTTTGGATAGAATCAACAAAACAAGAACCTGATCATAATCATGAAGCACATAATGAATATCAACCAGAGGCATAGTGGCATACAAAGGTCTCGTGCACGCCCTCTGGGCAGATAGGATCTCAACCAAGAAGGAAATAGGTACTATTACCTTATAAGCTAGTTTATGTTAAGGAACGTTAGACTCCCATTATCTCTTGAAGTTACCTTCATTAGAGCTTTTCCAAGCAGCTGGAATTGGAGGGCACAGACCAACGAGAAATTGAGAATGGAAGATCTGGTTAAACTTCAAGAAATTAAGGGAATATCTACCATGATCAAGCTTAGGACAACATCAACAAGCAAAAAAAAATTGGTTTAACAAAAATGCTAGGCCTCAATCTTTCAAAGTTGGTGACTTAGTATTAAAATAGGATGCTGAACAAAGCTAAACCAAGATTCCATTCAAAGTTTGATGCACTTTGGAGTGTCCTATATATTATCATTTCATGTAAGGAGGCTAACTATTTTGAGTTGTCTCATCTTGATGGAGGCGTGCTATCAATCCCAGTCAATGGGATTTATCCCCAACCCTTCCATTAAGTATTTTGCATCATTATATATAATATAGTAGTTTCAATTCCACCAAGTGCATTGCATGTACACTATTTTATTTGTATATATTTCTTTCTTCTCATGTGCTCCTCGTGCGTGCTCTTTTATTACTTCTAGGTTGTCAGTAATCTTCCAATAGATTAAACAGTGTTACAAGTGTTGATCTACGTTTCCTGCTTCCTGTCCAGATGAGTGTACGAGTAATCAAGAAACATGAGAGCACGTCGGGTATACAAGGGCTTAATACCTTAGAGATGGAGATAGATGATATGGGCACAAAAAAAGTAGATATATGATATCAAGAAGCTAGATCTGCAAAATTTAAACCATATAAGATTAGAGACACAATATGCAGGGAGTTTCCCTAGACAGTGTCGGTTCCAAGAGGATTTCAACTCCCTTCGAGGATGTCAACCCCCGTGTCAGATAAGATAATAATAGATCGTGAACAATAGTAAAAAATGACAAGCAACTGAAATAACATGGAATACTCAACTTATGTCGTGTTATGAAATGAAACGGGCATTAAGATGACAAGATAAGAGACACCCTTAGAGCTTTGTCCTTCTTCTAAAAAGGGAGATCCATCCTGGGTCCTTTAAAAAATGTCCATCTCCTAGATATGGGGGAAAAACCCCATATGATATAGCCTAGATATGAGAAAGGTTAGATCTCCCTCATAGTAAACTAACCTGAGTTAGGGAAAACTTAACATGGGTCCCATAATTTGACGTAACTTAGACAAAGTGGGGGACTGATTTGAACTGGGGTGAAATAGATCATCTCCTTAAACCCAAGGTATGGCTGCATTATGAATTAAATAATTTGTGAGAGCATGGGGGATGATGATTGAATTATCAACATGGGTCCCATATGGATTTGATAGCTTCAATTTAGAAAGAACTCTTTTTTTTAAAAAGAGTGTCGGAGGCATTATGATTTGCGAGAGATGGGGGGTGCCAAAAATTGAATTATCAAATGGGTCCATATGAAGCCCATTGATAAAATTTAAGGAAATAACTCTTGTTGGTGTCGGGGTGCATTATGAATTAAATAATTTGTGAGAGATGGGGGATGATGCCAAAAATTGAATTATCAAATGGGTCCATATGGAGCCCATTGATAATTCAATTTAAGAGAAATAACTCTTTTTAAAAAAAGAGTGTCGGAGATATGCATTATGAATTAAATAATTTGTGAGAGATGGGGGATGATGCCAAAAATTGAATTATCAAATGGGTCCATATGGAGCCCATTGATAATTCAATTTAAGACAAAGAACTCTTTTTAAAAAAATAGTGTCGGAGATATGCATTATGAATTAAATAATTTGTGAGAGATGGGGGATGATGCAAAAATTGAATTATCACATGGGTCCATATGGAGTCCATTGATAATCAATCAAATAATGTGAACAAATAGATGGGACTTTATTTAATTTAAGATAAAGAGAAGTGGGGATGGAAATTGCGTGAATATAAAATGTCGGGAGGGTGCTATACCAAAAATGGTGTCTACATTTCCCCCTTTTGTTGAGTGGTTTGCGATAGCAAGCCATGAGACAAAAACAAAAAGGGTTAGATGAAAGATGTGTTTGAGGATAGATGAAGACATGACCAAAGGAAAGATGCCCCAGGCAAAAAATGATCGCAATAAATGAAAAAAAAGTATGGCGGTGACTCCAATATCACATCGGTAGAGGACAATTGTGGTCTCAATGGAGACAAACAAAAATGTTCTACAGACCAGTGAGTGGGTGAAGACCACTGCAGTATGGATGTAAACCAAGATGACCATTGGGTCATAGGAAAACATCAAAATATGTGCAACTAAATGTGAAATATGTGCGCAATCATTTTTCTATGAGGAATCGTGTAAAAAAAATCATGCGTCCACAAAAGGGACGTGGATGAAGACAATGATGCCCCAACACAGGGCACGGGAAGGACACAAAGTGAGTTATATATATTGATAAGTATATGGATGAAAATACACCCCAACATAAGCCATAGATAGAATAATCATAAAAGTGGACAAGATGAGAAAATAAGATAGAAAGGTGAGATAAAATGCCCTAAAAGGGTAATAAATATGATGACAATCATGTTTCATAGGAAAGATGTATAAGTGTTAGAAAATTAGAAGGTGAAGAAGAAAAAGAAGTCTCATTTCTTTGGTAAGTGTGATAGAGATAATTTTGTGATAAAACAAAAGTAGAACAAATATTCAAGGAAGAGAACAAGATTAGATAGGTGATGGCCGTTATGGTATCTTCCAAGACAAAAATGTCAAAAGAAGATGGGAAGAGATTCTTAGAAATAGATATGATGATGTCCCTGTGAGAGGAATGACAAAGATAAAAGATATGAAAGGGTTCTTAAAAAGAGAAGAGATCAATGTGGCAATGAGAAGAACAAGAACAATAATGAAAGGGATAGATGGTGATACATAAATGGAGAAACATTGGCATTGACTGTGAATGCCAAATGTAAGGGATGTCGAGAAAGAGAAAAGGGAATAGAAAGGAGGATTGGTTAATTATGAAAAGAGTAAGAAAGAATGAATATGAAGGTGATAAGGACATCCAATAGAGGGGTAGAGACAGAGGAGGAGAAAATAAAGAGTGAAAGGGGAGGAAGAAGATAACAAAGAAGGATTATAGAGAAAGGGGGAAATGAAGAAGGAAAAACAAAGAAATGAAAAGAAAAGAACAAAGCAGAGGATGAAATCATGAAAAAGGGAGAGAGTTATTTAAAATGAAATATGTGATGAAGATTGGAGCAGAGGAAAACAGAGAGGTAATGGAAAATGAAAGAGATGATAGAGCAAAGAAAATTGAAGGAATCAGATCATAGTGAGGAAATCCAAGGCAAAGAATATGGAACTGACCACATGGAAATGCATGTGGATGATGAGATGATAAAGGAAATGGGATAACGTTGAAGAGTCAGGTTTTCGATGGGGAAGTAAGGAGGAAGTGTGAGGTAAAATGAGAAGGAGAAGGATGATATAGAGGAAGTAAAATAAGATGAAGATCAGAAAAGAGGAGAAGACAACGAAGAAAATTATGCTGAAGGAAGTGAACCAAGAATGAAGATATTTGATAAAGAGTGGGAAGCATAAGGAACGTAAAGAGAAACTTGAGGGAAGGAATGACATCGATTGGAAAAGAAATGTAGAGATGCATGAGATGAGGATATGTTCATGATGAGAAAATAAAGAGAAGGTGTATGATGAAGAAAGTGAAGAAATTGGCAAGGAAGAATGGCAGATAGAGAGGTGGCGAGGAAAAAGAAAGGATGGGATAGGAGAGGCAATGCCAGTGAATGGATGTTAGGAGAAATCCACCGATAATGATTAGTAGGAAAAGATGGGACAAAAGATAAGACAAGGGAGAAAGTAAACGAAGAACCGGAGGAGGAATGCCAATGAAGGGACGTTAGGAGAAGTCCTCTGATAATGATCAGAGGACACAGAGGAAGGAAGGAATGAAGATAAAATGGATGAGGTCAAAGAAATCAAGCTGTGAAGAATGGGGATGAGTGATTTTTAGGAGAAATCCACCGATAATTACTGGCACAAAAATGGAAAGATATGATGAAAGAATGTTAGGATAAGATCAATGTCAATGACGTCTAAGTATGGGGGTAGATATTGGGATAACTCTAGAAGATGGAGTGAAAAGATTAAATAAATGAGGGATAACGATGTGTAGGAAGTTTGAGACGAGGAGAGGATGCAATGGATGAGAATGAATGAGAGAAAAATGAATAAACAAGACATGAAATGAATGGAGAAGCAACGGTTAAGTAAGATTACCCAGCGATGGATGATGGAGATGAAAAAGGTACTAGTAAGAAGTGGTGTTTGTGAGAATGAAAGAGGGGTTGAGAGGATGTGATGATGGGGAATGCCGATAAAATGTAGATGGAGAGAATGTGGGGTAGTGGGCTAGTGTAAGATGACAGATCATTCTTAAGAGAGACTCTTAAGTAATATCGTCATGTCGGAGGTGGATTTAAGTAAGATCACCAAATTGGTAGTGACGATATGGAAGGAGAAAGATAACGTTGTATTGGATACAAGTGTAGAATGGTTGGATTGGAGTAGATGAGTACGATGAGAGGCATAATAGATAGAAGATGAGGAAAATATGATGGGAGGTGGAAAGGGTCAGACGAGAAAACCATTCTTAAGATGAAACTCTTAATTAAGATTTCCCTACGATGGGGATGGTTAAGTAGGATTGACAAGCTGGAGAAGAAGAAGGATGATGAAAATACTGAGCAGTAGTGTATACCAAAATGGAATAAGAGATGAAAGTAAGTGATAACAAGGTGATAACAAGGAAACAAAGGAGTGTGACATGAGTGGATGGAGGAAAATATGCAGTGTAGATGGAGAGTGTAAAGGCAATCCTTAATTAGGATGCCCACGTGGCGGTAGTGATGATGCAAGAGTGTTATGCAGAAAAGGAGGAGTGGAAAGACGTTTGTGGTGGTGATTGTTGTCTTGTTGAAAGAGGAAATGGTGGAGAAGTTTCTACTGTGGAAGGATCCAAAGAAGAAGATATAACTTAACTAAGATTCTTTCGCTGTATGGATGGTTAAGTAATATTGTCAAAATGAAAGTGGAAGAGTGAAAGGGAAACTTAAGAGGAAAGACAAGTAAGATATCTGACATGGTAAAAGGGAATAGAAAGGTGAGAAGGATGATGTGGAGAAAAATGGTGATGAGTGGAACATGGAGAGTGAGGAGCAATGGATCAAAGACGTTGTTGAATATGTTGAGAGATAAGGAGTTACAACATAATGAACTTGCCTTGAGAAGGATCCTTAAGTAGGATTCACAAACAGCACGGGTGATTAAGTATAATTCACAAATCAAAAAGTATATTTGCAAAAACATTCATGTAGATGATGGATAGATATAAAATTCATAGTGTGAAATTTGATGTGATTTTATAAAAGATGATTTGGATGAGATGAATGGAACATAGCTGTAGCAAGGGCGTACAAGGAAACTATGTTTCAAACTGTATTGGAGATAAACAAGAAAGGGTACCACTCAGGGCATTGCACTTGTAATCAATAGCAAGTGTTAATACATAACCAACGATAGTTAGTTATACCAAAAGATTATGAGGGAAATATGGATGAAAGGATGCTTGTAATCCTAATGTTGACATGACAAAGGGATCGAAGATGTGACTTGTACATGGATAAGAGGGATCTCCAAAGGTGGTGTTCCTTAAGTCCATGCCCTAGCTCTGGAAAAGGGAAAGAACAATAGCACAAAGCTGATCAATGCGGGAAGCTTTCGGAAAATGTTGATAAAATGAAGGCTGATCAATGCGAGAAAACTTCTAGATGCCATAATAGTAGAATAGCCATCCTTCGAGGGTATGGTCTACTTTATACATAATATGGACGACAAGAATAATATGATAGTTGTCCTTCAAGGGATCAGTCTATATCTTTTGATTTTGCTTTGATTTTGATTTGTGTACTTTTTTTTATATTTTTATTTTTTTTGCATGAACAACTGTCTTTCGAGGGATCAGTCTCTGTTTTTGATAAATTTGATTTTACCTTTTAACATACATGAATTTGATCTTCACATGGGGAGAGCTAGGGAATAGCTAAGTAAACCACTTAGGATGGGATAAGGAATGTACAAGAGATACCCTGGACCCTTTGCATGGTTGACAATAGGAGAACGAGAAGGTAATGAATGTAATGGTTAAAGGATCACATCAAAGTAATGAAGGTGGATCGCATAAGTCAGATTATTATAGTGATAAATGGAAGGGGATAAAGATGATAGAACAATCTAAGGATGCAACTAATTTCTCATTGGTAAATATGCTAACAATAGATTGGTCGCAAGTGCTAATGCATTAAGAGGTTACGTCTTTGGTTTTACCACCACGAGAGGGAAGACATTAAAGTTGCAATAAGATGAGATGTTAGAAAAGTAGGAAATAAAACTAACATATGACCACAATGGTGGATTTATATGAAAACGAATGATGATGCCCCGAGAGAGACATAAACATAGAAGGACAAACATGACCTCAAAGGAGAGCTTGATGCAATAAACGGTGTCCCAAAAGAGACAGACATCTAGCCACAATGGTAGACTTTGAAATAGATGGTGCCCCAGAAGAGACACAAATATAGCCACAATAGTGGACTTCGAGAAAATGGTCCCTCAATGGAAGGAAAAACATGACCTCAAAGGGGGGCTTCAATGAAAAATATGATACTCCCAAAAGGAGCATAAAAAGAACAAATATGGCCTCAAAGGAGCTCTTAGAATGAGATGAGAATTTGGATATAATTAATTTAGATTGAATGGATGTGAATAAGGTAGATAAAACAATGTCAAAGAGTGAAGTCCCCTAGTAACAAGGGAGTTGTACAAATGAGATGCTCAAGGACGGGGGAAAATTGTTTCCCCAATGGGTTAAATGTGAAGGAGGTAAAGGATGTCGAAAGATTTTAGATGAGATTGTTTTATATTTGGATCAGGGTAAACGATCGGAGACCACAAGTGTGTTTAGTAAGATACGCGACATTGATGAAAAATGGAGGGCATTCCTTAGGAGGAATGAAATGGGCT
Source organism: Taxus chinensis (assembly GCA_019776745.2). NCBI lineage: Eukaryota > Viridiplantae > Streptophyta > Pinopsida > Cupressales > Taxaceae > Taxus > Taxus chinensis. The sequence continues at coordinate 67,855,054 of CM034151.1, forward strand.
GGATGGATATTAAGGGATGATGTGGATGGAGGGATCATGGGAGATCCGATATATGTGATATGGATTGGGTTTAAGGTAGATGGAGAAGGAACTTTCCCCTGAATGAGGAAATCGTCTTTCTCAATAAGATTGTGGATGATTGACCGAAAGGCCTTACAATGTTTGATGTCATGACCTGGGGTACGATGATAGGCACAACTACAATTAGGATTGAACCATGATGGCTTGGGACCATATGGATTGAAGGCTTTAATAGGAGGAAGTTTGATGGTAGATGTTTGAGTTAAATGTCGAAAGATATTTGCGTAAGACCCCATTGAAGTGTCATGGGGAAGGTAACTCTTGTGGGTTTTGATAGGATGTCTCGAGCTTGGAGTTAGGAGAAAATGTGGATGTAGATTGGATGTGTGAATTTTGTGTTTTGGATGAAAAAATCAAATTTAGTTGAAGGATGATTGCATTGCTTGGATGTGGATTGATTATTACAAGATGTCGTAGATGGAGAAATTGATCCTGACATGGATATTGTGGTATTGGATTATTGAGAAGAGGGAAAACCTGAATGTTTCAGTGGATGCACAGGGGACTGTTGAGGATGTTTTCCCCAAGCCTTAGACTTTGAACGAGAAGATTTACCTCTAGCAGGGATGAAAATAATTTCAACCGGAGGATTTGATAGTGATGGTGTGGTTATCAATGGAGAAACTGTTCTAAAACAAGATGAAGACGTTAATGAAGATATAGGTGTTTGTATGATGTGATTAATGATATCTATGTGAGACATAGATTGTTTCAATTTTGGCATGGGAAGAGTTGATTTTTTAGAGGGAGAAGGTAAAACATCTTTATTTGATCGAGGTGGATATGTTGGTACAATAGGTGATTCAAAAGGTATATTGGGTAAGGTTGCAGATCGAGAGGATTTGGTTGGTGTGATAAGAGGATTAGGTAAAGAATATTGGGGTAGACTGGGTGTTGTGGTCACATGCAAGGTTGTCAAGGTAGAGATAGGTGGACTTGTTGATATGATAGGTATAGGGGTAGTTGGGATAGATAAAGATGTGAGTGATGTGATAACCGATGGAGTAGACCTTATGGGTAATGGTAATGTAGCAAGTGCAGGGACATTTTCAGATGTAGAAGCAAAATGGACTCGTTGTTTCATAAATGTTTCGAGGTGTAAGAATGATATTTTTGATAAAGGGATTGATGTCGAAGATAGGGTTGCAAGGGTGCATGTTTTAGGACTAGGTTTAGTTGGGATGGTTGTGAGCAATATAGGTGTAGTAACATGTGTATTCAATGAAGATGTGAATGAATGAATGGGTGTGAGAGATGTAGGGATATGTGTGGATTTGAGTGGAGCTGAAATAAGTGCTAAGGATGAATCTAATGTGATAGATTGGGTATGTTTGAAGTGGTGGAAATGGATGATATAGTTGAATTTGATGTGGATGTGGAAAGGATAGGAGAAGGTACAGGTTCAACTTAAGTAGTGAAAGTTGATGTAGGTGTTACAGGTTCTGAATAAGAGATGGGAATAATGTCCAATGTGGGAACATACGTAGTTGGTGACAAGATGGGATCTTGATTGACAGTGTCAACCATACAAGTGTTTGATAGTTGAGATGTAAAGGGGTGACGTGATTTTTTGGTGGTTGATTAGTCTATGTACTGAAGGTATCAATTTGGATATCCCCTTGATTTACAAGTTGTTGGAAATGATCTTTGAAGGAACGACATCTCTCAATTTCATGACCTTTGACTCGATGATATTTACAAAAGTGGGCCTCGTGATACCAAATAGGCTTGGGTTGTGAGTTGTCTGCGGGTCGTAGAGGAGGCAGTTGGTTAGAGTTTACACTCATCAACTTATCAAATATGGAATTGTATGATTATCCTAAAGGAGTGTATTGGGATGTTGATTGAAGAGATCGTTGTTGAGACCATGTGCTTGGTGTAGATGGGGATGAGGGTTCAGTGACCACAGTGGTGGCTGCAGTCTTGAACTCACCATTATGTGTCTGCAGTCTTGAACTCACCATTTTGTATGACATGGTTCTCATGAGGTGAGACCATGGAGACTGGAGATTGAGTAACTGGAGGCGTGGTTTTGAGTTTAGAATCATGTTGAGTGAGATCATCAGAGGAAGTAACTTTATTAGATAGATTAGATTGGTGTTTTGTCTTGATTTGGGAGAGAGCAAAAATAGGAGTGAAATAGAGAAACATTTTGTTTATGTATGTTGCTGACAAACAAATCAAGTAGAATATTTTTCAGCCTCATGATTAATTTAGAGGATGTGAACAAAAAAGAAAAGTAGGTAATGAAGGTGCCTAAAGGAAGTATAAGGATGTTTTCAGGAAGTTATGTATTGGGGAGACGTCTGATAGGCAGTTTCCTATTGGGTGTTTAAGTCCCAAACAGTTAACTAGGTGAGAGAGAATGTTTTGATGTGTTAATTATGTTTGTGTAGTATCAGGACAGTGTGTGATAAGTGAAATGTAGAGGGCTAAATCCTATACTTAAGCTATGTGATCAGGCAGGATGCAAAATGTTCATTTTAAACCAAAATGAAATGTCACATTCGATGCATACAGACACTCAGGAAAGGGAAAGTTTGATGCAGAAAAGAGAAAATAGAGAAAAATGAGAAATACCCGGAGAGTCGTTTTTCCTGGTTATTTAAGTGTGTGTGATAGTGATGTATTTTGAAAGAGCCAGTTAGTGGCCCAAAACTCCTAGCTACCCTAAAATGGCACTGTCTATGTTTGCAGATAAGGTCGGTAAAAGTATTTTGTGCAGTGTGTTTGATTTAAACAGTGGTCTTTGACAACGTAATGTTGTTTTTGCGAACATTGTAGACATTATCCTGCAAGAAGATAATAAATGTTATTAGTTAAGGTAGTTAAAAAAAATGAATTTATAAATTTTACAAATGGTGTCGTCGTAAATAAATAAAAATAAAATAATTAATTAATCTAATTAATTAACAAAATTATAGTTTATTGTTCCTATTTCATTCAAGTAAATAAGCGATGAAAATTAAATGATAGACTATAAAATAATTAAAAGGAAGTAATTGAGTCAAAAAGATAAACTAGATTAATGAAATAATTGCTTATATCAAAGCTAAACTAATAAAGTGATATGACTTATAAAAGATTCAACTAATAAAATGACATGACTAAAAAAATCCCAACTAATAAAATGATATGACTAAAAAAAACTCAACTAATAAAACGACATGACTAAAAAATCCCAACTAATAAAATGACATGACTTAAAATCCCAACTAATTAAATGATAGATTCGTCAAACCTACCTAAAGGATGAGTGAATTAAAATTGGTGGGTCATACCACACATGGACACAACTTTTTACATGTGTGATGACAGAAAGTGAATCATATGGACAAAAAGAACTAAATGGGACATATACAATTAACTATGGTGTTGACATTCCATGGATGTGGATTACATTTCAGTATTGAATGGTATTTTTTTTATATAATTTAATTCTAATTTATTTCATAATTTTTTTTTAAATTTTATGATAACTTAATTCAATGTTATTTCATTATGTTTTTAATTAACTTGTTATTTTTAAATAAATCAATATTTTCTATTATGTTTTAAAATAAATAACTATAGATTATTATATTTTAAACAAGTAACCATAGATTAGTATGCTTTGAAATGCGAGATTTATACATAATTAGAAATTAATATCTAGATGAATATATAGACATATTTTGTTAGGTCAAAGCAAATGCCATTAAAAGGAAAAGGAAAAAAAAAATATCTATTATACAACTAAGATCACAAATAAAACCAAGACAATAAGATTAGTTTCCGGATTTGTTCCCCATGAGAGTAGAAGAGAATTAATAATGATTTTTTTAATTTTTATTTGTGTATGATTATGTATTTAATAATAAAACTAAACTTGAAACTAAACACCAAGCCGATTAAAAACAAGAAGAGTACTTACCTTGAAGGCGGCACAAACCTCTGATACAGATGAAGAAAACTTCAAATCTTGCAAAACCGTGAGTCGACAAGATGAAATATTTATCACAGATATTTGGAAACTATAACACAGGAGAACTAGTATGTTTATAATACCTACACGAGATGAATAAAGGAACAAAACAAATGAAACAACCCTATCTTGGATCTGGTCCCACCGGGCATGCCAAATGTTGATCTGCGTTTCCTGCTTCCTATCCAAATGAGTGTACGAATAATCAAGAAACATGAGACCACATCGGGTATACAAGGGCTTAGTACCTTATAGATGGAGATGGATGATATGGGAGCAAATAAAGCAGATATATGATATATAGAAGCTAGATTTGAAAAATTTAAACCAGATAAGATTAGAACACAGTATGCGGGGGTTTCCCGGATAGTGCTAGTTTCAAGAGGATTTCAACTCCCTTGGAGGATGTCAACCCCCGTGTAAGACAAGATAATAATAGATCGTGAATAGTATTAAAAAATGACAAGTAACTGAAATAACAAGAATACTTAGCTTATGTCCTGCTATGAAATGGACTGGGCATCAAGATGGCAAGATAAGAGACACTGTCAGAGCTTTCTCCTTATTATTTTTAAAAATATATCCTCCTTTAAAAAAATATTCTCCTTAAAAATCTATATATCCCTTTGAAATAATCTCCCTCTCCTAAATATGGGGGAAAAACCTCATATTTATAGCTTAGATATGAGACTAAACTGCAGGTTAGATGATAGCCAGGGTATAGTAAAGTAATCTAAGTTAGGGATGTGATGTGATCAACGCGGGTCCCATAATTTGAATTATTAGGCAAAGTGGGGGACATGATTTGAATGGGGGGTGAAATATAGATTTCATTTTAAAAAGAAGGTGTCAGATGTGTGCATTATGAATTAAATAATTTGTGAGAGATGGGGGATGATGCCAAAAATTGAATTATCAAATGGGTCCATATGGATCCCATTGATAATTAAATTTAAGAGAAAGAACTCTTTTTAAAAAAAGAGTGTTAGAGATATGCATTATAAATTAAATAATTTGTGAGAGATGGGGGATGATGCCAAAAATTGAATTATCAAATGGGTCCAATGGAGCCCATTGAAAATTCAATTTAAGAGAAAGAACTCTTTTTAAAAAAAGAGTGTCAGAGATGTGCATTATGAATTAAATAATTTTTGAGAGATGGGGGATGATGTCAAAAATTGAATTATCACATGGGTCCATATGGAGTCCATTAATAATCAATAAAATAATGTGAACAAATAGATAGGACTTTAATTAATTTAAGATAAAGAGAAGTGGGGATAGAAATTGCATGAATATAAAATGTCGGGAGGGTGCTATACTGAAAATAGGTGTCTACATTTGCCCCTTTTTGTTGAGTGGTTTGCGATAGCAAGCCATGAGACAAAAACAAAAAGGGTTAGATGAAAGATGTGTTCAAGGATAGATGAAGACATGACTAAAGGCAAGATGCCCTAGGCAAAAAAGGATCGTAATAAATAAATAAAAGTATGGCGGTGACTCCAATATCACATCAGTAGAGGACAATTGCAGTCTCAATGGAGACAAATGACAATGTTCTATAGACCAGTAAGTGGGTGAAGACCACTGTAGTATGGATGTAAACCAAGATGACCATTGGGTCATAGGAAAACATCAAAATATGTGCAACTAAATGCGAAAGATGTGCGCAATCCTTTTTCTTTAGGAATCATGCAAAAAAAATCATGGGTCCACAAAAGGGACGTGGATGAAGACAATGATGCCCCAGCACAGGGCATGGGAAGGACACAAAGTGAGTTATATATATTGATAAGTATATGGATTAAAAGACGCCCCAACATGAGCCATAGATAGAATAATCATAAAAGTGGACAAGATGAGCAAAGAAGATAGAAAGGTGAGATAAAATACCCTAAAAGGGTAATAAATATGATGACAATCATGTTTCATAGGAAATATGTATAATTGTTAGCAAATTAGAAGGTGACGAAGACAAAGAAGTCTCATTTCTTTGGTAAGTGTGATAGAGATACTTTTGCGAGAAACCAAAAGTAGAACAAATATTCAAGGAAGAGAACAAGATTAGATAGGTGATGGCCGTTATGGTATCTTCCAAGAAAAAAATGTCAAAAGAAGATGGGAAGAGATTCTTAGAAATAAATATGATGATTTCCTTGCGAGAGGAATGAAGAAGATAAAGGATATGATAGGGTTCTTAAAAAGAGAAGAGATCAATGTGGCAAAGAGAAGAACAAGAACGGTAATGAAAGGGATAGATGGTGATACATAAACGGAGAAACATCGTCATTGACTGTGAATGCCAAATGAAAGGGATGTTGAGAAAGAGAAAAGGGAATCGACAGGAGGATTGGTTGATTATGAGAAGAGCAAGAAAGATTGAATATGAAGGTGATAATATACAATAGAGGGGTGGAGACGGAGGAGGAGAAAATAAAGAGTGAAAGGGGAGGAAGAAGATAACAAAGAAGGATTATACAGAAAGGGGGAAATGAAGAAGGACAAACAAAGAGAAGATAAGAAAAGAACAGAGCAGAGGATGAAATCATGATAAGGGGAGAGAGTTATTTAAAATGAAAGATGTGATGAAGATTGGAGCAGAGAAAAATAGAGAGCTAATGGAAAATGAAAGAGATGATAGAGCAAAGAAAATTTAAGGAAACAGATCATAGTGAGGAAATCCAAGGAAAATAATATGGAATTGACCGCATGGAGATGCATGTGGATGATGAGATGATAAAGGAAATGGGATAATGTTGAAGAGTCAGGTTTTCGACGGGGAAGTAAGGAGGAAGTGCAAGGTAAAATGGAGAGAAAGACGATATAGAGGAAGTAAAATAAGACAAAGATAAAAAAGGAGGAGAAGACAATGAAGAAAATTATGCTAAAGGAAGTGAACCAAGAATGAAGATATTTGGTAAAGAGTGGGAAGCATAAGGAAGGTAAAGAGAAACTTGAGGGAAGGAATGACATTGATTGGAAAAGAAATGGAGATGCATGAGATGAAGATATGCTGATGACGAGAAAATAGAGAGAAGGTATATGATGAAGACTGTGAATAAATTGGCAAGGAACAATGACAGATAGAGAGGTGGCAAGGAAAAAGAAAGGATGGGATAGGAGAGGCAATGCCAGTGAATGGATGTTAGCAGAAATCCACCAATAATGATCAGTAGGAAAGGATGGGACAAAAGATAAGACAAGGGAGAAACTAAATGAAGAACGGGAGAGGGAACACCAATGAAGGGACAATAGGAGAAGTCCTTTGATAATGATCAGAGGACACAGAGGAAGGAATGAATGAAGATAGAATGGAGGAGGTCAAAGAAAAGGATTCAGGTTGTGTAGAATGGGGATGAGTGATTTTTAGGAGAAATCCACTGATAATTACTGGAGCGGAAACAGAAGGATATGATGAAAGAATGTTAGGAGAAGATCAATGACAATGACATGTAAGTATGGGGGTATATATGTGGGAAAACTCTGGAAGATGGAGTGAAAAGAGTAAAGAAAGGAGGGACAACGATGTGTAGCAAGCTAGAGATGAGGAGAGGATGCGGTGGATGAGAATGGATGAGAGAGAAATTAATAAACAAGACATGAAATGAACGGAGAAGCAACGGTTAAGTAAGATTACCCAGTGACGGATGATGGAGATGAACAAGGGACCAGTATGAAGTGGTGTTTGTGAGAATGAAAGAGGAGGTGAGAGGATGTGATGATGGGGAATGACGAGAAAATGTAGATGGAGAGAATTTGGGGTAGTGGGGGAGTACATGATGACAAATCATGCTTAAGAGGGAATCTTAAGTAAGATCACCATGCCACAGGAGGATTTAAGTAAGATCACCAAATCGGCAGTGACGATATGGAAGGAGAAAGACAACATTGTATTGGATGTAGGTGTGGAAGGGTTGGTTAGAATGGATGAGTACGATGAGAAGTGGAGGACAAAAGATGAGGAAGAGATGATGGGAGATGGAAGGATTAGATGGCCAACCATTCTTAAGAGACACTCTTAAGTAATATTTCCCTGCAATGGAGATGGTTAAGTAGGATCGCCAAACTGAAGAAGAAGAAGAATGATGAAAAGACTGAGTAGTGTTTACAAAAATGGAACAAGAGATGAAAGGAGGTGATATCAAAGTGATAACAAGGAAACATAGGAGTTTGTCATGAATGGATGGAGGAACATATGTAGTTTAGATGGAGAGTGTAAGGGCAATCCTTAACTGGGATGCCCACATGGTGGTAGTGATGATGCAAGAGTGTTAAGCGGAAGAGGAGTGGAAAGATGTTTGTGGTGGTGATTGTTGTCCTTTTAAAGAGGAAATGGGGGAGAAGCTTCTATAGCGGGAGGATCCAAGGAAGAAGATATACCTTAACTAAGGTTCTCTGGCTATATGGATGGTTAAGCAAGATTGTCAAACTGAAAACTGAAGAGTAAAAGAGAAACTCAAGAGGAAAGACAAGTAAGGTATCTGGCGTCGTGTAAGGGGATAGAAAGGTGAGAAGGATGATGTGGAGACAAATGACAATGAGTGAACATGGAGAGTGAGGAGAAATGGATCAAAGATGTTGTTGAACATGTTGAGAGATAAGGAGCTATAGGATAACGAACTTGCCTTGAGAAGGGCCCTCAAGTAGGATTCACAAACTGCAAGGGTGATCAAATAGAATTCACAAACCGAAGAGTGTATTTACAAAAACATTCATGGAGATGATGGATAGATATAAAATTCATAGTGTCAAATTTGATGTGATATTTATAAAAGATGATTTGGATGAGATGAAAGGAACATAGCTATAGCAAGGGTGTATAAGGAAACTATGTTTCAAACTGGATTGGAGATAAAAAAGAAAGGGTACCACTCAGGGCATTGTACTTGTAACCAATAGCAGGTGTTAATACATAACCAACGATAGTTAGTTATACCAAAAGATCATGAGGGAGACATGGATGAAAGACACTTGTAGTATTAATGTTGACATGAAAAAAGGGATAGAAGATGTGACTTGTATATGGGAAGAGGGATCTTCAAATGTGGTGTTCCTTAAGTCTATGCCCCAGCTCTGGACAAGGGAAAGATGTAATAAGTAGAAAGCTGATCAATGCGAGATTAATTTTGGAAAATGTTGATGAAAGGAAGGTTGATCACATGCTGAAATCCTTCCAGATTCCATAATAACAGAGTAGCCATCCTTTCTGGTCTACTTTATTCATAGTCTAGATGATTCAAGCATAATCTATCCATCAAAACATCGGTAGTTTCTTTTCATTTATTTAAGTAATTTTGATTTGTATACTTTTTTTTCTTGCATGAAGCCAATCTGAGCTCTCATGGTGCTTATCATGTCTTATTTCCTTTCAAAAACTCTCACACTCAGATCATAGATGATATTTCCCATTAAACTCACATAAAACAAAGACTCAACACCCGCACGTGCCTTTGGATGAGCTACCCAAGCCACCTAAGCTGGGATAAGGATACGTACAAGAGACACCACATGGGACCCTTTGCATGGCTTCCTTTGCAGAATGAGAAGGTAAATTTGACTACATCTTGGTTCCGTTTCCGGGACCTATTTTCAAAGTAGTGCAGTGTGGAAATGGCATACAGTTATGATTTGGGTAATGAGTAATGATAGAAGGTTTAACTCTAGAAAATGTTGAATCATGGTTCAAGAGAATGGAGGATGAATTTTCTCAGAGATTCAACACTGGACTTGAGTTTAATGCATGCATAGATGGGTAGAAGTGGACCTCTACCATGATATATATGAGACCTTCTTCTTTTGCTTCCTAGTAGAACTATATGAATGGCTTTCAGCCTATGCATCTAGATCAAGTTGTCATTATGGATCGCATGTAATGGACCCGAAGAAAACTACCAAAGGTTGCAGGATGAAGATATGACATGGACCCGTTCTATAGATCATTGGTGGAGGGGAGTACTGACTAGTTACACCCTGGAGTAAGCCATTTCCACATATTCTTATCCAAAGGTTGCTGAGTTTAAATTTCTGTGAGGAACCTAGAGGAACCTTTCTATGTGTTATTCCTCTAGCTATGAAGATATTGATGGTTACCATGAGTTTAGAGGCTTTCCCAATGGCCGGCTAAACCATTTTGAGCATTGGGTAAGGGAGCTTGGGTGGAGGAAGATGGAAGATATCATGACAGAAAAGGAGAGGGAAGAAAGATGGCTCAAGTATAGTGAAACACATGAAAGGGAGATTGCTAGATGATGCAATGAGGCTACTAGTGTGATGGATCTATGGAGACATACGTTGCGGGAAGGAGTTGAGGTTCACGTGGAGGATATGGAACCTGAGTAGTCTGTGCTACCCCATCTTGGCAAGTGTGTGAGGGAGACCCCTTCGGCTTCTGGTGAGAGTTTGTCACATGGAGAAAGGAGAGTCATTGGCACATATCTAAACCCACCCAGTGACCAAGCCCTGGCACTTGGTTTTCCCAAACTAGGAAGAAGTGTTATTGACCCAGTTGATATCAGTGGAAGAGATAGATCCATACCTAGGAGATACAATTTTACAGTCCCTTCTTCTATGGCTACACATATTCTAGTATTTGGAGGAGTCTTTGGACAAGGAGAAAGTGTACAAGCTTTCAGTCTCACATCAGGGAGTGGCGCGGGACACAGTAGTGGGAGTAGAGCACTATCATAGACCATCGCCACACAGTTTAGTGGAACCATGGGGGTGCTTGACATAGCTCATATAGGCCCTATTAGACCTAGTGGTTCTAGTGGATCAGGTGGCTCTAGAGGCATAGGACCTGGTGGACCTAGTGGATCAGGTGGAGGAAACACTGGAGGGAACCAAGGCTCTAGCTCAAGAGGACAGGGACCCCAGCCACCACCTCAAGTATTATTTGAAATGTCTCTACATTTACCAGATTACAGGGGCATTGAGGATGTTGTGGAACATGTTCACAAGTGTGAACTGCTATGGCATGCGAAGGGTATCACAACCCCAAAACGGAAGGCTAGTCAATTTGTAACCACGTTGCAAGGGCGCACACATAACTGGTATAGGAAGTATGACCCTCATCAAATGGTGGTGGACTATACTACCTTAAAGAATGCATTCTTGGCAGAGTTCCACATTCCTGAGTTCGAGTAGAAGAGCATCAACACTTTGAAGGAGATTCAACAAGGAATGGTAGAGAGTGTGCAGGAGTATGATGCGTGCTTTAAAACTCTCTTGTCTAAATTATCATATGATATTCATCCTTCTCAGCATGCACAGTTGTTTTTTGGAGGATTGATCACCCCTTTTAGAAGGGCCTTGTCTCATAAAACTTTTACAGACCCACGTGAAGCATTGGAAGCTGCCTTGCATGCCGAAACTGTTGGTAGTATAGATACTGGTGTTAGCCCATTCTTGGAGGCTCAGATTGCTGCTATGGAAAAGCAGTTGGAAAAATTATTTGTGAACACAGCCCATGAGACTCGCAGTGGTTTATGGTGCACAGATTGTGAAATAGAGGGACACGTTAAGGATAATTTCCCCTGGAGGATGGTACACGCTTTGATAGTGGATTGTGAAATTTGTCATGGGGACCATGATGCAAGTAGATGTCCCTTACTGCAGTGCGTGATCAGGAAGAATGTATCTTGTTATTGCAAAATTTACACCTCTACAACCCATGATACTAAGGATTGTAGGCTCATTGATCAGATCCATGAGGCCATTGATCATGGGGTGCGCCAAACCAGCATTGCCAGTAGTTCCAAGGATAATGATCACCATTATGAGGAGCACGTAGAGGGAGGCGTGCATGGAAGAGGTTTTCGAGGAGGATTTTGTGGTTGAGGTAACTGCGAAGGAGGAAGGAGTGAGTTCCCACGTGGAACATGTTTCAACTGTGGATCTACAGAGCATTACAAGCATGAGTGCCTAGACCTGTTGTAGTGCTCATGGTGTGGAAAGAAGCATAAGTATGAGGAGTGCCCAGAATTATTTGAGCACATGAATCAGAAGCACCAGAAGGACAAGGGTGTTGCAATGGTCAGTATTAAGAAGGTAGACATATAATGGATGCCCGGGTAACATGGGATGAAGGTTTGGAGCCTGTCTTGGTATTAACAAGGGTAAAAGCCACACATGTGAGAGAGGTACCAAGACAGAAAACCCTGGTTTCAAGAGAGGAGGTCATTCATGGAAAATATTCAGACCCTGCGCATCAAAAGGAGATATATCAGGACACCATGGATGTTATTTGAAGCTTACAAGGGGAGATCCAGTGTCTAAAGGAGAAATCCAGGAGGGAGGAACAAGGAAGGAGAGTCGAGGCACAAAAGGATGACCTGGATGAGGTCAAGGAGGTGTGTAAAATGCTAAGGTAGGAGAATATCATTCCCTTGCTAGGATCCTGGTTGAGAGAGAAGGTACCACACGCCAGAGAAGAGTGCGAGAGACAGGTCTTGCACGTGAACCTTCCCCCTCACAACCTCGACTATGACAAGGAGATTACGTTGAATGTAGTTGTAGATGGATGGCTCCTCAACAATATCCTCATTGACACAGGCGCGGAGGTTAATGTTCTGACTTTGGATGCATGGCATCAGATGGGAAGACCTACATTACAACCATCTTCGAATGTGTTATATATGGAAAACAAGACTAAGGCAATGCCCATCAGTGTCTTGAAGGATGTAGCTATTACTATCTAGGGAGCCAAGTTTACTGGGGACTTTGAAGTCTTGGCGCTTGCTGAGGCGGATAATTTCCCAACACTACTTGGGTGTCCTTGGTGTTACAAGAACAATGCTGACCTTTGGTTCAAAAAATGGTACATCAGCTTCCAGAACAAGGAGGAATAGGTCATTATACCCCTGGTTGATGGGAATTCAACACCCTATATTGAACCATTGGGAGAAGAAGTTCTAGACAAGATTTATGTGTGCTCAATCAGAGACCCTGAGATGATACACCCTACTAACGGGGTTATCCAGTTTGAAGATGCTCAGTCAGTGAGTGATACTACCAGTCTGGCATGTGATAATTGGTGCACATGGAACTTATGAATTAATGGGACGGATCAGTTGAGAGGGTCGGTGACCAAGGTAATAAAGGCGTGCATGGTTAGGCACCTTGGAGGAAAAGAACTACCCAAGTATTCAGGAGGAGCCTTCCCTGAGATCTTTCTGCAAGAGGTAGAAGCTCAGTGGAAGGATGAGAAGGAATAGAGGGAGATGTTATGTCTTGCTCAACACAGTAGCTTGGTGGTGGGCCACACATCAAGAGATCCTTTTAGAATGGCAAGGTAAGAATTGCTCTCTCTCTCTTAGATTTTCTAGGAGCAATGTACCCACCATCATCAAGGAGTACCATGGGAAGGAGCCTACCTCTTTCCATATCTAGGAGTGTGAATGGGTCTAGAGAGAAGGCGTAGAAGATTTTCCACCATCCCTCTAGGTGCACAAGTTGTATTCTACACTGCAGGGTTATGCGCACGCATGGTACATTCATTTGGAGACACACCGTCAGACAAGGAATTGGTAAGAGCTTCACGGATGACCTTATTCAAACCTTTGAATATCAGGAGTACCAAGCCATCGGTTGATAAGGCCTTGTAGGGTATCAAGTGCCTTACCATGGGGATAGTGCTAGGATGAAAGATAGGATATTGGAATTACTAGGGGAACTAGGATTGGAGGCAAATGCTTTGAAGAAGAAGAGGAAGCAGAAGAGTTATAGCTTGAGTGCACGTGTTTGGAAAAAGAGAAGGGAAAGTTGGTGTATGTGACTAATGGAGAGGAATCAAAAAGCTTGGATGTTAGCCATTTTGTGGGGATGTGTGAGGTAGTGGACAGTACAGATGCTCACACATGTGCCTACCATGAGCCTTTAAAGATGAAGAAAGTTAACATCGGTTCAGAAGAAGAGCCTAAGGAAGCTATTATTGGGGATTACTGGACAGAGAAGGAAGTATCGAAGATCATTGATCTACTGCGTGAATTTGAGGATTTATTTCCACGTGGGTATCATGAGCTCAAAGGCATTCACCATTCCTTGGGGGAGATGAAGATAAAACTAAGGATGGTGGACGCCCAGTTAGGAAAAGGCCCTACCAGATGAATCCCAACTTGCGCGTGAAGGTCAAGGAGGAGATAGAAAAAATGATAGCTTCTAGGATCATTAAGGCAGTGGAAGAATCAGAGTGGATAAGTCTGATGGTAATCAACATCAAGAAGGATGGGCAGATTAGGATCTTGTGTGGATTATAGGGAATTGAATGTAGTTTGTGTCATTGATCCATTTCCAACCCCCTTCACTAAAGAAATATTTGGAAGGAGTCACTGGGCATGAAATCTATTCCTTTAATGGATGGATTTTCAGGGTACCACCAAGTCTGGATTGCAAAGGAAGACCAGGAGAAGACAAATTTCACCACTGAGTGGGGAAGTTTTGCATATACGGTCATGCCCTTTGGGTTGAAGAATGCGCCAGCTGTCTTTTCACGCATAGTGGTGCAAGCATTCTAGGACTTCATCCATAAATTTCTTCAGGTCTATTTGGATGACTGGACAATATATGGTCTAGTTAAAGACCATTGTGACAATTTAAGGTTAATGTTTGAGAGGTGTAGGCAGTTGAGGATATCCCTCAACATTAAGAAGTGTGTGTTTGCTACACCCTTTGGGAATTTATTGGGGCATATCATATGTAAGGAGGGCTTGCTGGTAGATCCCACTAAGGTTGCAATTATTGTGGGGTTAAGGGAGCCTACTAGCAAGAGCGCAGTGTGCGGATTCCTTGGGCATGTAGGCTATTACAGAAAATTCATTAAGGGATATGCCAAGATCGCCATGCTGTTAGAAGAGCTACTTAGACATAAAAGTGCCTTCTATTGGGGAGAAGCGCAGCAGAGGGAATTTGATACCTTAAAAGATAGGCTTATTACCATGCCTATTTTACGGTTTCCCTCTTGGGACAAGCCCTTTCATGTTCATGTAGATGCCTCAGGGACCGCCATTGGAGTAGTGCTTACACAGCCAGGTGAAGGGATTGTTGATCATCCTCTCTATTTTGCAAGTAGGAAGCTGACACCAGTAGAGCAGAATTATACCACAACCGAGCGCGAGGCATTTTCAATGATCTATGTGCTCTTCAAGTTTAGATAGTATCTATTGGAAACACCCTTTGTGTTCTACACCAACCACATGGCATTGAAGTATTTAGTGAACAAGCCTGTTCTACAAGGGTGCATATGTCGATGGGTATTGTTGTTTCAAGAGTTTGAATTCACTGTTGTAGTGAAGCCTGGAAAAAGCAACTATGGGCCTGATCATCTGTCAAGAATTGATTCAGGGGAGGACACGCAGAGTATTGAGGAAACAATGGCAGACGTGCAACTATTTAGGTTACAGCACGTGCCCTCGGATTTGGAAGAGATTGTAATATTTTTAAAGGAAGGTGTGGCACCGGATGGAATGAAGACATTGGAAAAGAAGCAGTTGGCCATACGCGCCACGCCCTACATGTTAATCAGTGGAGACTTATACAAATTGGGACGTGATGAAGTTTTGTGTAGATGTGTCTTAGAGCATGAGCACCTGGCCATCATGGAGGAAGCACACAGAGGAAGTGCACGTGGGCATTATGCAGGTGATGCCACCGTGCATAAAATATTAATGGTAGGTTTGTGGTGGGAAACCTTGTACAAATATTGTAGAGATTATTGTAAAGCGTGTGACCATTGTCAGTGCATTGGAAAACTAGGGAGGAGAGATGAAATGCCTTTGCACCCTATTCCTAGTGCGGAGCCTTTTGAAAAGTGGGTGATAGACTTTGTAGGACCTATTACACTGGCAACACGTAGGACTGGGTCACGTTATGTCATCACTTGCACAGATTATCTCACAAGGTGGGCAGAGGCAGCCCCAACTAAAGATTGCATGACAGCAACAACAACAAGGTTCTTATGGGAAAACATTATCACGAGGTATGGATGCCCTTTGAGTTTGACCAGTGATAGGGGTATGCATTTCTTGAATGAGACCATGAGGATCCTGTTATCTGAATTCATGGTGGCTCATCACAAGACTACGCCCTATCACCCACAAGAAAATGGAACCGCGGAAGCATTCAACAAGATACTGAGTCATACCTTGACCAAAATTTGTGATGTCAGAAGACTTGATTGGGATGACAAAGTATCGACAGTATTATGGGCTTACAGGACAACATATAAAAGACTAAATAAAGCCACACCTTTTCAATTGGTGTTTGGCATGGAAGCTATTTTTTTGGTTGAATTTATGTTGCCTTCTCTGTGAATAGCGCATGTAGGAGGGTTAGCCGATGAACAAGTGCTGGAAGAAAGAATTGAAGAGCTAATGAAACTGGATGAGAGACGATCACTCACCCAATGGAGCCAAACAGAAGAAAAGGCAAAGCAAAAGGCTTGGCATGATCGCCATATTAGAAACAAGAAGTTTGAGGTTGGGCAGATGGTGTTATTATATGATTCTAAGTTTCTGTGCCATCCTGGGAAGTTGAAAGTCCATTGGTTGGGTCCTTACACAATCTCGTACATCCTTGATTCAGGCGCGTGCCAGTTACAAGTGCTGGATGGGATGAAGTTTCCTGGACACTTCAATGGCAGTAGGTTGAAGCCCTACTATAAATAAGTCTTCTTGGTGTTTGTAAATAAGGTAGTTTTGCCAGTTAGTTTAGAAGTTTCCTTTATGCATTTTCCCCTTCTTGTGTTTCCCTTTCGCGTTGTTGTTTTGTTTTGCACCTTGGGTGTCGGTAACCTTATTGCTATTTTTGGAGAATTTATGAGTGCGCAGAGGACTGCACATCACTTTAAGTGTGGGGTGGAGAAAAGTGAAGAAGCACGTGATTAAAGTACCAAGGAAGTTGTGTTGAAAAGCCTTGTTGAGTAGTCAGGTTGAAAGAGGTATATAAAGAGGAAGATGGAAGAATGGTTGGTGCCAGGATAAAGCTACTTGTAGATCCCATAGAGGAGAAAGCACATTTAAAGCAACATGAGGTAGGCGAGAGCAAGGATCAGGACAGAAGAAGTGCCTTCAGTGCAGGTTACGCGCGTGCAAGAGTCTCTTGTCAGGTTGGATTGGTTGTGTGCCAGAAGGTTGGAAGAGTTTTCACGCAGGTTGGGTGCGTAAGTGAAGGCGCTGAAGATGAGATTTGTTTGAAAAAGCCACATTAAATAAACAAAGTATGGTGGTAGGTGAAGTAGCATTTAATGTCTAGAAAAGAGAAAAACTATAAGTAAAGGGTCGGGCACTCTCATTTTTACTTTGCGAAATAGAAGAGTTTGAGATATAAGTGAGTTCCATAAACTAGGACTTTCATATTTGATCAAGTAAAGGAAGATCTGTGAGATTGAAGCAGCCAGTTTGAGTTTGCAAACCAGAAGGGGTTACACGGGCATGGAAAGAGTGAAGAGGTGTCTTGTGAAGATTTTCATCCCAGTTAGGGTTCGACAAACTAGGGAACGGGTTCAGAAGGATTATATCACAGATTTAAGATCATAGGATTGGAAGAAGTAAGACAGAGTAACAAGGAGAGAATAGGAGTGATAAAAATACCTTGACCATGGCACCCAAGAAAGGAAAGGGCAAAGCCAAGGCTAAACAACCAGAACCCATGGTAGACACAAATGAAGAATGGTATGCAGAGATGCAATACCGAAGATGGGGTGATGATGGGGAAGGAATGGGAATCCCACTTAAGAAGTGTACCTATTAGTGACTATAATCACCTACATGAACATAATAGAAAAAGAAATGACATTGGAATTAGTATGCCCCACCAACAAACGAACACCTGAGGGTTTTCCTATATATGATGATAATGTTAAGGTTAAAATGGAGAAGGCAAGGTTGTTGCAACTCTATGAGTTGCCTTATTTTGGAAAACTAGAGCACCTCTACCAATGGTTGATGTCATGGGTACATGAAGATTATTTCCACTTTGCAAGGCGTAAGATGAGCGTGACTCCCCAGCTGATTTCACAATTTACAGGCCTCATATGTGAGGGAGATAACTTGGAAGATGACCTTGGTGACAAGGAGGCCATTCAAGAGACCATCACTGAGTATGCCTGCAAGAAGGGGTCACGGTACTATGACATTTCAGACATCAAGGACCCCGTAATGAAAATGGCCACACATTTGGTGACTAAGCTGAATGGCCAGGAGAGGTGGACGTAGGTCAACAAACCTTGGCTACATGTCTGCAGGAAGATTACAAAGGGAACTATATACAACCTATCTGCTTACATCGTGGAGGAAATTGTCAGTTACGCAAAGGAAGGGGATAGGATCCTCTTCAGCAACGTCTTTCTCACCATTGTATTTGCAGAGATTGGGGTGCCTGACGCACCAGAAAAAATTGTATGGGAGTACCCCACCGAGGATCCTTCGCCCATGAAGAGGTTTGAAAAATATGCTTGCGATACAATGAAAGCACCCCACAAGGCGAGGCTGGAGAAATGGTACACACACCTAAGAAACGCATTTAGGGCAGAGTGGAGAATCCCTGAACAACTCCCAGTGGCCACCGAGGGGGAAGCCGAATTCTTACGGTTTATCAACACTACTGCCTGGGCAGATTCAAGATGATAGACGAATCATGGAGCCCTTGGTGTAAGCTTCCCTTCGCGTTCACTGCTCAGTACTTCCAAGCGGGGGTGAACAGGTTTAAAGAGTCAAAGAAGCTAAGGTTAGAGCTGGGTAGTCTAGACTGGGAACATAGGGAGATGAGGAAGAAGCTGAATTACCCTGGTGGCAAGCACACGTACGTGGAAAAGTACATGTCACACGAGATTCAAATGACAAGGCTGATGACGCTACCCATCGCTGGAGGATCAGCGACATGCATGTACTTGCACATAAGGCTGAAGTTTGAGAAGGGTGCGTATCTGGAGAATGAAGTCTCCATACTTGAAGACCCCTTGGGGAAGAAGAAGCCAACGTCCAAGAAAAGAGGGAGAGGAGAAGAAGAAGCACCAATTGTGAAGACTTCTCAAAAGTGAGCATGCCATCCATGAGCGCTAAACCCAACACTTACATATAGAGAAAGAAGTCTCTGGTGAAGGAGAAGACACCAGAGGTAGAGGTGCCTAGGCAAACCATCTCCAAGGAAGAATCACCTGAGGAAGAAGATAAGGCTGAATCCCTTGATCAGGAGCCACCTCTCAAGAAAAAGTAGAGGGTTGATGAAGAAGCTAACTTGGAGGCAATCAACAGCTTAGAGAAATACATGGGTGGAAGAGGGGATGAAAGTGAAGAAGATGGCGGCAAGGAAGAAGAGGCAAAGAAAGACCAAGTAGTCACATGTGTTTAGTGTCTATAACTCGGAAGAGGAGAGTGGAGATGAGAAGTAAGAGTTTGTATTCATGTGGTGCACAAGGGGTGCACAGGATGAGGGAAGACACTGAAGACACAAAGGAAAATGAGGAGGATGCCAAGAGAAGCAGGGAGCTATAAGTTTTACAAAGGAGCAGATCACTGGAGGTGGGTAGAGAGAGAAGCACAGAGAATGCTCGAGGTCTTGGTAGACCAAGAGTTGGAGCGCAGCGCGGACATAGTGCTGAAGGAAGGGAAGGAGGAGAACATTGAAAAAGAGCATGATAGCCTGGGAGGCCCCGCTCTGACAGTAAGCTTCCCCAAAGGTGCGCTCGGGTAGGAGAACTCTTGATGCAGAACAGAGGCAAGTAATGGGCTATGTGGATGACACAAAGAAGGTGTTATGCGCGTGATTCTAGAGCACCGTACCCACAGAGAGGCTCCTAGCCATGGGGTCTGAGAAGGATGGTGCATACCCCAAAACCAAGAAGATTCTCTCTTGGGTGTTCGAGTCCCACATTGATGAGCCAGATTTCGAAGTCTGCCAAGGAGCACTCATCACATTGCCATAATTTAAGGGGGTCAATCCCTTGGTGAATACTCAGGAGCTCTCAGATGAGCAAATCTGAAATGCACTAAACAAGGTCATGGTCAAGACCGAGGCTAGATTATTCATGCACAACGATGGGATCATAGTGCTGGAGGTGAAGTTAGGATCAAAAGTGGTCTTGCATGTGATATTGGTAGAAAAGTGTTCTAAGAACAACTGTGCAAGTTGAGTAAAAGAGAATAAGGAATGTCGTGGGATACTGTGGTACCGGTCCAACCCAAGACCAGACAAAGACATAGGGAAAGTGCGAAGAAGTAGATCATGATCATGGGCAATAAGACAACATGCGTGTTTAACTGTGAGGAGATGTTGGGGATATTCTTTATTATTGAACTTATTAAATGCAAGATGTTTCCAACGAGGGGGGTAAGGTTTAATTGGAACCGATGGATGAATGGGTTCATTACATATTTGTTCATAGGATAAGGTGTTCTTACCAGTCATTAAGGTGTGAATTGAATTATTCGAGATATTGTAAGGTTGAGATTGGATCGGCTGTGTGGTTTGAAAAATAGTTTGATAAGGCAAATGATGTTTTTGTGGGTGTGGTGTTTGGTGAAGTGTCTGATAAGGTGGTTGATAAGTTTGTGGATAGGACATTTGTGGAATGGTTTGATAAGACTGTTGATTAATTTGTGGATATGTAGGTGTTTGGAGAGCTGTTTGGCAAAGAATGACATGTGTGACAGGGTGGGATTGCGACATAGGCTGGTGTTGAGAAATAGGGGCATGACGATAAGCAGTGATATGTGTGTTAAGAATTGGAGACGGTTGGACATGCCTATTAATGGAATTGTCAAATTTGGATTTGGGTGGAATGCGATCCACTAATTTTGTAGATTGGGAGGATTGATAGATTGTAGGATATTTCTAAAGTAAGAAGTCATATATGGGGTTAGGAGGAGATTTGAGTGTATCTAGAGGAGTAAGAGATGGTGGTGTGATCGATTTCGGAATATTGGCTTGACAAGAGATATGAGGGTTGGTATTAAGGTGGAGAAAATTTTGTATGACATGGTTCTCATGAGGCGAGACCATAGAGACTGGAGATTG
This sequence comes from Taxus chinensis, assembly GCA_019776745.2. Classification (NCBI taxonomy): domain Eukaryota; kingdom Viridiplantae; phylum Streptophyta; class Pinopsida; order Cupressales; family Taxaceae; genus Taxus; species Taxus chinensis. The sequence continues at coordinate 67,876,106 of CM034151.1, forward strand.
AGTGACTGAAGGTGTGGTTTTGAGTTTAGAATCTTGTTGGGTAAGACCATTAGAAGAAGTAACTTTATTAGATAGAGCAGATTGTTGTTTTGTCTTGATTTGGGAGAGAGCAACAATAGGTGTGAAATAAAGAAACATTTGTTTATGTATGTTGTTGACAAACAAATCAAGTAGAATATTTTTTAGCATCATGATTAATTTAGAGGATGTGAACAAAACAGAAAAATAACTAATGAAGGTGTCTAAAGAATTCTAAGGATGGTTTCAGGCAGTTATGGATTGGGAGATGTTTGATATGGTTTCCTGTTGGGTGTTTAAGTCCCAAACAATTAACCAGGTGAGAGGAATGTTTTGATGTGTTAATTATGTTTATGCAGTCTCAGGCAGTGTGTGATAAGTGAAATGCAGAGGGTTAAATCCTTTACTTAAGCTATGTGATCAGGCAGGATGTAGAAGGTTCATTTTAGACCAAAATGAAATGTGATATTCAATGCAGAAATTCACTCATAAAAGAGAAAGTTAAATGCAGAAAAGAGAAAATAAAGAACAATGAGGAATACCTGGAGAGTCATTTTTCCTGGTTATTTAAGTGCGTGTGATACTGACGTATTTTGAAAGAGCTAGTTAGTGGCCCGAAATGTCCGGGTACCCTAAAATGGCACCGTCTATGTTTGCGGATAAGGTCAGTAAAATTATTTTGTGCGGTGTGTTTGATTTAAACATTGGTCTTTGATAGCGTAATGTTGTTGTCGCGGAGTTGTAGACATTATCCTACAAGAAGATAATAAATGCTATTAGTTAAGGTAGTTAAAAAATGACTTTATAAATTTTACAAATGGTGTCGTCGTAAATAAATAAAAATAAAATAATTAATTAATCTAATTAATTAACAAAATTGTACTTTACTGTTCCTATTTCATTCAAGTAAATAACCAACAAAAATTAAATGATAGACTATAAAATAATAAAAAGGAAGCAATTGAGTCAAAAAGATAAACTAGATTAATGAAATAAGAGATACTGCTTAAGATCATCGAAATATTTCTAGAATTTATCGTCCCAATTGAATTTTGTGTCTTTACGAAGAAGATGATGAAAGAGTTGGCAATGATATGAAAGTTATGAGATGAAACAACAAGCTGATTGAAGTCGTCCTTAGAGACTACGAAGTTGGTTAAGATTGGAAGGAGGAGGCATCTCGATGATAGCCTTGATTTTGGCAGGGTCAACTTCAATACCCCTGATGGACACAATAAATCTAAGGATATTTTTAGTTAGCACTCCAAATACACACTTGACTGGATTGAGATGAAGGAATAAATGAATAAGGCACTCAAAGAGGAACTCAAAAACATCAAGATGATCATGTTGATGTTTAGATTTATCCAAAAATCATTGACATAATCCTTTATTGTCTTATGGATAAGGTTAGGAAAGATGTAAGTCATGGCCCACTAATAGGTGGCTCTGACATTTTTCAGACCAAAGAGCATGACACAATAACAAAAGGTGCCCCAAGGAGTGATGAAGGAGGTCTTATGTTGGTATTCTAAGGTGATGAGAATCTGATTATAACTAGAGAAACCATCCATAAGAGAAAACATCTCATGACTTATGGTAAGATCCAAAATTTGATCTATGTTGGGAAGGGGAAGGGGAAAAAACATTCAAATCTCAAAATTCTATGCATATACGAAGCTTTCCAGAAACTTTTGTGGTAGGTATGATATTAGAAACCCATCGGGGATAATTTATGGGGATGATGAAATTAACGGAAGGAAGGTGTTGCGACTCCTCTTTGACAAGGAGGGAAACACGAGGATGCATACAGTGAAGCTTTTGCTTAATTAGCTTAGCATTAGGAAAAGGTAACGATGTTATGGACAATGATAGAAGGATCAAGACCTGACATGTCAGAGTATGACGTGAAGGGATGACTATGATAAGAGAGGAACATGATGAAGGAATCAATCTTTTGTGGATCAAGGGATTGACCCACTTTGAGGATGTGAGGATCCATATGATTCCCAATGTTGATATCAATGGTGGCTTCATTGAGAAGAGTGGATGTGTCAGATGGTAAGGTCTTATGAAGATAAGAATCTTCTACCCCCATGTGGGAAATAATGGCATTATCATCAACACAATGAAGAATGTCTATGGTAGAAGAATCCTCTTCTATCATTTCCAGATGGCTAAGGGGAAGGGACCTAGTATTATTTTCACACTGATAAGTGACTGGTCCCAAGGTGATGGTGGACACTAAAAAAAAGTTAGAAGTGATAGAAACATTGTCATCTGCATCCATAGCTTCATAGGATGGAGAAGATGGAGAAGGCATGTCCATAAGCATCTCATATGGCAGGATGGGGTCGGACGGTTGCTCTTGAAAACCTAATCTAAACTTTTCATGAGGTTTGTGGAATTGATCGATAATAAGGCCATGTGCACCATGTTCGTAACGTCCCATGCCAAATCCATTCCATGCACAATAGTGAATATAGTTGTGGATGAAGGATTTTTTTTTGAGAAATCTATAACTGTCGGTTTATGGCTTGGTTTGATAATGATCGATGATGTGAGAGGAAGGGGCATCAATGCCACCATCTATGAGATTGGTACGAAGATGGGGTGGGCCAAAGGTAATGATGTCCCTGATATTAGGTTGGTACATTGGAGCTTTGTCAGGTCTACCAAGGTAGATGAGGCATGGGGAAGGTGTTGAGCATGAGAAGACGATACTCCCCCAACGTAATTTTTTCCATTACTTTGTCTAAGGATTCATCATTGGGAAGATGGGATGAAGGGATAGATGAACTAGTGGCTGGTTGAGATGGGTAATTTTTGGGAATGAGGACATTGTTAGGTCGATAGGTCATGTTGCATACTTGGAAAGGAGGAACATCACTAGGAAGTGACAAGATTTTTCCCTCGTATTTATATCTGATGCAACGATGAAGTGTCGAAGGGACACAACACATAGTATGAATCCAAGGTCATCTAAGAAGAACATTGTATTAAAAATCCCCTTCTATGATATAGAAGACTTCATGGAGGAGCTTCTCACTAACACAGATAGGAAGGAAAACTGTTCCCAAGGTGGGAGTGATAACATCATTAAATGCATGAAGGACCGCATGTGTTTGGGTGACATTGGTTTTAGGGATCTTGAGTTGATCAAAGGTATGTGATGGGATGATGTTGATACTTGCCCCATTATCAATCATGGATTGTCGAATGAAGGTATCATTGATTCTTATTGCGATGAAAAGAGGAAGGTCATGGTCCTCAGGTGGAATGTATGGGATCTCAACATCATCGAATGAGACAGAAGTAGAAGCTGCAAGTGCTCCTACGAGAGATGTAAAAGGTTGAGTCTCATCACTAGATGTTGGGATATGTTTCAAGGCTTTAGTGAGGGCCTGCCTATGATCTGGAGAGATTTGGATGAGCTCATAAAGTGACATATTAACTGAGGTCCTGATGATGTTGTTTGATAATTCTTTATTCAATAGGCTAAGGGGCAGCTAAGATAGAAACCTTAGTTTTTGATGATGATGAGGATGGAGATGAAGTGGGATCACTAGAAGGAGCGGTAATCACAACCTTAGGTTTTGATGATGATGAGGATGGAGATGAAGTGAAATCCTTGGGAGGAGGGATTACAAAAAATTTCTTTGATTTTGATTGGGTTGTTGGTTTAGAATCATGTAGACCAGATCGACTAGCTATCTGAATAACATTGATGAATAAAGGGGGACCATCCTTAGAAGAATCATCACTTGGTGGTGGGATGGTAAAAAAATTCCATGATGAATGAGAGGACTTGTGTATTTTTGTGGATGAAGTTGATGATGTGGATGCTGAAATAGTCATAGGTGAGGAGGTGGAAGAAGGGGATTCTTCTGTTTCAAGAAGAAGGTCATCCTCCTCAATAATATTGTGGAAAATAGTTTGAAGGGATTTACAATGTTTTTTGTAATGCCCAAGGGTGTGATGATAGGACGTAAATGAGGTTGGATTCAAACCATGATGGCTTCTTATTATGTGGATCAAAGGCCTTGATAGGAGGGAGTGTGATGCTGGAAATTTGAAGCAAGTATTGAAGGACTTCTGCATATGATTCAACCAAAGTATTAGGAGGTGCCTTACCTTTGTGAGAGTTTTGGATTTAGAAGAAGAGGTGGATGTTTGGGATGTAGATGTGTGAGATGATTTGGATGTTGGAGGTTGAGTCTTAGCATTTCAAGGTTTTGATGTCTTAGATTGGGTTTAGTGATGGTTGATGTTTTAGAAGAATAAGTGTTAGAGGTGATTGGATGATTTGGATTGATTGATGGATTGAGATGTTTTGGATGAAGGGGCTAGTCCTAGGAGAGATGGATGTGGTCCTAAGATAGATGATGTGGCATTGGATTGTTTGATCTTAGGTGGAGGGATGTCTATCTTTTTATGAGGTCATGAAAGAGACCTTTGAGGAAGCATGCCAAGGGTTTTAGATTTTTTTTGTGAAGAGGTACCCTTGGGAGGGATGAAAATGATTTCAATTTGTGGTTCTGAAGGTTGTGTTGTTGGGGTTGATATTGGTGGAGGGAGTAACTTGTGTTTTATGAGATCTAAAGAAGGTGAAGATTGAGTTGATGTGGAAGTGTCTGATTTTATGGATGAGATGGGAGGATCACTTGAAGTCATCACAAGTTGGAGTGCTTTCAAAAACTCTTCAAATGATGAGAATGATGTGGGAGGAGAAGATGGTGTGGTTGTGGTCACAATAGTCGATGTGATTGGTGTGGGTAAAAGTGTAGAAAGGGGAATTGGGATAGATGTTAAGGATGGATCCAATATAATAAGTGGGGGTGAAGTAGATGTAGGTGAGGTAGTTTAAAATCCGATGAAGTAGATGTGGCAAGTTATGAAGTAGATGTAGGTGTAAGATCAATGGTAGATGTCGATGTAGATGTGGATATGATTGGTGTAGAGATGGGATAAGTGTTCATGGAATTGTAGATATAGGGACAATGTCCAAAGAGAAGTATATGTAATAGTTGGTGAAGTAGGTGGAGTTGTTGATGGGGTAAGATCTTGATCAATGGTGTTGGTAGTGTTGATGGTGTTAATGGTGTGAGCATTGGGTGGTTGAGATGTGGGAGGAGTGGTTTGATTTGTTGGTGCATGATTAGGAAATGGTTGTTTAAAAACATCAAGTGGTTGATTAGGAGGTGTGTTAGGGTTATCCACTTGAAGGTCACCTTGGTCAATGAGTTTTTGGACAAGATATTTGAAGGTTCGACATTTCTCTATATCATGTCTATGAACTTGGTATTTGCAATAGTTATCCTCACAATACCAAGCTGGTTTAGGTCTTGATTCATTGAATGGTTGAATAGGGGAAGTGTGATGAGATGAACCACCATCAACTTATCGAATATCAAACTATATGACTCTCCAAGAGGAGTGTAGTTAGGTGTCGGTCTAGGAGCTCTTTGTTGAGGCCATGTGCTAGAGGTGGGTGTGGAAGAAGACTTAACCACCATGACATTGGCCGCACTCTTGGATTTTTCATTATGTGTAGATGGTTTGGTAAACTCAGTTTTTGGCTTGTTTGATTTAAGTTTAAGTTGGCCTTACTCAAGGGCATGAGTCTCAAGTTTATGAGCCATGGTGAAGGATTCTTCAAATGTCTAAAATGATTGGATTTGTAAGGTGGATGAAATATGCTTCACACAAGAGCATGAAAATAATTCAATGAGCTCTCTCTATGGAAGGGAAAATTATAATTGATTTATGATTCCATGCCATCATGTGAAAAATTCTATGATAGACTCGTCATCAAATTTTTGAATGGCATATAAGTCTGTAATGGTGATCTTGCACACAATGTTGATTGAGAAGTGTTCTAAGAAGAGTTGTGCAAGTTGGGTGAATGAGAACAATGAGTGTTGGGGGATGCCATTATACAAATAAAGTGCGGGACCGGCCAAGGACATAGGAAAAGTGTGAAGCATGAGGTCTTGATCATGGGAAATGAGATATCATGCATGCCTAAATGCACAAAGGTGTTGTTGGGGATCCTCCTTACTATTAAATTTTGTGAATTTGGGAAGCTCCCAATGAGGAGGATAGGGTTTGATTGGGACTAATGGATGGATAGGTTCGTTGCAAATTTTTTCATAGGAGAATGTGATCTTGGGTCCCAAGGTAGCCACTTCAAAGCTAGCTAACCTATTCATCAAGGTATGCATAGGATCATTTGAAGTGGTTGGATGAGAGGAAAATGGTTGTGGTTGTATGACATGAGAAGTAACTTGATAAGGTTGTTGGTAGGCTTGTGAATGATTGGGTGTTTGAGGAATTTATTGATGAGGATGAATGTAGGTCATTGGTTGAGAATGAAGGGGTTGTTGTAATGATTGATGTTGAGAGATAGGGATGTGATGTGATTGTTGAGATTGGGTTGGTTGTTGAGGTATATGATGAGTGGGGATATGAGTGATGATAGGTTGAGATTGTTGGGGAGGTGGATTAGACACCATATAATGACAAACACTCATAGGAGGAATTTGGGAAGTGATGACATTTACATGAATGTGTGATGTGAGGGGTAAGGTTTGATTATGTTGTTTGGATATGGGAGGAAATGTTTGGGTTTGTTGAAAGGATTGGATGGGGACACTAGTGATGATAGTGGATGAAGAAGTGATAGGAATGGAGGTAGTAATAGTTGTGTTGATGGGAGGTAGATTAGGAGGAATGGGTGTGACTAGTTGGGTGGTTTGATGAGGTTGAGGATTGGTAGAAGAAGATGGGTCAAACTCATTTTGGACAATAATGAGCTCATTCATGGCTATAGGGGAAAACATCGCAAGTTACGAAGAGGTAAATTGGGTTGTTTTGGGGTTGGAATGATAAGCATATATTTTTTGGAGAGGTATCCCATCAATAGGAAGTTGGGTTGACTTCCTAAGAAGGTAATCATGGAGGGCTATTGGATTAGCATCGAGAAGATTTTTTCAAACTCCACACTACCATGAGGGATAATGGGAGGCCCAAAAGCTTCAACCGACACAATGGATGGAGGAGTGGTTGGCCTAGATGGGATGGATTGATGATGTAAGAAAGGATTGGTCTCATCATGGGTGGTGGTTTGAACAAGAGGTCCTTGATGAGGCACATTGATGATCAAAGGTTGGATGACCATGGAAGAGGTAACCATAGGCATGGATGAGACAATGGTCATAGAAAAATTTTGTTGGGATGAAGCGATGGAATTGTTTGATGCAAGATTTTGTTCCATTTTCCTAGCTAAAGAGTGTGTGATAACGAGCATGAAACAAAACAAGAAAACAATAGCTATACTAATTAAGGAAAACAAGTCAAGCATGCAATGTTTTCTTTATCTTGATTAATTTAGAAAATGTGAAAAATAAAAAAGGGAATGGATAACGAGGGTACCTAGGAAATGGAAATATAAGGTTGGTTTTGGGTAGTTTTGGATGGATTTTCCTCAATATACCCAAAGGTACGTGAGGCCCAAATCTGTGCAAGATTTATAACATGGCCATAACACCACATCAACTTTCCTATTGGGTGATGAAATCCCAATTAGGTCCACCTGGTATGGGATTGTTTTGATGTGTGAATTTGATTAGTGTGTTTGGATGTGTGTGAAGAAGTGTGAAATGCAACCAATTAAACCCCTACTTACACTAGATTTGCAAGCAAGAATGCAAGAGGTTTATTTTAAGCCCAAAACCAAATATGGAGATTTGATGAGAACAACCACACAAGGAATGGAAAATGTGATGCAAAAGGAGAAACTAAGATAAAAAGAGGAATACCTGGAGAGCACTTTTCCTTTTTATCTGATCTTCAAAATAAAGCAAGTGAAGAGAAAAATCCAAGCAATCCAAAATCCCAACACGAACAAGAAAAATTAAAAGCCTCTACCTGCAATGTTAGTGGAAAATAGAAGAAATATGGAAAATAAAATGAAATGCAAGAGACTCACCTAAAAGGGTGGTCCCATTGGGCATGCCAGAATGTTGGACTAAATTTTCTCTTTCCTATTTAGATTAGTGGACTAGATACTAAATAAAATGAAGCAACTCAAAACATGCAAGGGTTTAAGGTACCTTGGGATAAGATGATGACAAATAGATGGGCACAAAGTAGATAACCTACTGCAAACTTGATGGATCTGCACAACAAAGATAACTAGAAGGAAAATGGATTAGATGGTAGATGAGGGGGTTTCCCGATGAAGTCGGTTCTAAGAAGTGTTAACTTCCTTATGCAGATGTCAACCCCTGTATTTGATAAAAGAGGATAAAGTAAATGATAAAGGACTGAATAACATGCAGAATCTGAAACTAAATTGAATTTGAAATTGTAAAATTGAAAATAAAGTGAAAATATGATATAGATCAACAAAAAATGACATATACTTGGTTGGGTCGATGGCAACCCAGGATGCAGATGTCTAGTCGATAGCGATCAGGACGGATGGATCAAAATAGTAAATAAAATGCAGATATGAACAACTATGTATGCAGATCTGAAGATGCTGAAGGCCCATAGAAGATGACAGTAACTTGCAGAAGTAACTTGAAATAGGGAAAACAAAAAGGATGTAAGACAATAAGGATTTAGATGGGTGGGATGGAAATTCAGCTCAAGTCGATGATGATTGGGTTGAGTTGGTGGTGATCGAAGACTGACAGAATGGATCCGGACTGACAGAATGACAGAATGATGGATCTAAATTTTTTGTTGGAACAAAAATAGAAAAATATACTATTGTGGATCTAGATGGAATAATGAGTGATACAACAGAGGAAGGGTCGAAGGTGACCTGACGGGGTCAATGGTGACATGGGCAGATCTAGGAAAGGCTGAAAGTGAGTGGGTTGGATTGACAAACTACACATAAGGATGAATGAGAGAAAGGCTTGGATCTGAAGCTCTGATGGCATCTGGACCTGCAAAACGTTAGTACTTGATGATAATAATAATGATAAAATAACAATAGCATGAACCAACACAAGGCACATATAAACTCCCCAAAGTCTCCACAAATGATGCAAATAAGCTCAAAGGGACTCCAAGAAGACTGAAACAACTGCAAAGAAGCTCAAGCATGAAGATGAAGTCACATACATAAGAAAGTTATGATGATGCATCCTTTGGATGGGGGGAAATATGGATTTATAGGGTTGACAATGACCTAGGTGGGTCGCCACCAACTACGGGGAACCATCCATTTGGGCGGTGGGAGGATGCCTAACTCGAGGCATCAAGCCCATTAGAAGTTGGATTAGGGTTTTAAAAGGCTTAGATGGGTTAGGGATACATAGGGAAGTGAAATAGGTAGGTGAGGGATGAAATGGAGTAAATAAAGGCTAAAGAGAGCCTAGGGATGAGAAACTAGGTAGTTTAGGGATGATAAACAACCTAGAGAAGGGAAATTTGGGGTGATTAGGACTAATTAGATAATGAGATGAGGATTAGGGGATAATTAATGAGAATTAACAATAAATTAAAATGGATAGGATAATAGATGGAAAAGATGGGAATATTAATAAAAATATGAATTAAAATAAAAGGGGTCTAGATAGGTGACCATGGTGAAAGAAGAAAACACGGGGTGATAAGGGTAGCGATACCAACCTCCTTATTTTTGAAAGAGGGCCATTATCAGTGATAATGGAAGAGGGAATGCCAAAACGAGTAATGATGTGAGTAGTGAAGAAAGCACAAATTTCAATACCAGTTGTAATCCACAGTGGGGCTACCTCAACCCATTTTGTGAAATAATTTATGGAAGTAATGATAAACTTATGTCCATCAGTTGATTCTCGATTTATCATGCCGATAAGATCAAATCCCCAAAGAGAAAATGACCAAGTTTTTGCAATCAGTTGGAAATCATATAAAGGTGCATGAAAGAGGTTGTTGTGATTTTGGCACTTCTCACAATTAGTATAATATTCGAGACAATCCTCCTTCATGGTGGGCCAATAATATCCTTGACAAAAAATATTTTGAGACATAGCTTTTCCAGAGAAATGGTCACCGCACATGTTGTCATGTATTTGTGAGATAACAGTGGGAATATCAGCAATCCCTAAGTATCATAAGAGTTTACCATCAAGTGCACATTTTAATAATGTTTTCCCAATGATGACATAATGGGTAGCCTCACGTCACAAATGACGAGCTTCATGAGGTTACAGATTATCAGGAATGGTCTATTTATATAAGAAGTTAATGGGAGTAAACCATTCGGAATTGTCTTGACAGTGCGTGGTGGCGCAAGCTGCAAGATGTAAAGTGGAGATGGAAGGATGTTGTAAGTGCGTAATGATGAATGTGGTTTTCTCATCGGTAATGTCTTGTGGGATAAGTGATGCTGCACTAGCCATGGCATTCACACGATGATTATCCTTACAAGGAATGGTAGTGATAGAGTAAGACTCAAATGTAGCCAAGAGATATTTTACAAGCGTATAATATGGGATTAAGTTATCCTCTTTTGTGTTATAAGTATCATCAACTTGATTTATGATGAGCTGAGAATCACCATGTATGCATAAGTTATGAATGAGGAGCTTTTGAGTGGTGAGAAAGACAAGGATGAGGGCTTCATATTCAGTGATGTTATTAGTATAGGAAAAACCTAATTGATATGAAAAGGGGAGTGGACCACCCTGTGGGGTGATGAAAATTGTCCCAGCCCCAGTTTCAGAGTGAAAAAGAGACCCATAAAATTACATTGTCCATGTATCAGGATCGACATTATAGGTAGTGAAATCATTGTGAAGTGAGTGAGAGATAGGAGATGTATCGAGAAGGGGTGCTGCAACTAATTTATCTGTTATGACTTGGCCTTTAATCACTTTTGTGGTATAAATTTGAAATTGAATTCTGTGAGAAGCATAACCCAATGTGTTAAATGTCCTGACAGATGCATACGTAACAAGAGATATCGTAATGGATCTACCTTGGTGATGACATGTACCTCATTGTTAAGAAGATAATGACCCAATTTATCTATGACATTGACAAGGCCAAGACATAACTTTTCGATGTAACTATAGTTGCATTCATAAGAGAGTAGAATTCAATTGATGTAATAGATTACTCATTCACGTTGAGAATCATCATGTTGTGCTAGCAACCCCTAAGGCATGAAATGTGTAAAAATGTATAATAAGAAAGGATGGTCAGCTAGCAGAGGTACTAAGATAGGTGGATTTAAAAGATATGCTTTTATGTCATCAACTTCTTGTTAGCACTACTCATCCCATATAAACTTAGGATCTTTTTTCATGAGGCGTGTGAATGGTTGAGTCTTATTAGCAAGTTGTGCAATGAATTTCCTGATAGCTTGAATTTTTACCTGTAATGATCATAGTTGATGTATATTTTTAGGTGGTGGCATGTTGACAATGGATTTAATCTTGTTAGGATTGATTTCAATGCCATGTTGTGAGATGATATATCCAAGGAGTTTACCAGTTGTGACCCCAAAAATACATTTTTGGGATTTAAGCGTACATGATATTGACGTAAGTGTTCAAATAGAGTTTGTATATATTTAGCATGGGTGGAATGACGTATAAACTTAGCTAAGATGTAATCAACATAATCTTCGATAATCTTGTGAATATAATCATGAAATATGTGTGTCAGTACTCACTGATAAGTGGCCCCGACATTTTTAAGGCCAAAGGGCATGACAGTGTAACAAAATGTCCCCCATGGTATGGTGAAAGAGGTTTTCTCTTTATCAGCGGGGTTGATTTTGATTTGATTTTAACCCGTGAAGCCATCCATGAAAGAGAGGATATCATATTCGGATGTAGAATCAACAATGACATCAATATGAGGCAAGGGGAAAATACCCTTGGGACAAGCTTTATTTAAATCATGAAATTCGATGCAATAATGGACACGACCATACAAATTCATAATGGGTATGATATTAGATACCCATTCAAGATAATCAACAACACATATAAACCCAACGTTGAGTAATTTCTGGATTTCTTCTTTGACTAGTAGTGCCACTTTTGGGTGCATTTTACAAATTTTTTGTCGAACTAGTTTTACACCAAGGTTAAGGACAATTTTTTACATTACAACAGATGGATATATACCTGGAATATCACTATAGTCCCATGTGAAAATATTAGAGAAATCAAGAAGGAATTTCTTAATATCTTTATTCTTGTTAGGGGTGAGAGACGAAGCTAGAAAAATTATTCATGGATTTTTAGATGTACCAAGGTTATATTGAATTGTTTCTTCATGGAGAAGAGTGGAGAAATCCTTGATTTATGGATTAGTAAGAATAGTATTATGATAATTAGTGTTGTCAATAGGTGTATCAGACTCTCCAAAGTAAGCAGTAACACTGAGGGATGATGGAGAATGCCTCTTGTGGTGAAATGAAGGGAATTGATCATAAAAGCCCATGTGTTCTAAAAGAGAATCATTAGTGGAGAAAGTGTCTAAATTATCCCAAGTGGTAGAGGCAGCATCAATAATGAGCTCGAGATGTACAAGAGGAAGTGAAGAAGTATGTAAGGCAGTATAAGCTTCTAAAGGGAAGAGAGATAGGGGATGGTATCCCAATCCAAATTTGTGATATTGTATGGTAAGATTCCAAAGTGTTGTGACTTTATGCTCGTATTGACCTAAGCTCATATTAAAAAATCCATAGTGGAAAAAATATTCATATCCTATTCCATATTTAGTAAAGTCTTGAGTAGGAGCAGAGGACTCAGATTGCTCAATAGAATGGAACTATGCAAAAGGGGATGGATTAGCTGAGACATCATAAACAAGTCCTTGATAACAAAATTTAAGCTTTGTATGCAGAGTAGAGAGGACGACATGCATGACATGGATCTAAGGCCACCCAAGAAGAATATTATAATTGAGGTTATTGGGCATGACATGACATGGAATAATGATTGTACATGGACCAACAGTGACAGGGAGAGTAATGGTGCATAAGACACGCTTCAAAATGTTATTGAATCCATGAATAAAAACTGATGAAGGAGCTAAAGAATTTTTTAGAGAAGCCTAAGTGATGAAGAAAGGCTATATTATAAATGTTGAGGCCAGACCCATTATTTACTAAGGTGTGCTTGACACTAATATTATTAATACAATCCTGAATATATAGGGGGTGTCATGCTCTAGCATAGCTTGAGAGGGTAACTCATCTGATGTGAAAGTTTTTTATCCTTATTGAGAGATAGGGTGGAAGTAAACTTATGGTATATATATTTAGGTGAGTTATGAGCAGGAATATAAGTAATAGCTAAATACTTTTTGAGCTTATTAATACAATCATGATGCTTATGCAGATAAGCATGGATGAAGATGTTCATGATCAAAAGAATCTAGAAAGATGAGGATCCTAAGAGTGTGAAGATCAAGTTTCGGTTCACCAAAATTATCAAGCTAAAATGCAAATAAGAGCCTAATCTGATGCTATTGTAGTAGTAAATAAATATGTAATTAAGTACATAAATGATACTCAAGAAAACTAATCAATAAAGTACAAGACCCTAAGTACAAAGAGAGGGTGAGAAGCCTTAGATAATTCACAGTGAAATCTGGACTATGTCGGAGTGGCAACTAGTTGAACAAAATGAAAAAAGTGTCACATAGAGACCCAAAAAATGCAGATCCAAAGAGATAGGCTAGACTAGGGCGTTGGAGAGGGACAGGGGCACCCACGAGTGCCATAGTCCCTATTTATGGGTTCTTGGGAATACATAAAAGCTTAGAAAACCTCCTCTGAGGTGTCATAAGGTGTTTATCTTTAGTCTCCTTAGGTCACTTTGAGGTCGTACCAATATCGTTGAGGTCATTGTAAACCTGCAATGAAATATGAACCTGCAAAACCCTCAATTAGACATCAAATCCTAATAAAGAAAGATGCAAAATGACGGGTCAGATGTCCTCAGATGTCACAATGGTGACTTACAATTGATTGATGCACTACATCTCATACCCAATTTAATTCTATGTGTGTGTGTGGAATTGTGCCCTAGGTGGATCTTGTACGTTTCTCACTTGACAACGAGAAAATAAGCTAGATGTAAAGAAATGTAATAGATGTGTGCATGGAATAGAATGAACTTCCCTCCTATGAAGCGTATGCATAACAAACAACCCTTGTATCCCTTGTGATGGTGCTATTTGGATGTAATGGAGCTCTTAGATGCCTTGATAGATGCAACCTTAGGTGGTGATAGTTAATGCTTAGTGCTTGGTCCCTTATTATGATCACATAAATTTATATTTATATGATTTTCTTTCTTGAATTTTGTAATTAACCCTGAAAAGGCTGACTACCAGAAATATAAAATTCTCAAATGACTAGAAAGGACCCAAAAAGTGTGAGCAAAGTACAAAGGGGTCAGGGGCACCTAGAGGGGACGAGGGCGCCTGACGCTGGCATCCAAGATGATAAAAGTCAGAGTATAAAAAGGAATATTGAGAAAATAAGGGTGCTAGAGTGCAAGGAGCAATAAAAGACAAAGAAATGTGGCTAAAAACATGTTTAAGTTAGTACTTTTCTTACTTAGGAATCATATGAGTAGTAGCATGTAATCAGGACTAGATAATTACCCAAAGTGCGTGATTTTGTGTCTATAGGAATGGTCATGAGGAGCACCGTCAAATGGCGAAATTATTGAACTGTATTATTTAGTTGTTGAAATTTGGTCAAACATTATTTGAATTTTTTTTTTTTTCCATTTTTGTATTGTTTTTTGGTTTTTTAAAATATACTTGAACGTTTTTTATTTTGAAACATATTTCAATGTTTTTGAATTTTCAAACATATTTGAATGTTTTATTTTATTTTATTTTTTGACTCAGTAAAGGGTGCATTGTCTAAACACAAGTTCAAACAATTATAAGCATTCCATTCCATTGGAAGAATGTAGATGATGTAATGATAGGATGTCTCACTCAACTCGTGGCTCCACACAACTAGGAAAGTCTGAGGGCTCATCACCAAGAGCCAAGAAGGACGTGAAAATTGGGTGAATAGTGATATGAAATTGAAGACGATGGATGCTAAGACACAAGGTGCAACAGTGATCCATGTAAGAAAAATGTGACTCATCCTTAGTCAAGATTATCTGAAAAATTCCAATCTGATTCAACTTTATAGGTTTTGAATAGACTTAGATCCATAGATGAACTACTAATTAACAAGATCCGGTTGAAGGAATCATTATCTCTCTTTAACATAAAAAAATTATTGGGATGTTTTTGATTAATCACTTTTAATTTATATGTGTTGATGGCTTTATTTTGTTTGATTTTTTTGAAAAGGACCCCCTATATCTTTCCCCATGGCACTAGTAAGAGGCAAGGGCTCAACACCAAAGACAAAATGTAGGCGAGTAAGGACATCTTGCTCCATTCCCAATCTCATACTACTAGTAAGAAGTATGGACTCATCACCAAATACTATGAAGGACTAACAGTGTATTGATTTTATATTTTTTTTGTATTTTAGATTGATTTTTCCTTGTATGTTGATATTGTGCTTGTTGGGAAGGAACATTTTACCCCCAAATCTTCACCTCATACAACTAGTAAGACATAAGAGTTCAACACCATAGACTGATATGGATGATAAAAAAGGTCCATGTAAGGAAATTTGAGATTTTTTCTAAAGAGAGATCTTATTTGAAAGGAGGAGTTGTCATTAGTAAGCTTCGAGAAAAATTGCTAACTTTATAAGTTACCCTTGTTGGGAGGGCTTTTAAAAAAATTTGAAATTTTTTGCCTTTCCCATTCCTTAGATTATTTGGAAATTTTGTTTCAAAATTTTCCTTAGCATTATTTTTCACTAGATTTTGGATTTTGGAAGTTGAATTGCATTTTTCACACAAAATAAGTATTGAGTTCTGAAGCTCAAAGTCTGATCCCATTGAAATTCAAAACTGGAATTCGGAACTGTAAGTGAATTTTGCAATCAGTTTCCCTTCTGAATTTTGAAGTCTGATTCTGCACCATCATTTTAGACTTCAGGTTTCGAAGTGCAAGTTACATGTTCATCGCATACTATATCTTGACTTCAGAAACCCGACCCCTTCACCATTTCAAAACTTCAGAATTTCAAACTTTGAATTCTGAAGTGCATGCCGCATGCAACCTGCATGCTGACCTCCGAATTCTGATTTCCGAAAGCAATAAATTCTCAACCACCTCACACATGTCAGAATGTGATAATTATTTTTCACCCTCCTATAAATATGAATTTTTTTACCTACCATTTTAACTGGATGAATTAGTACACTGCCACACTAATAAACCTGTGCATCCCGACCGTACCCCTAGACATTTTCTTAGTACTATTTCACAATTTTCTCATCATTTTAGGTAAGTTTTACAAATTTAATTTTATTTTACATTTTTGGGGCTCTTGTTCTGTTAATTTTGCTTCTTTCATGTCTACCATTCTTCATTTTTCTACGTTCCTCCTAGGTTTTGTTCTTAAAATTAAAACCATGGATTTCCTATGCTTGTTTTTTCTATTATTTTTAAGGTCTGAATTTCAAGATACTTTGTAAACAGGATTGAAAGGTGTATATTGGGATAAAACTACATTTCGAAACCTAGGATTTTCAGGCTCGAAACAACATTGTTTCGGAGATTTGTTTTACTGAGTTTTAGACTTTGGGTCCAGGTTTATGCCAGGACTTTGGGTTTTGGAAGTTCACATTTTTGGAACATCAACATTTTGGGATGGAGTTCTAGCAATTTGGAGGTTCAGAGGTTCGAAGTTTCGGGTATTTCTGATTTTCAGAAGTTTGGATTTCAAATGTTTGAGTTTTAGAAGTTTGGAGGTATTTTGTTTCAGAGTTTTGCTTTTTGGGGTTTTAGAGTTGTTCATCAAGGTTTAAGTTCCAATTTTGAAACTCCAGACTTTAAAATTTAGGAAGTCTAGGTTGAGTTTACAGGGTGTTTTGTAAGCATTCATTTCCACCCTGAATTCTGATTTTTTGGGTTTTTTAGCAGGGAAAATGTATGGTTCTTCATCCAAGGGGAAGGAAAAAATGACGTAAAAATACCAAGGGGTAGCACCCCCCTTCAAGTATCTCATTTGATGTAGACAATATTGGGGATACAAATTTAGGACACATTGACATGTCTGAATTTTAGGAAAGAGTAAAGGTTATGAACAAGAAACCATGGATGTAATCCATTTACAACAATGGACTTCCCCTTGTGGCCACATTTCCCTAATCTATGCAATGTCCCAAATTCATGCTTGCAGCAACATATCACTTTGATAAAAACTCACGTACCATAAAGGATGAAGATGAAACAATGGTGATAAGGTTGGATAGTGATTTCTTTGAAGACCTCCTAGAACTCCCCAACATTGAGGAATATGCCACTATCTCCCTTGAGTCTTCTCTCGAGCATTGGGTTACAGAGAATGATACTTGCACAAGATTTGTCAACAAAATCTATTTGGCTAAAACTAAAAGTTCATTGTCTAGATTCCCCAAGAAAATCTCCCGGTTTGATTTCATTCAAGAACTGAATGATATTATCACACTACTGAGAAAGGTTATGGGTCTTACCTCTTTTAGGGAGTTCCAGGAGTGGATGTACCTTTACATTACCACAATCAAGAGAAATAAGGACCTCATTTGATGGGGTGAACCCATAAGCAATGCAATCTGCTTTCAATTGTATGATGTGTTAACCTCGGGAAAATTCTTCATGACCTCCTACCTGGTATATGCAACAATAGGCATGAGACATTATCCAGGATTAACTCCAAAGGGATCTAGGAATGAAATTAAAATATATGAGTACTATCCCTAACCTCACAATGGCAGAAGGTCCTAAACATTTTTAGAGAGTAAATGATGTTTTCTTTGCAGTTCTCCTGTATTACTTTGATAAAAATTTATATAACCGAAGAAATTTAGATGAATCTTGGAAAGAAGTGAGGGAATGGGGAGCCATCTATTTATAATTCCTGACATTCACATACATCAGGATGCCTGAATTCATAGGTGCTCCTATCAAGCTACCAAGATGCCCAACGGACAAGTGGGTTCTAATGGAATTGGTTCGTCATTTGTTGAGTTATCATAAGATCCAACACAATCGACATAAAGCAAGGGCCCAATTTCCCACAACCATTGATAGATATACATGTGATTATATGTACAAAGCTAAAAATGTTGAAGGAGAGATGTCTCAGATGAATTTTAGAACATTTCATATGCGCACTAACTTGACTACTGGGACAAGTTCGGGAAAACATGATCAGCTAGTATTCACATACCTCAATCAAAGGACATTTGGATCCACCATCGAGATGAGAATGCAATAAGGGAAAGATAATTTGAAAGGATAAACCTTCAAGAGGTCACCCAATATGGAATTTTGGTCATCCTCAAGGGCCTACAGGATGACAACCATGTTTTAGATCCTTCTTACAATCAAAATAATGTCATGAATCAACCTTTACCTTGGATTGATTGGTTAGTTGAGGAATGTAACAACACAAAGGAAAGGGTGGGTCCCATTCTAAATTAGACCTACCAATGGTTGATAACTTTGGGAATTACACCCAAAGTGTCAGAGTAACTTTCCATAGAGCTTATTCAAGCACAGTCAATGGTGGGTCATATCACTCCATCTAAAGGGAAGAGGTCGACTCCCAAACCTATCTCAAGGCCTTGTAAGATTTATTTCATTGTTGGAGGTTCAAGATCCTCTTCTGGAGTTTCTACAAAGGGAGTTACATCTCCCAAAGTGCAATCAATTGAGGTCATTGACCTAAATGTTTCCCCTCAAATCCCTCAAGTGTCACAGTCACCCCTCTCCTCATATTTTCCATCTTCACCATCCTCAATTCCTCTTTCCCCTCCACCTCTCACTCTTCCTTTGACCATGTCTTCCATTTCCTCTATTCCCACTTCTCCTACATCTCTCACCACATCTCCCTCTATGGCCCATTTTTATCTTCCCTTCCAACTCTTTCAACTTGAGATATTTTGGGGTTAGGATTTTCTTGCGGAACCCCTCTTCTCAAACAGTCTCTTCCCGTATCCACTTCTATTTCACCCACACCCAAGGCCATTTTTTCCAATCCTCCCTCCATTGTCACTACATCATTTACACTTTTAGTGACTGCGACCAGTTCCCTAGTCATATCAACTACACCAAGTACTATTGTAACAATACCTATGTTGTCTTCCAAGTCTTCTTCTTCTATTCCTGCATGGCTAGACAAAAAAACACCAAAATAGAAGAAGAAAGTTCATATCATTGATGTTGTTGATATGAGTGTTATAGATCTATCATGTTAAAGATAAACCAAGTGACCGAGAGTTGTTTCTAACCTATCAGTTGACGAAACAGGGGAAATATTTGTTGAAATAGCTACTTTAGGCATGGGGAAAACTAAGGAGAAAATTACAGCAACAGATAATCAAGTTTCTAGGTTTTCTCTTGGAAAATCCACCCATGAAGGAGTGAAGAAAGATGTTCAGGTGGCCTTGGGTAATTTTCTATACAAATTATATACGGATAAAGCAACTAAGGATGAGCTTAAGGGTAAAGTTAAACAGCTAACTGCCCTTTTAACTAAGATCACACAGCCTGTCTAGACTACCGCTCTCACTATTCCCCCATGAGATTTGATGATACATCTTTCTTTGTGAGTATAAAAGATTGGAAGAAGGGAAGAGCAGTAGGGGGTTGGATGGAAAACCTAATTCAAGAGGCTGACCCATTGATCAAAGATGTTGTTGATTTGTATAGTGAACTGTATGTTGAAAAATATGTCATCTTGAAGATGAATGAACTCCTTACTGAGGAGAGTGATAACTTAGAACTTGCTCTTGAAATGTGGAAGGAAATTTGAAGTGTCAGCTCTGATATGCTTCTAAAGGAGGGTGTTATTGATGATGTTTCAAAACCTTTTGAATTTAAGGAAGCAATAGAATTCAAAGTTTGGATATTACAGGAGGTCACATCAAAATTGGAAGAGAAACAAGTTGAAGCAGTAGATGGTTTGAATGACATTATGGAAGAATTTAACAATATCAATTGTAAATTCTTATACAAAAATGTTGATATTCTTCCAATTGATCAGATTATTGCTCATTTTAAGAGTTTGGTAAATTAGAATGATGATGTAACAAAGTCTTTTAGTCTTGATTCTATTTACACATTGGTATCTTACCAAAACTTCCCGAGTCATCTCAAGAAGGTGATAAACAAGACTAAAATATTGCCAGTTAAAGTAGCTAGAGAAACTGAGTCAACAGAAATTTTGAGCCGCTATGCATGTGGACCTGAGGATGAAGAGGTCTAAGGAATTATCAAAAGTTTTTTTTTGAAGTACAGGAAGTTAGGTAGACTGAAGAAGAGAAGAAAGAGGAACCTGAAAAGGAAGGAAGTGATGTCATTCCCAGCTAGGCATGACAACAATTTTTGAACACCCTCCAAGCTGCAGAAGTACTGAAAGTTGCAGGGTTGACTTGGCCAAACCTGTGCAACTATTTTTTCTATTTTCATGGGGGATTATCACCTAAATATAAATACATTCTATTTTAGTAGGAAGTAGTTAAGGGCCAGAGATATAATTTCTCAGTCCTCTTAGCCTATAAATAGGAGGATACATTATGTAAAAAAAAAATTAGATCTCATTGTGAAGGGCTCTATAATTCTTAGGAGTATTTGAACAATATTTAAGCCTTTGTTATGTTCAAAACAATATTTTTCCTTTAAATATTTGATGTATTGTGCAATTTGATAATTCAGCTAATACTTGTGAATGATTTCATTCCTTGTATGTGTGGATTATATTGCCTTTATATCAATTACATTTTTCAATTAATTTGTAAATTGCGGTGTGTAATTTTTACTATTTCAGTTGTGGAAATTATCGAATCCCTTATGTTACTCAAGTTTTGTACTCATTTAGTATAGTAATTGAGAAATATTATCAGGAGATGTGGATATGATATATTGTTCTGCAATATTACTTTGTGTATATGAAGTAGATATTTTGTTCCATAAAATTTTGGTGCATCACCGCTTTTATACATTTCAGTTATCTTTTATCCCTTTACCCCAAGAAATGAATAGATTAGTTTTATTTTCAATTTTTATAGTTTTGCACCTTGATCTTACATCAAATGCACTTAGTTTAGTAGGAAGTCGACCTTCTCCAGAGGTTCATCCCAAGGAGCCAAGGTCCCACACCTTGGGGATGTTCCCATGTTGCACTAGATAACTTAATGATTCAACAAGGTGCATGATCCAAGTGACAACAATTTTTTTGGCACACCCAATGGGACAAACTAAGAGTTGGTATCCTCTTAACTTTGCATAAATCAGGTACATGCGACTCTACATCTCTGGATTTCAAGATTAAGTTATGTTAACTTATGCAAAGAATTTAGAAAAGAGATTCTTCAAGGAAAGGAAGTCAATGATATATTGAGTTATCTTTGTCTCCTCCAATAAGAAGAAAAGGTGGAGCTTCAATATCATCTTGTAGGGGTCATTCAATACGTCCTTTTGGAAGGTTCCCTCCTGCAAGAGATAATCAACCACTCATTTCTATGACAATAAGAAATCAATATTTCCCTACTTTTAACAATGGTAGTCCTCTAGCACTAGCTCAATGATGCTATACCCTATGGCTACTCTTAAAATCCTACCCTTCTACACATGGGAAATAAGTACTACTCCCATTGAACATATTCAATATGTGGCTAGTATATGTGCAATATACAACATCACAGAAGATAATGTTGCATTCGGGCTCCTCGCCACTTCATTTGAAGGAAAAGCACTCCAATGGTTTTGAGAGATAGAGCCTAGTACTATACACACTTGGGATGAGTTGGGAGAGAAGCTCTGCAAATAGTTTGACTGATAAGAGTGAGCACTTGTTGTTCATGTAACAACTAACTACTATAAAGAGATCACCCCAAAATTTTATAGGTGATTTCAACTTCTGTTTCTAGAAGACTTGGAATAGGATTCCAACATTGATAAAACCTTCCCAAAATAATGCATTTTTGTACTATTTAAGAGCATTGAACAACGATGTCGTTGTTATAATCCAATCCATGGGAGGAACGACATTGTCAGATGCTTATGACATTGCCATAAGAGTAGATAATTTCTTGATTCAGGCTAGGAAAATCACTCCAAGACCACCAATTCCTTTATATCATGAGTTTCCCACTAATCAACCAACCATTTCCCCTCTCCCTTACAGTGCCTAATCAACCAAATTCAGTCTTACCTTCTCCATCCAAATGATCTTTTTGAAGTTAAATCGTTGTTGGAGACTTTTGGATATGAATCGGTATCCCTTAAGAGGAAAAAATCCCAGTGCACTCATCCTTATCAATCCCAAAACCAATAGTATCATCCTAATCGACAACCCTTTCAGAATAGTAATCAATCCCAAAATCAAGTTGCAAATGTTAAACCCTTGAGTTCTAAGAACCCTCTTATTGTTAGTTCTTCCAAAGCTCTTGTCCCAGTTCAAAATAACTTGGTTCAAGATTATGAATGGTGTTATGCATGCTCTCAAGCCCATAATCAAAATCTATGCCCCAATGGAGTGCTTAGTCAAGCCCTTATGGTCCAGAGTATATTTGCACCTACAAAACAAATGGAAGACACATCTTCACGAGAGGTTGCTAATCAGTCATATGCATTGGGAGAGACTACGTTATTGAATTGGAAAAAGGAGTACTTTTGTGGTTTTAATACAAAATATACATCAGTAGCTGCCAATTCTAGGTCAAAAAAGAGAGAAATAGAATTCCAACCACCAAAGGTCAATCAAGAATCTACCTCTCAACCTCGTTCTCAAATAGGTTGTAGAGGAAAATAGAATACAACGAAAATATTTCAAACTTCTGTTAAGTACCAAATACCCCACTCAAACATTAGCAGGGTGAGGTATCCCCTTCAGGAAAGATTAAGAAGACTTCAGAATGTCACATGTGTAAAGCACAAATCTTTCTCAGAGGAATTTTCTAAGGAGGCTTTAATTTTTTTGGTACACCTAGCAAAGTTCAATGAAACATTGGACTAGAGTCAACCAGAAGGAAAGTGCCCCTAAGACCAATAAACCACCCCATTTACATTTCTTTATTATTGGAAGCACTTGGTACACAATTGATGAGACCGATGTTGAACGGTAATGCCTAAACAGATTGTAGATGTACTAGATATTCAATATATGCCAGTCTCAAGGGGAGTTGTTCAGTTAGATGGCACAACAGTTAAAACAATTAGGATTATTAAGGATCTCCATCTTACTATTCATGTGTGCCCTAATTTTTCATTCACCCAAGACATATTAGTCAGCAATCTTCCACCTTTCTTCACCATATGTCTATCTAGAGACTTCACCACCAAAATGAGTGGGTATTTATCTATTGATTGGTCACACATGCTCCTCAGGACTAGTTATGGGACCAAAGTAACTATAAGGGAAGAACCAATTTGTCAAAATCATGTTGAACCTTATACATCTAACACCATTAATGGGAATTATACCATATGTGACCAAGAAGAAGCTACAGATCATGAATCCACCACTCATGTGGAAGAAGTACTTGATATTATACTTGATGATGTAATCATGAGACATCTATTTGATCCATACATTGAAGGATTGGTGTAGAAGAAAATTGGTTTAGGAACTTATTGTATTCATAAAGAAGGAACATTTATACCCCAGCTTCTTAAAACCTAAGATAACCTTAAAGGATTATGACAACTATTTTTTGATGGCTCAAGTAGCAAGAATGGAGCAGGCACTAGTGTCATGTTGATTTCTCCACAAGTTGATAAATATTCCTCATCTTTCTGACTTCAGTTCAGCTGCACTAACAATGTGGCTGATTATGAAGCACTAGTGTAACGAATCTTGTTGGCTCAGAAAGAGGAATCAAAGCATTATCTATTTTTATAGATAGTGAGCTTGTAGTACATTAGATAAGATCCCAAAGTGCATCAAAAATGACCTCTTAATATCATACAAAAATATGGTATGGGATTTGATCGAGGAGTTTTAAGCTTTTGGAATCTGTGTAGTTCCCAGGAATCAAAATCAAGATGCAAATAGACTTGCAATGATGGGTTCACAGTAATACGTGCCTATTGATATCATGAAGGATGAATGACAATCTATCAAAATGGTTGTGAGACAGACAGTACCAAATACTGTAGGAAGTTGGCAATTTTTTTTAAAGTGATCAAAAAATAATTATTTTTCTATAGGAGGAGGCTGAGTTTACATCAAAGAACCAAGCCAAGCTTAAGGAATCATACGATGATCAAATCATACAGTTGAAAACCAATAAATTACTTAAGGGTCTGGTCACTCTTGAATAAATCTTCAATTCAGATGATCAAGTTAAAAGATAAAGTGCCAATATGGTAATCAAGGAAGATGATTTCGAGCAAGTTCAGGTCACAGAAGGAAAGTTTATGAAAATTGGGAAATTCTACTCCCCAGAAGAAAAAAAAGCTTTTGTTGGTCTTTTTAAGGAATATAATGCTATATTTTCATGGAGTTATGAAGACCTGTGTGGTTTAAATCTAGGGTTGGCACAACACACTATCAAGATTGATCCAAATGTTAAGCCATTTCATAAAAATAAGAGATCAGTCAACCCCAAGATTGAACCACTTATGAAGAAAGATATTTCAAAGCTCATTGAAGCTAGTGTCATATTCCCAATCAAACATTTTTCCTGGGTGGCTAATCAAGTTCTAGTTAGGAAAAATAATGGGGAAATTAGGCTATGTGTAGACTTTAGAGACTTGAACCAAGCCTCCTTAAAGTATCATTACCCTTTTTCATCTATGGAATAGATTCTTCAAACAGTGGTAGGAGCAAAAAGGTTTTCACTACTTGATGATTATTCAAGCTATAACCACATTTTGGTTAAGAAGTTGAATCAATTCAAAATGACCTTTACTACTAAATGGGGAACCTATGGCTATAACAAAATTCCATTTGGGTTATCCAATGTTGGGGCCACCTTCCAACGTGCTATGTATATGGTTTTTAAAGGGCTAATAAACAACATGATCCTTGTTTATCTTGATGACATAACAATGTATTCCAAGCATGCAGAAGATCACATAGCCCATTTGGAAAAAGGTTTTTAATTAATGCAGGGAATTTGGGGTCTCATTAAATACAAATAAGTGTATTTTTATGGTGTAAGAGGGAAATTTTTTAGGGCATATTGTTTTAGCAGAAGGAATCTCTATTGACTCGGAAAGGATTTGTGCAATTTTGGCTTTGTCCCTTCCAAGCCATAATAAATGCCTTTAGAGTTTTTTGGGAATGATAAACTTTGTAAGAAGGTTTATACCTCAGTTTGTAACCCTGGCTAAACCATTAATGACCATGTTGAAAAAGAACATACCCTTTAGCTGGACAAAATAAGGGAAGGAAAATAAAATTTTCAAGCCATCAAGACATCTATTTCATAGGCTCCTACATTGGTGAATCCCATGTATGAGAATTTTTTTATCCTCTACGCCTTTATAGGATGGGAAAATATTTCAGGAATCCTTACTTAGTAGAATGATTACTTGATGGAGAAACCAATTTATTTTTTCAGCCATACCCTTAAATATTATGAACTCAAATACTCATTTTTTGAGAAATAAGTTTTATCCGTCATCTAAACATTAAATAAATTCATAAATATGTTGTCCAATAACAAGATACAGTTGATGGTGTCACATCAAGGAGTAAAATATTTTATGTTGAATAAGGATATGAATGAGAAATGAGCTAGATGGATCACCAAGGTCATGGAGTATGACATGCATATTAAGGTAACCAAGCTAGTCAAGGGAAGGGTATAAGTCAAAAACTCACTGCTGATTTGGAATCAAATGAAAAAGGGGACATGGTGTTTCATAATCATCCTCAGGAAAATAATTCTATTAACTGGTTATCAAAAATGAAAATTTTTCATCTATTAGGAGAATATCCCCTTGACTTTGATATAACCCAAAGGCAAATTTTCTGACTCTAGTCCATTCCTTATGTTCTTATAGATGGTGTTATTTTTCATATGGATCCTAATGGCATTCTCCTCCAATTTATAGGTCCCGAATAAGTGGACAAAATACTGGAGGAATTAAACAATGGTTTGTCGGGAAGGACATTTGGCAAGAACCACTACTATGAAGATCATGAGGGCTGGTTATTATTGGCCAATTTTTTTCAAGGATGCCCATTAGTGGGTGAGAAGATGTAAAGAATGTGCCTTTTTCACATGGAAGAAGAAGCTAGTTTCCCTTCCCCTCCATCTGATTCAGGTAGATCATCCCTTTTTTTAGTGGGGTTGGATTTTATTAGAATGATCAATCCTCCATCCAATGATGGACATAAGTGGGTTTTGATTGCAACAAGACATTATTTCACTCGGTGGATGGAAGATAGGCGGTAGACATTGAAGGAAGGAAATGAGAAGTTTTTTATGGATTTCTTGGAAGGTATAATGAAAAGGTTTGGTGTACCTTTCACATTCATTTTGGATAATTCCATGGCCTTCCTAGTTTTAAAACTCGGTGAGTGGGCTGTTAAAAATAGGGTGTAGCTCAAGACTTTGTCTAACTATTATCCACAAGGAAATGGTTTGGTTGAGTCTAGCAACAAGAACCTCATACAAATCATCAAAAGGATAATGGAGAATAACAAAATGGACTTGACATACCCAACTTAAGACTGCCTTGTGGGCAAATCGGATCATGCCAAAGAGGGCCATAGGAAATTCCCCTTTCATGCTTATATATGGTAGGGAAGAAAAAATCCCTTTATCTCTGGAATTACCCTCCTTGGAGTTAGCACATCAGTTGGAGGTTATGGAAAGTGATCCTAAGACAGTAAGATTTGCTGAATTAATGGAATTAGAAGAAGTTAGGAGAAAATCTATGAAGAATTTGGAGCAACATCAAGCTCAAATGAAGAATACTTTTGATAAGAAATCTTCTCATAAGACCTTTCAAGAAGGATATTTGGTTCTCAAATGGGATGCTGACAGGGCCAAGCTAGTAATGCATGCAAAGTTTGATGCTCTCTAGAGCGGGCCATACATCATTACAAGTTGTAAAGAGGTAAATTCATTTTTCCTATCCAGACTCAATGGAGAAGCACTACCTATCCATGTGAACGGGATACATCTCAATTTTTTTTTAAGAAGATTTCAACTTGTACAGTATTAGTCTAATGCTATTTCCTCCAAGTGCTTTGCACATTGTTTAGTTTGTTTTGTCTAGTTTTGTTTATTTTGCTTGGTTTTGTTTTCCTGTTTTGTGTTTTGTTCTGAATGTTTTCCAAGTCTAGGAATATCTTGCCCAATGGATTTTTTAAGGCTACTAGAATAATGCTTAGCAAGAAAGAATCCTCAAGAGCTCGCCAAAAATGTTAACTTTACAAGTTACCCTTGCTGGGAGGGCTTTTAAAATTTTCTTGCAATTTTTTTCCTTTCCCATTCCTTAGATTTTTTTGGAAATTTTTTTAAAAAATTGCCTTAGCATCATTTTTCACTAGATTTCAGATTTCAAAAGTTGACCTACATTTTTCATGCAAAATGAGCATTGAGTTCCGAAGCCCAAAGTCTGATCCCATCAGAATTCGAAACTAGAAATCAGATTTTAAAGTGCATTTTACATGTAGTTTCTCTCCCAAATTCTAAAGTCTGATTCCACACCATAATTTTGGACTTTGGGTTCTGAAGTGCAAGTTACATGTTAGTTGCATACTGGATCCCGAATTCCAAAACTTGACCCCTTCACCATTTCAGAACTTCAAAATTTTGGACTTCGGAGTCCGGAGTGCATGTTGCATATAGCTTGCATGCCAACCTCCAAATTCTGATTTCTGAAGGCAATAAATTCCCAACCACCTCACACGTGTTATACTGTGGTAATTAATTTTCACCCTCCTATAAATATGCAAGTTTTTACTTATCATTTTTACTGGATGAATTAGTACACTGACACGCTTACAAATCCTTGCATCCCAACCATACCCATAGGTGATTTTTGGAGTACTATTTCATAATTTTCTCATCATTTTGGGTAAGTTTTGCATGTTTTATTTTATTTTCCATTTTTGGGGCTCTTGTTATGTTAATTTTTCTTATTTCTTATCTACCATTCTTCATTTCTCTACATTCCTCCTTGTTTTGTTCTTAAATTTCAAACCATGGCTTCCCTTTGTTTGTTTTTTCTATTGTTTTTAAGGTCTCAACTTTAAGATACTTCAAACATAGGATTGAAAGGTTTTTATTGGGATAAAATTGCATTTCAAAACCTAGGATTTTCATGTTTGAAACAAAAAATTTTCGAAGATTCGTTTTGCGGAGTTTTAGACTTCGGGTTCAGGTTTCTACTAGGACTTCGGGTTTCGGAAGTTCACATTTTCGAAACATCAACATTTCTGGATTTCAAGTTTTGGCACTTCAGAGGTTCAGAGGTTCGAAGCTTCAGGTATTTCTAATTTTTGGAAGTTTGGATTTCAAAAGTTTGGGTTTCAGAAGTTTGAAGGTATTCTCTTTTGAAGGTTTGCTTTTCGAGGTTTTGGAGTTGTTCATCAAGGTTTAAGTTCTAATTTCGAAACTTTAGACTTTAGAATTCCAAAAGTCTAGGTTGAGATTACAGGGTATTCTAGAAGTGTTCACTTTTGCCCCCAAATTCTGATTTTTTGGGTTTTTAGCAGGGAAGATGTCTAGTTCCTCATCCAAGGGGAAGGAAAAAATGAAGTACAGCTACCAAGGGGTAGCACCCCCTTCAAGTATCTCATCTGATGTAGACAATATTGGGGATACAAATTTAGGACACATTGACATGTCTGAATTTTGGGAAAGAGTAAAGGATCCAAAAAAGAAACCGTGGATGCAAGCCATTTACGATAGTGGACTTCCCCTTGCAGCTGTATTTCCCCAATCTATGTAATGTCCCGAATTTGTGATTTTCACTTTGATAAAAATCATGTACCATAAAGGATGAAGATGGCACAATGGTGATCAGGATGGATAATGATTTCTTTGAAGACATCCTAAAACTCCATGACATTAAGGAATATGCCACTATCTCCCTGGATTCTGCTCTAGAGCGTTGGGTTGTAGATAATGATACTTGCACAAGAGTTGTTAGCAAAAGCTATTTGGATAAAACTAAAATTTCATTGTCTAGATTCCCCAAGACAATTCCCCATTCTGATTTCATTCAAGAAGTGAATGATATTATTACACTACTGAGAAAGGTTATGGGTCTTCCCTCTTATAGGGAGTTCCAAGAGTGGATGTACCTTTACATTTCCACAATAAAGAGAAATAAGGTCCTCATTCGATGGGGTGAACACTTAAGAAATGCAATATTCTTTCAATTGTCTGATGTGTTAACCTCAGGAAAATTATTCATGACCTCCTACCTAGTATATGAAGTAGCAGGAATGAGAGATTATCTAGGGCTACATCCAAAGGGATCCAGAAGTGCAGTTCAGATATATGAGTACTACCCCCAACTCACCATGGTAGAAGGTCCCAAACATTTTTAGAGAGTAAATGATGCTTTCTTTGCAGTCCTATTGTATTAATTTGATAAAAACTTATATAACTAGAGGATTTTAGATGAAGCTTGGAAGGAAGTAAGGGAATGGGGAGCTATCTATTTATAATTTCTGACATTCACATACATCAGAGTGCCTAGATTCATAGGTGCTCCTATTAAGCTACCAAGATGCCCAACAGACAAGTGGGTTCTAATGGAATTGGTTCGTTAGTTTTTGAGTTATCATAAGATCCAACACGATTGACATAAAGTAGGGGTCCAATTTCCCATCACTATAGGTAGATATACCTTCAATTCTACATATAAAGCTAAAAATGTTGAAGGAGAGATGTCTCAGATGACTTTGAAAACATTCCACCCATGCACTAAATTTGACTACTGGGACAAGTTTGGGAAAACATACCTAGCTAGTATTCACATACCTCAATTGGAGGACATTTGGATCCACTGCTGAGATGAGAATGTAGTAAGGGAAAGATAATTTGAAAGGTTAACCCTTTAAGAGGTCACCCAATATGGAATTGTAGTCACCCCTGAGAGCCTACATGATGATAACTAGGTTTTATATCCTTCTTACGATCAAAATAATGTAATGAATCATCCTTTCCCTTGGATTGATTGGTTAATATAGGAATGTAAAAACAAAAAGGAAAGGGTGGGTCCCATTCTAAATCAGACCTACCAATGGTTGATAACTTTGGGAATTATGCCGTAAGCGTCAAAGAAACTTTCCACAGAGCTTATTCAAGCATAGTCAATGGTGGGTCATATCAATCCATCTAAAGGGAAGAGGTCGACTCCCAAACCTATCTCAAGGCCTCATAAGATTTCTTTCATTGTTGGAGGTTCAGGATCCTCTTCTGGAGTTTCTACAAAGGGAGATGCATCTCCCAAAGTGAAATCAACTGAGGTCATTGACCTAAGTGTTTCCCCTCAAATCCCTCAAGTGTTGCAGTCACCCCTCTCCTCATATTTTCCATCTTCACCATCCTCAGTTCCTCTTTCCCCTCCACCTCTCACTCTTCCTTTGACCATGTCTTCCATTTCCTCTATTCCCACTTCTCCTACATCTCTCACCACATCTCCCTCTATGGCCCATGTTTTCTCTTCCCTTCCAAATCTTTCAACTGGAGATATTTTGGGGTTAGGATTTCCTTTCATAACCCCTCTTCCCAAACAATCTCTCCCCATTTCCACTTCTATTTCACCCACACCTGAGGCCATCCTTTCCACTTCACCCTCCATTGTCACCACATCATTGCCACTTTCAATGACTACGACTGGTGCCCTAGTCATATCAAATACACCAGGTACTATTGTAACAATGCCTATGTTTTCTTTCAAGTCTTCTTATTCTATTCTTGCGTGGCTACATAGACAAACAAAAAAATAGAAGAATAAATTTCATATCATTGATGTTGTCGATCTAAGTGTTATAGATCTACACCCCCCGAAGACAAACCAAATGACCAAGAGTTGTTTCTAACCTATCGGTTAACCAAACATGGGAAAGATTTGTTGAGATAACTACTCCAGCTATGGGGAAAACTAAGGAGATAATTATAATAATAGATTATCAGGTTTCCAGGTTTTCTCTCAAAAAAGTTACCAATGAAGGTACAAAGAAAGATGTTCAGGTGGCCCTAGGTAAATTTCTGGAGAAATACAATAGGGATAAAGTAACAAAGGATGAGCTTAAGGGTAGAGTTGAACAACTAACTACACTTTTGACTAAGATCACATAGCCTGTCCATACTAACTCTCTCACTATTCCTCCAAGATTTGATGATACATATTTGTTTGCGGTAGAAAATATTGAACAGAAGGGAAGAACAATAGGGGGTTAGATGGAAAACCTAATTCAAGAGGCAAACCCATTGATTAAAGTTGTTGATTTGTATAGTGAATTGTATGTTGAAAAAGATTCCATCTTAAAGATGAATGAACTCCTTACTGAGGAGAGTGATAACTTAGAATTTTTTCTTGAAACGTGGAAGGAAATTTGAATTGAATTTAGGCTCTGATTTAAGGAAGAAATGGATTCTAAAGGAGGGCATTAGTGCTATTTGATGATGTTTCAGTGAAACCATTTTTGAATTTAAATGAAGCAATAGTAATTTAGTAGTTATTATATATTGCATGGGGAGTATATGAAGACATTGTTATTTTACATCTCCTATAAAAGTTTGAGGAGAAGAGTTGTTGAGTTGAAGTAGTGGATGGTTTGAATGAAATTATGGGAAGAATTCGACTAATATCAATTGTAAATTTCTAGACAAAAATGTTGATATTCTTCTAGTTGATCATTAGATAAATTAGTATATCATTTTAAGAGTTTGGTGAATCATGGAAATAATGATGTAATGAAGTATGAACAAATTAGTCTTGATTTCTATCTATTTACAACGGAAGTTGGTATCTTACCAAAACTTCCAGTGTGGTGTGAGTCATCTCAAGAAGGAACATCATCCAAACAAGACTAAAATAGAATTACCAGCAGTGAGATAGTGAAAGTATCATCATGATAGAGAAATTGAGGTTGTTGGTCAAAAACCATTAACCACTTGGAAAACCATCCAGAGGTTGTTGGTATTGTCCTTGAAACCATCCAGATCATGAGCATGCTACGTATTGCAGTACAAAGGCAGGTTTTTATGTTCGCATGTGGACTTGAGTGATGAAGAGGTCTAGGTTGAAACCATATGGGGATTATCAAATGGTTTTTCTCCTATATAATGGAGTGTATTGAAATAGTGAATTAATGAAAATATAATATAGAGTTGTTACATCTATTTCATGGATTCTTTGTAAGGTAGTCAAAATTGGAAGAGAAACGAGTTAGAAGATTCGATAATATCAAAGAAAGAGGAACTAATTATTACTAATTTTAAGAGTTGTTTAAATTAGGATGATCATGTAAAAAGGAAGGTTGGAAGTCAACTCTAGAAGGTGTGTCAGTCCTAGCTAGGCATGTCCATGGGATTATCAAACAGCCATTAGTTGAAACAACCTCCAAAGAACAACCTTGCGGAACTGATGGAAGTTACAGGGTTGACTTGGTCAAATATGTGTAACTATTTTTGCTATTTTCATGGGAGGGTATTCCCTAAATATACATGTATTCTATTTTTGGTATGTAGTAGTTAAGAGGAAAAGCTATAATTACTCAACCCTCTTAGTCTATAAATAGGAGGATGCATTATGTTTTAAAAAATTTTAGATCTCATTGTGAATGGCTCTATAATTTTGAGGAGTCTTTCAACAAGATTTAAGCATTTGTTATATTCAAAACAATATTTTTTCTTTGAATATTTGATGTATTTTGCACTTTGATAATTCAATTAATACTTGTGAACGATTTAATTCCTTGTATGTGTGGATTATATTTCCTTTATATCAATTATCTTTTTTAAGTAATTTGTAACTTGTGGTGTACAATTTTTACTATTTAAGTTGTGGAAATTATTGAATCCCTTCTGTTACTCAATTTTTTCCTCATTTAGTATAGTGATTGAGAAATATTATCATGAGCTATGCACCTGATATACCATTCTGCAATATTACTCTGTGTATATGAAGTATATCTTTTTGTTTCATAAAATTTTGGTGCATCACCACTTTTATACATTTCAGTAACTCTTTTACCCCTTTTTCTCGAGAACGAATATATTAGTTTTATTTCAAGTGTTGTAGCCCTACATCTTGTTCTTAAATCAAATGCACCAAGTTTAGAAGAAGTTGACCTTCTCCAGAGGTTCATCCCAAGGAGCCAAGGTCCCACACCTTGGGGATGTTCCCATGTTGCACTGGATTACTTAAGGATTCAATGGGTGCATGATCCAAGTGAAAACAAAAACCATAGGTAAAAAGATATGAAATGGTAGAAACCATAACATGGATGAGATACACAATGCCCAATAGGAACAAGGTTAACCTGTCTCATGATAGGTGAAGAATGCAAAGATATGATAGGTTAACTTACTTTTCCGCTTCTAATTTTCAAACAATGCTTTGAGGAATAATTTGATATGAAGTTTTATTTTTGTTTTACGTTTTTTAATTTTTTCTAAAATTTGGCGGAGGAGGATTCGAAATGTACTCATCAAGAAAGAGGTCCATGTTTATTAAATTTGAATGGTCCTGGTTTACAAGACTTGGATGGATGAGATCCTAGTCAATGAAGGGAATCGAAATATTTGTTAGATCTTGAAGTACGAGACTTGGGAAGATAAGGTCCAAGTCAAAGGAAAGAATCAAAAGATTCGATAGGTCCTGAAGTACGAGACTTGGGTGGATGGAGTCCAATTTGAAAGAGAGAATCAAAAGATTCACTAGGTCCTAAAATACGAGACTTAGTCGAACGGGGTCTAAGTCAAAGAAGATAATCAAAGGATTCACTAGGTCATGAAGTACGAGACTTGGGAAAATAGGTTACTAGTCAAATAAGAGAATTGAAAGATTCGCTAGGTCCTAAAGTATGAGCCTTGGGTGAATGGGTTCCAAATAAAATGATGTGTGATTGGATAAATCTTTGATGAGATCAAAATATCTATGTTATGTTAGAGGAATATTGTCGATGCGGGGAATATGTTGAGATTCATATTCACTTATGAGGGAAAATATGCGAGGAAAGAACGATTGATCTCTAGATGTATATTCGAGGTTCCTTAGAGGCCATAGAGAGGAAATAGTCAATGTTTCTCCTTCTAGGTTGTGGTTTA
Organism: Taxus chinensis; assembly: GCA_019776745.2. Taxonomy (NCBI): domain Eukaryota; kingdom Viridiplantae; phylum Streptophyta; class Pinopsida; order Cupressales; family Taxaceae; genus Taxus; species Taxus chinensis. The sequence goes on from CM034151.1 coordinate 67,910,485, forward strand.
ATTACTTTTACTAAATATTTGCAATTACAACTTAAAATGGTTATATAAGGATATTCCTGGGTATACGTACCTCATAGCGTGTACACATGTAAATGTCTAGATATGTAAGGGTCATCGTTGATGAGATGTCTACAATATTGATCGTTTGAGGTATTACGGACATGGAAGGATAGCTTGTTGAAAGTTTCAATGGCCATGATGACCCTAAAGAGATCTTCGATATTTTTATGTGGCATGTCTTGACTATGCGGATGACTTTACATTGTTGGCTAAATTATTCCTCAAAGTTTACAAGATTACGCTATACGATGGTTCTATGATCTACATGTTCAATCAATAACCTCTTTCGCATACTTAGTTGATGATTTCCTTGCAGTTTTTCCTATTAATATCGGTACTGAAATATCCTATGCACAATTATCCCAAATCAAACAAGGATCAAACAAACGTCTAGTTGACTATGTTTTATGCGTTATAAGAACAACCTTGCTAACATGACTAATGTGCTAGCTAATTCTTAATTGCAAGATCTATTTGTTTAAAGTATCTTACCTCCACTTCAAGAGACTGCCATCTTTGAGACTTCTTCCTCCTTTGATCAACTATGTCATACACTTAAATTGCACAAATGAAAAATTTTATCTATGGGAAAATTGAAATATTATGATACTCCTTCTTCATCCTCTTCTAATAGGTTTCAAGACTAAATCTACATTCAAGCCATCTCCTAAGTCTGTTAAAGCTAAGGCCACTGTCAATGATTGTTTCTCCTATCCACCACACTTCAAGTGCAAGATCTGAGACATACATTTACTAAGCTACCTTACACTCCTTGGCTCCTATTACCATAAATTATCAACATCAATATTATTACTCTTCCACCACCTCTCAATATTGATCCTTCTCGCCCATGTGGTTGTAACTATGATGAAAACTTGTGTTGTGATTATCACCAATGTAATGGAAATTCCACCGATCATTACTTCAAGATCAAACATCTTATTTACAGTGCTTATTGATAAGAATGTAATTGATCTCCCTAAGTCATCCACTTAAGATCAAACATCTTATTTAAGTGCTTATTGATAATAATGTAATTGATCTCCCTAAGTCATCCACTTCCAAACCTGTCAATGATAATAAAAAGCTAAAAATCTTCAATGACCCTTTACCAAATCATGATAAGCAAAGCTACTGACTTCTCCTGCAAACCATACATATCATGTTGTGCCTATTCTTTCATCAGTGACCTCTTGAATTTCCTTTTTGCTTTTGTTGATGCACCAACACCAGTTATCACATTCTCAGATCATGATTATCATGCTACATTTTCTTATGATTCATTACATATCAATGCTTCTGTTGGTACTTATGCTATCAATAATACTATGGTCTATCCATCAGATCTTACCAATGCATGCTCTATGGCACTTTTTTTAGCTATCAAATGTTCAATGTCTCTAATTAAATTTCTGGTTCCTAATTCTTATGGTCATTTCATTCTTCCCTTCATAGTTGGGTCTCTTACCAGTATTTAATGAAATTCATTGGTTACCTATGAAATCATTAGGATGTGGCATGCTCTTAGGTCTTTCTTTGGCTCTGCGCTACACATGTTATCCCTTCCATGCATCACTTGTGCCTCAAGTCCCTCCATAAAAAATAAGTTGTCACCATCAACAGGTATTTCATCATGCATACCATTTCCTCATACCCACTCTTGATGATATATATGCATCAACCAAGATATTTCGTCCTCTCTACATGGATCCAATATTGATTTTTCCCTCCACCCACCTCTCCTATTTGTACGCGGCCTCATGTGCCTCCTAAGTCCAATTCTAGTTCTGCACCTAGTTCTCCTATTCACACATAACCTACGTCTTGATATTTTTGTCCTCATCAGTCCATTAGTCCACCCTCATTAGCATAAGTCCCGTATTCGGGAAGCCCTTTCTCACTATATGTTCTCCGCCTCCTTTTCCACATTGGTCTCATTCACATTCGATACGTAGTTACTCTCCAATGCTACCATCGATCTTAGCTTATGGTCATACATGCCTCTATCTCCTTAGATATCAAGTAGGAGGGCCCTCACTTTTCACTATAATTGGATATTATTCTATCCCTTGCACACTTGGGGGCATCAAACTTCCTTTTCACCCCTTCTAGCAATATTAGTTTCTTTAGTGTTTACTACTACACTTCATGCTCTGCACTCCATGTTTATATTTTCTATGAGTACTCACTTTGCTGGTACACACATTATACTATCATTACCTGATGACACACTCTTGTGCTATGGTTCACACTTGATTGTTGAGGGCATACTTCATTCATGAACCTCACATTACACACTTCATGCTTTGTGCTTCACAACATATCTTTTCTAGCATATACTCTCACACAACACACTCATTTCCCGAAGATGAACTCTTGTGATATGGTTCACGCTTGACTATTGAGGGCATAATTCATCCATGAACCTCACATCATTCACATTTCACACTCATCTCTTCATAGTACATCTTTCTAGTATATATTCTCACACGAAACACTCGTTTCCCGATGACACACTCTTATTTTATGGTTCATTGTTGACTATTGAGTGGTTATTTATAAATGAACCTAATTTCATACACATCCATTGGGGGGAAATTCATCTCCCCCCATCTTCACATATTACATACCATACCATCACACTTTTACAACATTTTCATATCATGGTTGCATTTATTCTTCCTAGCTTATACTACGTACATCTTGCAATTTGCATACTATGTTTAGACAGATTCTTAGTATGTCATTATTTTTATCGTATACACATGTGTGTTCACTTGGTCTCAGGAAGTGAATGTATATCTCTTATATCTCCTTACATGATTCTTGACACTAAATCCCTTGCCAGTCCCACCGAGGCTCCTGGGGGAATTTACTTTTGCTAATATCATACTTTCCTACATCACAAGTTCTATTATCTTATTCTTTACTACTTTTCATTACAATCACTTTACTTTTCATTTCTATATACATGCTTTGACATATTGCTTATCTTTCTAACATGCTAACTACTACTTCATGTGTAGCATTTTTCTTGTAGGGTCAGTAAAACCATGGCTATCTGTCCCATTTTTATTGATATTGTTTGCTATTGTTTGTGGGCTATGCCCTATGTCTTGTGTGATCATTATATGCCTTTTGGCCACTTTTTCCCTAATTGTCTTGTGACATTGTGAGTGATGTCCCATGTCTGAAAACCACTTCTCATGGTCTATCTTATTTTCCTAGTTTCTTGTTACATTGTCCTTTATTACATGTTATCTTTTCTTGCACTAACACTTGTACTAGCCTCTCTTATTTTCATGTGCTTTTGTTTCTACCATACACATCCCCTACCCCATGTAGGTATCCAACTTCATATATGCATAGCAGTATCTGGTCCTCTCCTTTGGGCTGAATTCTCCTACAATTGTCGTATGCACCCCAAACAAGGGGGCATACATTGGGTGAAAAAATCACCCCTACAATAGCTCAGGGCTACAATAAAGATCTGAATAGTACATAATAAACACAAACATACATCCACAAAATGGTCTAGAACTAGACTTGGACCTCAGAATCAGAACAGATACTAATGCCCAGACTTGGACAGTAGTGCCTAGCGCTCATGTCCTCCCCTGTGTGCTAATTTCATGGGGGTAGAAAACAATCATTTTCTCAATTCAACACAGTATTTAATAGTTTAAATAACAATTTTTCCAATAACATGTGCCCACTTGCCTCCAGTCATAAAATGTATTATATCTCCTACAATAAATTACAATACAGAATGAATGAGACAAATCAGAACAAACGGAACTAATCAGAATGTGCCATCTGTAGTGGTGCTCATTCAGGAAGAAATCATGAAAGGAGAGAAAAGCTAGACCTCTCTCCCTAAAAATCTTCTCTTGGCGTGATCGATCACCCAAAAAAACTTGCTCTTAATGTGAGATCACCCAATAAACTCACTCTTAGTGGGAGATCTCTCAAAAACTCACCATCGGCAATAAATTCAGTAGCATTAGGAAAAATTCTCTATCTCTTGCACTCTTATACATAAGGTGCAAACTTTCCTCTTAGATACTTTCACACTTTTACATACTTATACACATGCTACTTTGATTCTTCATATACATAAATTTGACTTATTTCTTGCTCTTCTTTTACATGTTCTTCTTTAATACACAACAAGAAGCAACCTACATTAACAAGCACAAGCACAAAATAGGTATAAGCTATGCATACGCTTCACCCTTATGCTCCACTCCCCTTTTCCTAGTCTCCATACTTCACATTACGATCTCTTCATGCTTCACTTGTCCAATCGGCACGCTATTCACCTTACTCTCTACAGGATCACAAGGTACACGTATCTTGTATCTACTTTATGCTATTGAATATTCACTCAAAAACATAAAGTGAGGGAAAATGTAGACAAAAAATCTATGAACTTGGGTACATTTCTAGGTCCTAAAAGCATGCTAGAATTTACATGATTCCTAAGCAAGAAAATTAGTAATTGAAAACTCCCTTTAACATGTTGCTTTGTCTTTTGTACCTTTATTGGATTTATACATTTTGCACTCTTATCGACATTTGACTGTGTTATCTTTCTATGGCCTTAGAAATAGCTCCCAATTTGGACACTAACACCAGATGCTCCTATCCTTCTTTACCTTTTTAATCCTTTTAGAGCCCTTTCAATTTTTAATTACTTTTTACTACTTTGGGTTGGCCTTTCAATTGTCAATTACGAAATTCAAACAAGGGAATCATATAAATACACAGTTATGTTGTCAAAATAAAGGACCAAGTATAATCATTACATATTACCACCTAAGCTTGTATTCAAAGGCATAAGAGCATCAAAAGCATTCATATAGCACACTCACTCAAGGGACAAGGGTTTGCATCAATTCTACATACACAACATAGGAGGGGAAGTCTATTATATTCCATCCCACACATTTTATACATTTGTTACAATTTAGATCTAGCCTACTATCACTATGCAACTTCCACAAGGACATCTTAGGGCATCATTACACACACATTTACACAGAACTACTTGGATTTTGAGATGTAGTGCAACGCTTGGTCATAAGATCACTCTTTAGGTGACCGTCGAGGTCATTCCAACTCCCCATTCTGCATCTTTATTTTTAGGTTTGTTGTGGCTTGTGGCTATGTACAAGTAGACAAGTTATTTCGTAGGTTACAGGTAGATTCAAAGATCAAGGAGAAAAACTATAGCGACAAATAAAGACTAGTAACAACGATCCTGATGCAAAGAAGAGACCAGATCTTGAACACCTACACAAACACTAGCACCTAGAACAGACGTTGGCACCTGTGCACTCCTATCTTCTTGCGGGTACTCATGTCCAACACATATCCAGATCTCAGAAAGTTAGCATTACTGAATCTATTCATATTCTGTTCCAACAGTTCCTCTTCTTAGATCACTTCCAGTTTACTCAAAAATTCTCTAAGTCCCCCTATCTCTCCTTTTTTCTTAGGGTTTCATATTGTATATGATTCATTACTTGTGTCTAACTGTATATTAGCATTTGTAAATAATTCATTACAATAGTTACTCTAAAATCAAATTTAATTCTATTTTCATTAAATCAATATTGATTGGAATTATAATTTGAGCATTTGTCTTTGTAAGGGAGCATAGTCAAACTTTTCATTGCCAAAGGATAAGTTACCAAATTTGAGTGTCTATAGAATGACCAATTGTTCTTGATTGGCTACATGGACATAAACCATGTTGGATCTATTAATGAACATAAATCTACTTCTATGTTTGTTTTCTTTTTGGGTTTTGCTTTAATTTCACGGGGAAGTAAGAAACAAATATTTTTTTCTTGATCTTCCAACAAAGCAAATAACATTTTCCTAGAGGAGATATTTATAGAATAACATGGTTATGTCATATAATAGCATGATTGTGAGTACTACATAAATAACCAACGATCTTCTACTACAACAATCAAGATGTTCAACAGCTTGTTCATAATCTAGTGTTCCACGAGTGCACGAAACACACCGAGGTTCAATATTATCTCATACTCAAACATGCTCTATAACATGATATTTAGCTCAAATTTTATCTCACTTAAGATCAACGTGTAAACAACTTCATCAAATCACTAACACATGTGAAGTTTGAAAAAATTCAAAATTCTCTCTCCACACTCTTAAAACTATGATGTATTAAAGACGAATGTTAAATATTTTTACGTCGAAGGCATTTACATAGGTGGAATCATGGTGCGCCTCTGACGTCTGAACATATGCACAACAATCTCATCCATCCATCTTATGAAATGTATTGACGACCTCAAATTCATCATTTTCATCCATGTGCGTGTTTGATTGAGTGATAATTTTTGTCCATGTCCAAGCTAATTTGCAAACGAAGGTTATAATGTGATAGTAACCGGAAAATGATTGGGATTTCCTAAATAAATTTTTCCACAACTACCCAAATTTCTAATACGCGAGGCAAAAATATTTTCTAGAAGTAGATGCCACGTCCTCAACTATACCATTAGACTTAACAAATAATTCTGTTGTGGGTCATTCGTGTCATGACGCCAATAAAAACCTTCACCACGAGGCTAGGTTTAAATTTCTAGAATTATAATATATAGTTTATATTATAGTTTCTAATATATATTATAGTTTCTAATATAATTTATATAGTATATAACACAGCTTATGTATAATATATAGTTTTTAATATATATAGTTTTTAATACATAGTTTAATATATACTGCGAACGAGATCAAAATTATAAAGTGGAGCACATATATTAGATATTATTTGAGCGGGAACAATCTGAGCTGTCAAATAGGTGCATGTCATATAGGCATTTAATTTCATTGTGTTACTTCCAAATTTCCATTCATGTCTTCGTCTTACCTACCAGATTAAATGTCATCCAATAGATGAAATTAAAGTTGTAAAAAATAAAAAAATTCAATGGATAGATAATGTTGTTTTTGTCATTCATATGATCAACCGTTGAGACGGGCTCAATTATCAATGATTGGTCGTTCATTACACTCATGAATAATGCAAATGAGATTGAAACTATAAAGTGGAGCACAAATAGGATATATTATTTGGATAAGAACATTATGAGCCTTGGAATCAATTTCATCGATTATGCGGTTACAATGTGGAGGAGGTTTAGGACCACCCGATAACATGTCGTCACATTCCTTTGCCCAATGTAATGAAGATTTGTAAAATTTAATCATAGATGGTTGGTTGTGCATCTCCTATAAAGTGGAGCACAAGTAGCATATGTTATTTGAGCAGGAACAATCCGAGTTGTTGAATAGGTGTAGGGCATGTCATGTTACTTCCAACATTCCATTCATGTCTTCATCTTACCTACCAGATTAAATGTCATCTAATAGATGACATTGAAGCTGTAAAAATAACAAAATTCATTCGACAGATAATGTTGCTTTTGTCGTTCATATGATCAACCGTTTACCGGGCTCAAATAACAAAATTCGACAGATTGTCATTTTTGTCGTTCATATGATCAACCACTCAATGATTGTTGAATATACTGCAAATGAAATTGAAATGATAAAGTGAAGCACAACTAGGATATATTATTTGGATAAGAACATTATGAGCCTTGAAATCAATTTCAACGATTATGTGGTTACAGTGTGGAGGAGGTTTAGGACGACCCAATAACATGTTATCACATTCCTTTGCCCATTGCAATGAAGATTTGTAAAATTTAATCAGAGATGGTTGGTTGTGCATCTCCTATAAAGTGGAGCATAAGTAGTAGATATTATTTGAGCGGGAACAATATGAGTTTTCGAATAGGTGTAGGGCTTGTAGGTATGTAAATTCCCACCATGTTACTTCCAACATTCCATTCATGTCTTCATCTTACCTACCAAATTGAATGTCATTCAATAGAAGACATTGAAGCTATAAAAATAACAAAGTTCAATCGATAAATAATGTCATTTATATGATCAACCGCTGGACGGGCTCAATATTAATTATTACATTCATTAATTACACTCACGTGAATAATGCAAATGAGATTGAAACGATAAAGTGGAGCACAACTAGGATATATTATTTGGATAAGAACATTTTGAGCATTGGAATCGGTTTCGTCGATTATGCGGTTATATTGTGGAGGAGGTTTAGGACCACCCGATAACATGTTGTCACATTCCTTTGCCCATTGCAATGAAGATTTGTAAGATTTAATCAGAGATGGTTGGTTATACAATCACTTGAGCTTAAAACTAAAACGTGAGGGGCTATAAAGTGCTATAAGAAAAAAAACATTGCAATTGGATTCTACACCTGGAACATGTTGGATTTTCCCCATTTTTATTTTAATCCCTTTAAGAACACATTGCACTCACTTGTATAATGCAAGCGAGACGGAGACAAAAAAGTGGCACACATATAGTGGATATTATTTTGGCAAGAGCAATCTGAGCCATGAAGTAGGTGTGGGACATGCATGTATTTAATTACCACCTTGAAATCCTTGATGTTTATTGATGATTTTTTAATTGGGATACCTAGAGAGAAACAATGATTTCAAATGTCCATAATATTGCTACCGTAGGATACCAGGTGCACTCCACATCTCTTTTTCTCTGAAATGTATCATGAGACATGCATGCAAATTCCCCTTACATTTATATTTTTTCTAACTACCTAAAAACACAAGGGCTAAGATTGCAAACAACTATTAGCTTTGGCAATATTGTTTGATCGCTCCTAACATTTTGAGATATCTTTGAAATGTGTTGGCTTAATGAATCGCACAACATGCCCTTTCTCCTTCTAACGATTGACAAAAAAATGTTACATGGTTATAGGAGAGTATAGTTTTGCATTTGTTTACTGCTGGAGCTCAAACTTGCACCCATCTCAAATTAGGTTGAACTGAATCGTTGAGGCAACAATGGGACTGTCTCCAAGTTGTGACCTTGCGCACTTGAGACAAACCTCCGGAGAAGGCCGGTTCCTCTACCTATTTCTACTGCTACTGCTACTCCTAATGCTGAAATGGAAATCCTAAGCTAAACATGCCAAGGGACCAGGGATAGAAGGATATGCAGAAAGGGAAAACTAAAACTAAGGGAGGTGATAGCACCAGAAAGAAGGGGATGAACACGATCATCTTTGAGTGAAAAACTAAGTAAAGATGCACAGAGGAAGGCTAGACACGCGTAGCACGAACCAAAACACAACAAGACACTCATTTTCATGGGACACAATCAGAAAAGGAGTTGCAAGGGACGTGAGATAGCACAACAAACACACAACGTGAAATAAAGGCAAGAAAGAAGAATAAAAACAAGTTAAGGCAGAGAATAGCCACAAAACAATGCTTTTATTACTTCCAAAAATGCACAGTCGATTACAATGGCATATGAGGCCGATATCCACATGCAAAGACCAGATCTAAAGGTCTGCAACTCAAAATGCAAGGCAATGCCTATACAAACTAAAAGAATCCAACCCTTTACAATGAGAAATGCTCTTACATTTATAGATGAATGGATGAGAGAAAAGGAGGAGAAGGAGGGAAAATCTGATTTGAAAACTCAACCACCAACAACCAGCAATGAATGCCTGTAAATCCGCCTACAAATATATCAAATGCACTTCTCCATGTCTGTTTGGCATGTAGGAGAAGGAAAGGGGTGAGATCTGAATCAAATCAGGTGGTTGGAGCAATCAGATCCTGCATTAATGGCATGAGAGACGTTTTCCAGCTTCTCACCTACCCAATCCCGCCAAAATTTGAACTTGAGTGATCTGGAGTGTAACCCATGTCATCAACTATTTTGTCATTTTATGCCACGTGTCACACCTTAATTGATTGCAAGGATTCAACGCCTTGTTAGCACGCTTTGATAGGTTGCATGTGGTTCACTCAATGTCTGACAGTCCACGTGGCATACAAACTGGCGCAGAGGAAGGCACGACAGCGCGTGAAGGAAAGAAGTGTGGAAGAAGAAAGCAGAAGGAGGCGCGCAAAAGTAATGCGCATGGGAGGAATGGAAGGAACACCTGCGGGAGGAACGTATGGAAGAGGCGCAATCATTACAAGATAATGCATGACAGAAAGGAAGGGGGCACGTAAGAATGTAGGGACTTAGCTAATTTTGGGAAGCAAGTCTAAGGTGCATGCAAAGGGTGCATGAACTGTTGGGAGGAAGGTGAATGCACAGAGATTGGGCGCGAAGGAAAATGGAACAAAATAGAAGAAAGGAGAAGGAAAAGATGGGAAGCGCAGGGAAGGAGTGCGCAAGGGCGCACAAGGAACAGGAGCCAAGGAAACTTGCCAAGAGAACAATTGAAGTGCGCGTAACCTGCAATGTAGAACCGTAGAGCCAGAATGGAAATATAAGTTGTCCAAATAACTAGGGGAGTTATTTTGGATAACAGTTTGGTGACTTTCAGGGCCATCTGCCTGCTAGATGAAGGAGATCAGTAGCCTGGAGCATCCATTGGGCATGGAGTCAGCATGTATATGAACCTCTGATCTGCAACTTTGAAGAACTACCCCTAAGTCACTTGAAGCATATTCTGAACTCTATTTTGAATCCTGCAAAATATCTATAACTGTTGGAAGATTACTGACATCCTGGAAGCAACAAAAGAGCGTGCGCAAGAAGAACACTGGAAGAAAGAACTATGTACAAACAAGACAATGTGCGCGCAATGCACTTGGAGGAATTGAAACTATTCTAATATATACAAAATGATGCAACAAGCTTAATGGAAGGGTTTGAGATAAATCCCATTGACTGGGATTGATAGCGTGCCTCCATCAAGATGAGATAACTCAAAAGAGTTAGCCTCCTTGCAAGAACTGATGATGTATGGGCCACTCCAAAGTGCATCAAACTTTGAATGGCACCCTGGTTTGGCTCTGTCAACATCCCATTTTAAGACTAAGTCCCCAACTTTGAAAGCTTGAGGCCTAGCCTTTCTGTCAAACCACTTCTTTGTTGATTGTTGATGTTGTTCTAGCTTGATCATGGCAGAATTCCTTGATTCTTCAAGTTCAACCAGCTCTGCCATTCTGATTTCTCTCTGGTTTGCACCTTCAAATTCTAGCTGCTGGGCAAGTGCTAATGAATTCAACTCAAGTGACAAAGGAAGTGTAGCCTCCTTTCCGTAGACAAACTTATAAGGTGAAGTACCTATTGCCTTCTTCATTGTGATTATGTCTTCCCAGAGCGCGCGAGACCTTTGTATGCCACTGTCTTTGGTTGATATTCATTGTTCACTTCATGATCCTGATCAGGTTCTTATTTGTTGACTCTGCCAAGCCATTACCTTGAGGGTAATAATTGGAAGAAGTCTTCAAGTATATTCCAAGGCTTAGCGCCCAATCAGAAATTTTAGTACCAAGGAAGGCCTTCGCATTATCAGAGATAATGGTTTGAGGGATGTCAAACCTTGTTACAATACCTTCGAGAAAGTCAAGGATGACTGACTTGGTTGATTCCTTGAGCGCGACAGCTTCTATCCATCTGGTGAAGTAATCTGTAGCTGTCAACACCCATTTGTGCCCAGCGCTTGAAGGAGGATTGATCATGCCTATGAAGTCAAGACCCCATTGCGCAAAAGGTTGATCTGCTTGGATTGGTTGGAGGGGAAGCACTGCCAATTTCTTCTTTCCTGCAAAGAAAGCGCATTCTTTGCATTTCATGACCCACTTGTGTGCGTCCGCGAACAGGGTAGGCCAAAAGTATCCTGTCTTGATGATCTTCATTGCTGTAGTCTTGGCAGAGAAGTGTCCACCAGAGAATCCATCGTGAAATTTTGCTAACACTTTTTCAATTTGTGCGCCATCAATACACCTTAGCAACACGCCATCAATGTTTCTTTTGAAGAGAAGCCCATCAATCAGAACATATGGAATAGACTATAGCCTCAGATGTCTTCTCTTTGCTTTGTTCAAACCAGGAGGGTATGCACCAGAGGAAAGGAATGTGATCATTACTTCATCCAGCTACGCGCGCTAGATTCTTCATTTTGTTTAGGTTCTGCGTGCGAGAACTCTTCATCCAGAAATAATGAAGTCTCCTGATTGTTTTGTGCGTCCTCAACAAGCTACTTGCAGAGCGCACTACCTCTAACCAGCTTTGTGGCTTTGATAGTCACATCATATTCCATGATTTTGGTCACCCATCTTGCTCTCTTCTCACTGATTTCTGCTCCCATGATGAAGTCTCTAACACCTGAGTGTGAAACTAACACCTTGATATGATTTGTGGCGAGCATACTTTTGAACTTCTTAAGCATGCACATGATGGCGTAGACCTGTTTCTCCGTGTGACTGTATTTCAACTCATAATCCTTCAGTTTTTGACTGAAGAAATCCACTGGCTGCTCCAGTCCTTGTTCATTTTCTTGTGTCAAGACAACAACAACACTCGCATCAGCTCCATAAGCATAAAGGATAAAATCCTTGGAGTAATCTGGGATTGATGAGTGTTGCGTGCAAAGCAATTTCTTGTTTGATCTTGTTGAAGCTCTCTTTTCCTTCTGTTGTCCACTTGAAGGTTGTGTCTTTCTTGAGCATGAGGGTGATGGGCCGAATCAGTCTTGCAAAGTTAGGAATGAATCTCCTAACAAAATTGATTTTTCCTAGGAAGGACTGCAAGGCTTTCTTGTGCGCCGGCAGGGAAAGAGCCAGGATGGCTGAAATGCGCTCAGGATCAATAGTAATACCATCCTTTGAGACCACATGGCCCAAAATATTGCCCTGCGCCATAAAAAAATTACACTTCTTGGGGTTAAGAGACACCCCAAATTTTTTGCATCTCTCAAAGACTTTCTCTAGGTGCACCATGTGATCCGCGCTCTGCTTTGAGAAGACAATTATGTCATCTAGGTAAACCAAGATGAACTCATTAATATATCCTTTGAAGGCAATATCCATGGCACATTGAAATGTTACACCTACATTTGACAGACCAAAGGGCATCTTTTGATATGCATATGTTCCCCCACTTGGTTGTAAACACTATTTTGAATTGACCCTCTTCCTTGACCATGATCTGATTGAAACCAGAATACCCATCCAACATAGAAAATCTTTGCGCACCAGCCACAGTCTGCAAAATCTGCTCCATAGAAGGCAAAGGATAATGATCCTTCAAAGATGCCTTGTTCAAATCTCTGAAATCAACACAGAGTCTGATTTCACCATTCTTCTTGCACACTGGAACAAGATTGGCGACCCAGGTAGAGTACTTGATCAGAAATATTAGTTGTGCTTCGATGATTTTAGACAATTCTTTCCTCATGAGGGGCTCTATCTTTGGATTGAATGGTCTCTGTTTTTTCTGATGGGCTTGATACTAGGATCAAGGTCAATGGAGTGTTGAGAAACACTTGGATCAAATCCTTTTAGGTATTCATACTCCCATGAAAATATGTCACTGTATTTCTGACAGAGAGAGATGAAGGCTTGTTTTTCATCATGCGCGCAAGCTTTACCAAGCAACAACTCCTTGTTGTGTGCAATAGTGACTGGGGAGCAGTCTTCTTGTGTTGCACACATATACTTTTCTTCACCCTTGAACTCATCATCAGGGCTAAACATTTTCTCTAAGGTGACCAACCCTTTAGGCAACTTGTTTGTCTTTAGTTGGATCACTTGGTCACCATAGCTATCATGCAAGTCATCTTGCATGCTTGAAGAGAACTCAGCTTCATTCTGAATGAACTGGACAATCTACGCATCACTGTCAAACACTTGCCAGCTGGTGTTGTTATCTGGAATAGATGGTCTGATTACCATTTTGACGTGTTGCGTGTTGCCCTTGAAAAAATCCTTCACAGGAGAGAACTGTGAGCCAAGCGTGGCCATCTAATCAACTTCTTTGTTCATCTTCCTTGGCACCACCTGCAGATTTAGAGCATCAAAGCTCTCAAGGAGGTCCCAAACTCTATGTTTATAAGCTTTGAGAAGCTTATTATTTGTAGCACACTTGTTTGTGACCTGGTGGATGACCAATTTTGTGTCCCCAAAGATTTGCAACACCTTAATCCTTTTCTTCTCAGCAATAAGAAGACCATGCACCAATGCTTCATATTCTGCTACATTGTTGGAGCATGTGAACTGCAACCTGTGCACAAAGAATAACTTCTCATCCTTAGGAGAAATGAGAACAACACCTATGCCCATGCCATTTTTTCTTTTGGATCCATCAAAGTATAACTTCCACAGACCTAAAATTTTCTTCATTTTACTTGAGCGCGTGTGGCAACACAACTTCTTCTTCAAGGATGCAATAAGTACCAAGCCTAGTTTCAAAAGCTTCAAGTTCTTCAGCATATGGATCAAATTTTTGGTACCTTTCTGCCCACTCATCTAGCACTAAATTAGGTAGAGGAGGAGGAATAGGTTACTCTTCAGAAACTGAAACTTGGCTCTTCTTGGATTAGGCAAGTTGGCCTTGGAGAGGAGATGGGTCATATGACTCAACATGATAGGAAAATATTGTCTCAACCTGTATGGTAAATTGGGTACCATACCTTGTCTTGAGTAACATATGGGTCCAATCAGAAGACGAGTAACCATCCACTTCAGTAGTGAAATCTCTTGATTGACACAATGAAAACAAAGGAGGTAGGTCAATGATTGACACATCTTGAGTTATTGTAAGACTTGGACATGCATGGAGGGTTAACTCAAGATCCTTGATGAATCCTAGAGTGGTGACAGTTGAACCATCAAGTTGCAGGACTCCTTTGGACAAAGGGTTGTACTTAAGACCTAGGACATCAACAATTTTCTTAGGCATAACAGAAGTACTAGCGCCTGAGTCAATCATACAATTGTGGACAAGGTGTTTGCCTATGATCATAGACATATAAAAGGGTGGGGTTTTGACAACCTTACTATTTTTCTTCTCCTCTGCTTGACAGATATTGACAGGAGCACATAATTTTTGGACAACTGGACCAACGCACGGAAGTTGCGCCAAAGCTTCATGCAACAGGTCGCGCTGAGATGGAATGGCCAGGGCATCCCACATTGTGGCATTTATATTTTTCTTCTTCATCTAGTCCACAATTTTGAATGGAAGGCCCATTGACTTGTGAATTTGGGGCACAACAACATCCTTTTTTATTTGTTTAGGTGCAGAGGCAAGGGGCCTTAGCTTGCATAGAGGCTTGACCTACCAAAGGAGGAGTGTGCGTTGCTTGTGTTGGTTCATTGCGTGGAATCTTGCGTGTAAGTATTTGTGCACCAATACAATAGGATACCTTAGTTGCATCTCTTTGCTTTTGAGGATCGGCATGTGTGACATGAAATGAAGGTTGCACGCCCGATTCAAGAATTATTTTCTTGAACCTCATGTTATCAACAATTTGAGCGCACGACCTATTTACATCTTCTGCAGCTTGATTAATTGCGCAGAAGTCTTTGGCACCAAAGAACATAAGGTTGGCCTCTGGAGGAACTTCTTGAATTTTCTTGATTCTTAAGATCACTTGCACTTGTTGAAGGTTCGCAGCTAGAAGCAACCTGAATCATGTAAGCCTGTGTGTACACAACATTGGCGCAATGATTCTAACTGTGAGGCATATGGCATGGAAAACACCATTCTAACTCTAGCCCCATGTTGTTTTTAACTGGAACAAGTGTTTGGCTCGTGTTGGGTGCTCGAAGAGGTTGTGCAGTAGGAATCACTTGTAATGGAAAGTGCGCATTATCATGCCATCTATTATTTTGGTGGTTCTTCCCATATCTTTGATTTGCATATTGATTATGTTAGGGCTGATTGTTTTGGTTATGCCTTTGATTAGTATCTTTTTAAAGCCTTGCACATGTTATCCCTCTAAAAATAAAAATTTATTAGACAAGTTCCTAATCAGGGCCTTCATTTCTTCATCTTTCTTTTGTTGCACGGGAGAATAGGATGTGGATGCAACATGTTAAGTGCTCTTCTCAGGAAGAGGGGCAACAAAAGGTTGGGGCGCGTGAGGCATCTCTAGGAATAAGGATGCATGAGGTCTAGGAGATAACTTTCCCACATGAGTGAATTTAGTGAAGTTCCTCGAAGGAGGAGGTAGTTGTAGTGCCATGGTAGCTTGCACATGTCTACTGAGAGGAGGATTGGAAAGTACATGAAGCACTAGAAAATATGATGCATGTGTGGTAGCTCTACTACGTGTTCTTCTTAGAGATAGTTGGAGGTACTCAAATGATTATTCATCTGATGCATGTTTTCTTATATGCACTCTTCTCATGAGAGGCACATGGACTGCTATAACAATATATCTGAGTGTTGGGAGTCGCCAGATGTGTTGAAACACGCCTCCAAAGGATTGAAATCACTAAGTCACACACACCAAAACTTAGCAATAGATAAATTTAAGTTTTGAATACTTGGTCCCACTAGGCGTGACAGAAATTGTTGGAGCTCAAACTTGCACATGTATCAGATCAAGTAGAGCTGATTCGTTGAGGTAAAAATTGGACTATCTCTAAGTTGTGAGACCTTGCACACTTGAAACAGACCTCTTGAGAAGGTCGGTTCCTCTACCTATTTCTACTATTACTGCTACTCTTAATGCTTAAAGGGAAATCCTAAGTTAAACATGCCAAGGGGCCAGGGATAGAAGGAGAACATGAAAATGGAAAAACTAAACTAAGGGAGGTGATAGCACCATAAAGAAAGGGGATGAACACGATCAGCTTTGAGTGAAAATGATGGCAAATGCATAGAGAAAGGCTCAATTGTTTCCACAAAACACGGTTAGAAAAGGAGATGCAAGGGACATGAGAAGACACAAAAAATGCACAACACGAAAGAAAGGAGAGAAAGAAGAATAAAAATAGGTTAAGGTAGAGAATAGCCACAAAACAATGCTTCTATCACTTCTGGAAATGCATAATCAATTACAATGTGTTTGAGGCTAATATCCACATGCAAAGACTAGATCTAAAGGTCTACAACTCAAAATTCAAGGAAATACCTATACAAATTGAAAGTATCCAACCCTTTACAATGAGAAATGCTCTTACATTTAAGGATGAATGGATTAGAGAAGGGAAGGAGAAGGAGGGAAAATATGATTTAAAAACTCAACCACCAACAACCAGCAATGAATGCCTACAAATCCACATGTAAATTTGTCAAACGCGCTTCTCCATGTCTATTTGGCATGTAGGAGAAGGAAAGAGGTGAGATCTGAATCAAATCGGTTGGTTGGAGCAATCAGATCCTACATTAATGTCATGAAAAAAAAATCCAACTTCTTACCTACCCAATCCTGCTGAAATGTGAACTTGGGTGATTTGGAGTGTAATCCACGTCATTAGTTATTTTATCATCTTCTACCAAATTTCACACCTTAGTTGATTGCAAGGATTTGTAACCCTGTTTGCATGCTTTGGTAGGTTGCTTGTGGTTCACTCAATGTCTGACATTCCACGTGGCATAGGAATAGGTGCAGAGGAAGGCGCAACAATGCTCGCAAAGGGAAGAAGAATGGAAGAAAAAAGTAAAAGTAAGGCGCGCGAGAGGAACAAAATAAATACTTGCAGGAGGTACGTATGGAAGAGGAAAAATAATTACAATGTAATGTGCAACAGAAATGATGGGGTACGCAAGAATGTCAGGGACTCAGCTAATTTTGGGAAGCAAGTCCAGGGTGCATGCAAATGGTGCATGAACTGCTAGGAGGAATGCGAATGCGCCGAGAGTGGGTGCGAGGGGAAGTGGAACAAAATAGAAGAAAGAAGAAGGAAAGATGGGAAGTGCAAGAAAAGAGTGTGCAAGGGCACGCGAGGAACAGGAGCCAAGGAAACGTGCCAAGAGAGCAATTGAAGTGTGCGCAAGCCACAATGTAGAACCTCAGAGCTAGAATGGAAATATAAGTTGTTCAAATAACTAGGGGAGTTATTTTAGACAACATTTACCATTCCGCTTTCCCCACCCTAGCTCTTCTCCTCCCTCAAACCCCATCTTCTTCGCCCCTCTTTCTTTCCCACAAATTCGCTCCCTCCGGTTTAGTTTGTTCGATGCATCCCCTTCGAACATTTCCATCCAAGTGCGATTGCTAGTTTTAATATCACAACATCATAATATTATTAGAATAAACCAACTTAGATAGGTTGTTAGTTTGTTAGAACGTTACTGGTATAACACTAACACAAAATGTTGTTGTTAACTTGTTATGTCAAGAAAAAAACATATGGTTACTGTAACCATAAAATGTCAAATTTCCATTTGACAGGGAGTGGTAGCCGTCCAATTCGGGGTACAGTGAGACGTCTCCATCAACCTCCCCAATCCGTTGATTGTGGGATCTGTGCGGAAAAGCACCATGAAATCACATTTCAATTTTGAAACTCGACTTCCTTTCATGCTCGACTTTTTGCGCCAAACTATTATGACTTATTTTCAGTGCAGTCTACTGGGAGAACTGGCACTCATAAGACCTCACAAACACTCATGCAAACAATATTCTTCCCTCTTCTAAAACTTTGCCAAAAATTCCACATGTCCACAAATCAACAAGTGTCTCTTGTTTGGGTATAAATAAATCTGGCCGCTGCACCCACACCTCATTAAACGTTGATCATAAATGGATCTCAAAAAAAGCTCATCCATTGTTTTGTTCTTTTTCTGCTTCATTTGGCAGAGCAAGGCTTCTGTTGCCGAGGAATTTAAGCAATATCATGGAGCACCTGGTAATGTTTCTGGTGTTGGCGTGGAGTTAGAAATGAAAGCTGCAAGGAAATGTAATTTGTTTAAGGGGTCATGGGTGCATGATGAGTCCTATCCTCTTTATGAAGCTGCCCAATGCCCTTTTATTGATGACAGGATGAACTGTAGAAAAAATGGCAGACCAGATACTGATTATGAAAAATGGAGATGGAAGCCATATGGTTGCACCATGCCCAAGTAAACAAAAATAGCAACTGCTTATTTTTTTCATATTTTTTTCTCTGTTCTGTGTGGAATTAGGACCTGAATCATAACATGGTATAATTTGTTGTTTCAGATTCAACCCCATGGATCTACTGGAAAGACTGAGAGGAAAGAGATTAATGTTTGTTGGAGACTCCACAAGCCGAAATCAATGGGAATCCATGGCCTGCCTCCTCAACACAGTGATTCATAACAATAGGATTTCTTTGGATGATGGATTTCCACTCAAGACATTCAAAGCCCTGGTAACAACCTCTGTTTTTTTTCATTTTACCCATTTCCAATGGAAAGTTTTTTGTGGGCATTGCAGTTCTTACAGTCCATTGATCTCCTCTTGTTGCAGGATTATCAGGCTTCAGTAGAATATTTCTGGGCCCCTTTCCTCGTTGATCTAAATAGCAATAAACAGGGCAAAAAAGTTCTACACCTGGATTCTGTCCAAAAGAATGGAGTCTACTGGAAGGGAGTCGATATCCTGGTCTTTGAGACCTCCCATTGGTGGACTCATACTGGCAGCGAAAAAGGGTCAGTAACCATAAAATTCTACAATTAGTACACAGTGCAGATTTGTTGCTTAAAATTCCTCCTGGTAAAATTCAATAAAATTATTATGTATAGGGTATTAGGGGCAGCTCTCCGGAATCGAATCCCTAACCTGTGTGAGATTATAATGGCGGTGACAATGCCCATTCCCCTGTTCAGCATAGCAATACATACATAAAAAATCAATTAAATTAGAGATTTGAGGATGAAGTGCTTACAACATATTCCCAACAATCTGAACATATTATTGGATTGTCATCATCATTTTCATTACCATTTCTAATAATCTTAACATATTATAAGATTTTCATTACCATTTCTCTGTTATAGGATATTTGTGTATAAATCTCTGTTCTATTGAAGCAAATATGTGTGTTATGATTATTTGAACAGGTGGGACATGATGCAGATAGGAAATCGGATGTACATTGAAATGGATCCATTGAAGGCTTACAAGAAAGCATTGATCACTTGGCTAGATTGGGTTTCCAAAAACATAAATCCCAGTAAATCCACTGTCTTCTCCCGTACCACGTCACCCCAACATTACAGGTTGGTTTATCGGATCTATCAGTGAATGTATTTTTGCCCTGTATGTTTTATTATGGATGAATCCATTGATGTAAATATTATTGTGGATGAATCTATTAATGTAAATCTTATTTTCTTATGGTTGATCCCTTATCATCAGTATGTTTGATTGCTTTGATCCTCTCTTTTAAAAAAGGAAAAAAAAAATTATTTACAACAAATTTTTAAAATACAAACTAAAAGATATTCCCTTCATCATTTTCTGTCACAATAAGAATAACCGTGACAGAAAAACTTGCAGATTATACTTCTATTAATGGAGTTGTCATAATAGAAATGGCTCTCTTTCATATTATATTTCTATTAATGGAGTTGTCATAATAGAAATGACTCTCTTACTAATATAATAACTAATTGATCAGTTTTCTCTTATTTATAACTCACAACATTCTTAAAAATTAATCTCCTTACAAAATTTTCCTCCCAAAAATATCTTCTCATTTTTTAAATGTCATCTTTCTTTATCCATTGTTATACCTATCTATTGAAACTTATGGCCCAAAAAAATATCTCCTTTTTTTAATCTCCTTTTTTTTATCTCCTTACATCCCAAAATAATATCTCCTTACAAAAGTTTTTTTAAAAATGCCTTTTGAAATTTGTACCATATCTTGACAACACACTTCCCCATCATCACTACCCCACTGTAATCCTCTTACAAAAGTTTTAAAAAACATCTTTTTCCCTCATCATTTTTTTTTGTATCTTGGTAGATGATATGACAAATTCACTTTACCCTCATCAGTACCCATAAACTATGAATGTGGATTGGTCCTTTTTGAAATGTCTTCCTCTATTTCAGCTTTTGGTGTAATAAACTGTTTGGTGTGCACGTTACTAAATTTTTTCTTCCATTCATTTTGTAAACCTCTTTTAAAAAACACCCTCCCATTAAGTTGTCAACAAGCTAATATTCCTTGCAAGTTATTAGCAAATCCCATTTAGCACTATTATACCTTGTGCATCAACATTACTCTCTATCTGTACATGATTTATTCTTGCATGTTTTTTTCCTGTTCTCTTTTCTACTAATCTCTATCAAGAATAGCACATCTTTAGCTATTAATGGTTGCCAGTAGACATTGATATATACAATAAAATTGTCTTATCTAATCCCTTTGATGTGAAATACAGTGAAGAGAAAGGAAAGAGTTGCTACAAGCAGATAGACCCATTCCAGGTGAACAGAGATCTGCCCCCAGTGCCTCCACAGTTGCCCATGTTGGAATATCTTCTGAAGAAGACCAAATTTCCCATAAATCTTCTGTACATCACAAGGCTGTCAAATTACAGGATAGATGGGCATCCTTCAGTCTACAGCACAGTGCTCACTGAGCAGCAATGGAAAAATCCAGAGGCTTATTCAGACTGCAGTCACTGGTGTTTACCAGGCGTTCCTGACACATGGAATGAACTCCTGTACGCATCCCTCGTACAACCTGCCTGACATTATCATGGGTTTTGCCACGGGTCAAACTCTTGTTGGCTACTCCGCTCATTGTGGCATGTTTTTGGTTTTTTTTTGTAGCTGATAATGCAATGTATTTTTTAAAAACCTTTGAAGTGACAGAAATTTTTAATATGAAAAGGGTTCATAGAACTCATTCTGTTTCAATAATTATGGCTGTAGTCCTCTCCACTAAGCATGTAGTAATGTCGGTGTGTGTTTGTCAATCGCGCGCCAGAGAATAAATTAAAAATGTACCAATCCCATTAAAGTTTTGGCTTTAATAAGACTAGGGGAAGGGACCCCATAACCCTGCACGGTCCAATGATTGAGCAGAATTTTAAACTATTGGTAGAAACTTATTTCCTCAAAGATTAAATAAAAAATGACATAAATATGTCCAGATTTTCTTTAGTTATTGTGAACTTTGTTAGTTATTATTATTTCAATATTTAAGTGTAAATACATGCCATTCTCACTACATAAAGTGCACATACGTAAGTTAATACATTACATGTTAATATAAAGAGGTTATTTCAACATCAACTATTGGTGCCATTTAAGTTTTTTAAGGCTCCAACATATACAATGTTAAAAAATTATTTGTGTAATAATAAATATATTTCTTTCAATACTAAATTCACTTGTTTATAATCATATTATATTTTTATGTACATACATCTGCTCTATCTAAATTCTATTCATCCAAAATCTCCCAACCTCTAATGTCATCCTCACAATTAATGAAGGATTGAACAAGATTTCAAAAATATAATTAAAACTTGTACAATTAAAGTGATGTATTTCCCACTCCATCTCCACCTAACTCTCTCCCCCAATAGAATTTGAGTGCACAGATCAACCAAAGTTTCAAATAGAACAAAGAGCTTGATTCATTTAAATTACGAATCCATATCAAACTCTCTCAACCAATAGAAATCAAGCACACAGATCAAACATGGATCCAGTGTTTTGAGTAAAATCTATCAATAGTAGCGCTGGGTAGTATACTTCTTTCCTATTCAAAAAAAGTTTGAATATAGCTGTTGATTCACATCTTGTTGTGCAAACACTAACTTGTTGCTGGATATTTACATTTTCTTGTTGTGCAAAGGCTGCTGGCTACCCAGGTGAAATCTCTTCCGTTGTTTCACTGTCATATTATAGAAAAGTTTATTTCATATATTTTTTGGTAAAAAAAAAATGTATCTCAAAATAGAAAGTTTACCATTAAAATTGTTATGAACAATAATGGCTCATTTAGATAGTTTATAAGCAACACTGGATTTGATTTATGATTAACAATAAATTGTTTTATTGTTAGAAATCCACAGTGTTTATATTCTATCTCCAAATGAGCAGTTCATCATTATTCATAACTATTTTAATGATAACTTCAATAAATTTACAAATGAGCAGTTCATCATTATTCATAACTATTTTAATGATAACCTCAGTAAATTTACAACAAATCCTATGTTTTTTCAATTAATCATCTGTCATCATTATTCATAACTGCAGTTTTAATGATAACTTGTAGATTCCTGGAAAGAAAAATTTTACTGCAATTTTATTAAAAAATTACTGTAAGTTTTGCTAAAAATATACATGTATTTAAATAGTGTAACCAAACATGCTGACAGAAGTTTAATTGAAAAAACAGAGTTTCTTGCATTTCATAATGACACGTGCAAAACAACGTGCCAAAAGACCAGTTAGAAAGACAAGGAGCAACTTGCAAAGGGGAGTGAAGTTTACAAATATTTCGTTTAATGAGGATAACATTGCTGAGAAACAACCTCAAAAATCCACCACAACCAATCAAAGGAAGAATCGGTCAAGAGCCAAAGGACAAAATTCTTCCTTCATTAATGTATCTAAGATATGTAAGAAAAGAACATCTTCTAATAACATGAGGCATCCATCAAGAGGTAAGGAATTTTCTTTTGATGAGAATATCACAATTACCCAAGATCCTGAATTCAACATTACTAATCCAACTGTGGAAGTAATTGGAAGTACTGCTACAACAAAGAAAGTATACATAAGAGGGCAATGGACAGAAGCTGACATGAAAAATGCCTTAAGGGATGTAGAGGAAAATGGAATGTCCACGCGAAAAGTAACAACTAAGTGGGGAATCCCTTGTACAAATGTGACTAATTGGTTGTATGGAAAAAGAACCACTAAGAAGAAGGGACCTCCAACTGTTTTGACAGATGAGAAAGAGAAAGAAATTGTTACCTAGTGCAAAGATATGGCAGAACTTGGCCATGGTCTTGAAGTCATTCACCTAAAGGCCTATGTAGTGCACATGTGCCAATGCAAACCAAATCCATTCAAAGATGGCCTGCCAGGAAAGTCACGGTGGTATGGATTTTGAAGACATCATCCTGATTTGACAATAAGAATTGCAGAAGGCCTTGACCGAGATAGAGCAGTCATGTTAAGGCCAAGAATTGTTGTTGCTTTTTATGATAACTAACAAAAAATGTATGCTACAAATCAATATGGGCCAAACAAAATATGGAACTGTGATGAAACTGGTGTTCAAGCAGGCAGAAATTGTGGCATGCGGGTCATTGTTAATTTGGGATGCAGAAGTGTTCCACACATTATGTCAAAAATTAGGGAATGGATTACCATATTATGTTGTGTTAATGTAGTAGGACAAAGCATTCCTAGATTTTATCTTTTCAAAGCAAAGAGACAATTGAAAAACTACATAGCTGGATGTGAACCTGGAGCATGCATAGTAGCCCAACCACATGCTTGGATGACAAAAGAGTTGTTTATGAATTGGTTACATCATTTTGCAAGATTAGTTCCTAGTGGAGTTTCACCAAAAAATAGGCATCTTCTCATATTTGACGGTCATGGAAGCCATGTAGCTTTAGGCACAATCCAAGAGGCTAGAAATTTAGGCATTGACCTTGTGACTCTACCAGCTCATACTAGCCATAAACTTCAGCCATTAGATGTTAGTGTGTTCTCTCCATTCAAGAACTACTTTAAAACAGTGAGGTCTAAATGGATGGGAAGGAACCTAGGTCTTAAAATAAGGAGGACATAATTGGCAAAACTTGGTAGTCAGGCTTTCCAACTTGCACTTACACTTGAAAATATCAAGGCAGGTTTTCAGAGGACAGGTATATGGCCACTTGACGAGAATGCCCTTTCCAATGATATGAGGCCAAGTGAGGCCTTCGATGTTGAAGAAGATGAGGTGGCAGTTGTTGAAAACATATTGAGGATGGCGGGAGTGGAAGATGCAGATGTGCAATGTTGTTTAGAAGAACTTGCAGAAAATGTGGTAAGTAATGAGGAAAACCAAAAAACAAGGGAAGAACATTTTGAGTCTACATGTTTTGGCATGCCTATAGATTTTCATCAACCCCAAACACTTAATGAAGAAGATGGTCACCTTAGTTTAACAACTCATGTGAGCCAAACACAGGAAGCTGTAGATATTGATGATAGTTTGAGTTTACCAACACAATCCAGTGCACCTCAATGGATTAAAGAAGGGGCTGCTAACCTGGGCATGTAAATTGATTTCAATAATGAGGAAGTTTCAACTTTGATGCCATCTCCTCCCTCATCTCTTCCAAGCGAGGTGGTGCACTATTATGTTGACACATTGGCGTGGGAAGATCATGATGCAAACCAAATAGATGCCACAGATTTAGATACACATGGTTTAGATAAAGGAAATTTTGAAGTTGATGACTTTTTAGCCACTCAAGAGAACCAAGAGGTGAACTGCACCCAATATGAGAACAACCAAGCATATAAACCAGTAAGAAGATTCTTAAAACTGCCAATTGAGAAGGTTCACACCCGTGTACGGATAAATGATGATGCAATTAGAATTGGAAGGCAATCTCAAATACTTACCTCTGATGATTACTTGCATTTACTTCAAGAACACGAGACAAGAAAAAGAGAAATTGAAGATTTGAAGGCAAAGAAAAGGGAACAGCCAGATGAAAGGAAAGTGCAAAGGTTAATAGAAAAAGAAAAGAAGGGGCAACATAAAATTGAAAGAGAATTGAAAAGGCAGAAAAAGGAAGAGGCCCAGTTATAGCGAAAAAAGGAGAATGAGTTGAAAAAGGAGCAGGCCAAACTCTCCAAAGAACATTATAAAAGGATGAAGGAATGACAACAACGACAAAAGGAGTCTGACAGACAAAATAGGCGATTCAGTAGTCCCTCAAATCCCCTACCTAATCAACATCATATTTTGTTGAGCATGTATGACACATTCATGCTTGCTTTTTCTTCCATTTTTAATAACCAATCTAGCTGCCCATCTTCTCCTACAAGAGATGTTACAAATTCTGGAATTTTAGATCAAGCGTTGCTTGATCAGATTGGCCAACTTTCAGAAGCTAATGCAAATGTTCAAGGTACACCTCCTACCATGCTACATACTGTAGTTCAATCTGTGAATGCTACCACATCAAAGAGTCAAGAGGAAGTGCAACATCCACCATTCCCAGGATTTTGGCCAAACTATTAAGTGAAAAGTTGTACAAATTTTGTTTTACATTGCCTTTTTAGTAAGCATTAACAAATTTTGTCGAACTTGTAACAAAATTCCCCAATGGTAGCTAGAATATGTAAAATTCATAATATACCCAAGTCCTCGTGCCTTACACAAATATTTTGTAAAAAATGTGATCAAATGCCTTAGCAATAGGCTTTACTCAATATCTATAAATGTTATATATATAAAACTTCTCGAAGTTTTCTTTCCTGTAATTTTTCTGGAAGAATATATCAAAATTTTTGAAATGGAAAACAATATATTGTAATGGTATGTTAAGGGGCTCAAATTTATTCCATTCACTCTAACAATTGTAGAGAATATCAACATGTCATTCAATCTAATTTTTTTTAAATAGTTCATTGCCTTAATAAGGTCACACTCAACCTTACTTGCATATGTTTGAATCCAACAACTCACAAAATTCCTGCAAACAAATTAATGTCAAGAGATTAAAATTTCTTATTAGAAATGTAGTTTAAAGAAGAAATATTCAATTTCCCAAAATATAAATGTGTTTAAAAACACAATTTTGCATACTGTGTTTTCTTCAAAGAATCTGCACAAATCTTGCTTTTGAGCTGGTCGTTTTCATTGCTTTTCTTCTCCATTCGATTAGTTACCCATTCTATTAAGTTTTGCATTTCTTTAGGAAAACGGGTATCTATATTTTTCCTCTGCATTAAAAGCAGTCACCTGGACAAACAACGGATCCTCCCGAGACTCGAACTTGTGATCAAACATCATCCGATACATAATATAGAGTCTAAGTTTGTGAAAACAAAGGATTAATCTCAACTTTGATGAAAGTAAATCAAAATTTTTAATGAACAACAAAATAAATGTCCTTGGAAAGCGCATATCAAAAAGGAACACAGATCTAAGATTGTGAAAGAAAAAATAGACTATTCTTAGCTTTGAAGGCATGCTTAGAAAATCCTTGACCATAGATCGAGACTTTCAAAAGCAAAATCATGCCACCCATTTTTTTTAAACCAATGAATTGGAGTATGGAAAAGAATCTAAACAAGCTTACCAGATATCAGGGTAGGAGTGAACGGTAGCAAAATCAAGGTCTTTGATTTGATTATTGGTGATGAAATATGTGCCCACAGAGAAACCTAGATTGACGTGATTATTAATATCGCCATAAAATACTTCCAAACCTGCCTCTAAAAGGTGGTTTCCATCAATGGATTCGACATGGGCAGCCATATATTCTATCCATGCCCGATTATCCATAAGATTAATGCAAATATTCTCATCAGAAAAATCAATGCCGAATATAGAATGAAATTCATTAAGAAAAAATAATAAAAACTTTGAAACCTACCAACTATGAAATCTAGAACAGATCTATAGGTATAGTCTTATGCTAACCCAAAAAACAAAAAATGAAATCATTGGCTAACCTGAATGGTTCTCCCGGAAGTATCACTCTAGAAACGGGGCTCATTTATCAACTCCCATGCAAAAATTGTAGGCTCATCCTTGTATGCTACTCATGTAATACTATTCACTCTAGTCAAAACAACCTACAAAAAAAATACATGTTTGAGAGACTAAGTTGTGAGAATGCAGTGATGCTGCATAGAGAACCAATAACACAGTGGGTATGCACATAAAATGGTTACACAGATACCCACTATATACACAATGCATATACACCCAAGTACCCTGTATAGACCCATGTATGCAGGGACACAGAAAAACAAACATTCAAAGCACAAAATCCCTCTAGTAGATATATGAAGATAAGTCTGATAGACCCCCGTAGAAAGGGAGGTACATATATAGATAAGTGCATATACGCACCCAAAAAAGGGAGGAACATGGAGATGACACCACCACTAAAGCTTTGCACCCCAATATCATCATGAAAAAGTCTCCATACTTCTTTGCCAACATCATCAGAACCCTCGAAGTTTAGATCGTTGCCGAGCCTGTAAAATATATTAATGTAAAATCAACCGTTTACACAGAAAAGAGTTGCAATACTTAGAGGTATTTTACAGCTGAATACAAACAAGAAACAAAGTTACACAGGTGCAACCATATTCCCAAAACTTCCAACATCCGGGAAGCATAAAAATATAATCAAACAATTATATTGTTAAAACAATATAACAGCTCCCGTAATGTTCAAATACAAACAAAAGGATGGTTATAATTAAATATAACCATAAAACAATAACTAATAAATTTATTAATATGCAATGCATAATTAATTAGGATAATAATAATATTTTATCCTAACATTCCCCCCCTTAATTGTGCATTGTCTCCAGGGATGTGGAGAGGAACTCTCTGAACAACTCGAACTTGTCACGTGCAAGTGACTTCGTGAAGATATCTTCCCATTGTTCAGCTGTTGGACAAAATTGAAGCTGGATGTTGTGCTTCAACACATGCTCACGTATGAAATGAACCTGTACCTCAATGTGCTTTGTTCTCTCATGAAACACTAGATTGCAAACAAGTTTGAGAACACCTTCATTGTCAACATACATGGTGGTCAGTTTGTCCTGTGGTATTCCAAGTCCTTCTAGTATGTGACATAGCCAAATCACTTCACAGACAGCTTCTCCTGCAGAACGATACTCGGCTTCTATGGAAGAGTGAGAAATGAAGTGTTGTTTCTTACTTCCCCATGATATTGGTCCAGATCCCATAAAGAATACAAATCCAGAAGTGGATTTTCTATCATCAATGTTACCTGCATGATCTGAATCCGAATATCCAGTCAAGAAGAAGTTGTCATTCTTCTTGTATTCTAGACCAAGATCCACTGATCCTTTAAGATATCTCAAAATGTGCCTTGCTACTTTCCAATGACAAAATTTGGGTTCCTGCATGAACCTAGATAGATAGCTCACTGCAAAGTTGATATCTGGTCTAGTGTAGGTCAGGTAAATGAGACTCCCAATCAACTGCCGATAGAGAGTGGCACTTACCTCAGGAGATGGATCTGAATGAGATAACTGTAATCTGTTCTCCATAGGTGTAGCAATTGGTGTGCAATCCATCATCCTAAACTTCTCAAAAGCGTTGTCTTGGTATATTTCATCTGAGAAACAAAAATATGATTCTCTTTCTGCCATACTTCCAATCCAAGACAGTAATGCATCAGCCCGAGATCAGTCATGTCGAATGATCGATTAAGATCTTTCTTCATTACATCGATCATCCTCACTGAACTGCCAGTGATGACTAGATTGTCGACATAGACAACAACAATCACCATCTCCCCCCTTGCTTTTTGAGGTAGAGATTGGGATCGTATGGATTTCTAACAAATCCATGTTGTACGAGATGCTCATCAATCTTGATGTACCATGCCCGGGGTGCCTTGTTTGAGGCCATACAGAGATTTCCTGAGTCTGCATACCTTTGCTTCTTGACCAGGTACTACATATCCCTCAGGTTGAGTCATGTAGACTTCTTCTTGTAAATATCCATTTAGGAAGGCACTTTTTACGTCCATTTGGTGGACTTTCCATCCAAACTGAGTAGCTAGAGAAAAGATCATCCTGATTGTTTTGATCTTAGTTGTGGGAGAAAATGTCTCCTCATAGTCAATGCCTTCTTTTTGTGCATACCCCTTTGCTACAAGTCTTGCTTTATACTTGTCCACTGTCCCATCTGCTTTGTACTTTGTTTTAAATATCCATCTGCATCCAATGGGTTTCTTCCCTGGTGGAAGATTGACAAGCTGCCAAGTGTTATTCTTCATCACTGATTGATATTCAGAATCCATGGCATCTTTCCAAGATTTTGACTGTAGGGCTTCCTGGACTATAGAGGGCTCATCTGATTCAATAACTCTACTCATCAAAGAAAAGTTAACTTCTTCTCTTGCTTTACTGTGAGTCTATGGTCCAGGGGTGGATGTATCTAGTGGAGCATCCATTCTTGCATCTCGTAATGTACTTGTACACCATTTAGGCATACACTGAACTGTTCCCATGGGTTGTGGTTCTATCTGATCAACACCATCATCCCCATCATCACTTTCATCTTCTGAGGGAACATCAGTTTCAATTTTTATAACAGGTGAAAAATCTACATCTTGTGAGTCTGGAGGAGGAGTCTCTACTTCCTTCTTCTCGAAAAACTCAACATCTCTACTGGTGTAGACTTTTCTGGTCTTAGGATCCATCAATCTATACCCAAGAGTCTCTTCACTGTACCCAATGAAGATGAGTTTCTTGTGACTTCATGTCTAATTTCTTTCTATTCTGTTTGGGTATGTGCATGCTTGCTTTGCACCCGAATACTCTGAGGTGTGCAATAGATGGTTTCCATTTTGACCATGCTTCTTGTGGTGTTATTCCATCAAGAGCAGTTGTGGGTGCTCTGTTCAAACAAATAAACTGTTGTCTTTGCTGCTTCTTGCCCAGAATGTCTTTGCAAGTCTGGAATCATCAATCATGCATCGCACCATTTCCATGATAGTATGATTTCTTCTCTCAACAACACCATTTTGTTGTGGTGTGTGTGGAGGAGGCATTTGTCGATGAATCCTATGAGTTTGTAGGTAGTCTCTGAACTCATCACTAGTGAATTCCCCCCTCGATCTGAGTGGAGAGTTCTGATGTGATGACTAGTTTCTTTCTCAACTGCTACTTTGAACTTTTTGAAGGTTTCAAATGCTTCACTTTTCTTGCGAAGACAGAAAATCCACATTTTTCTCGAATAGTCGTCAACACAAAGCATGAAGTACTGGAACCCAGAATGACTTGGCTGCATCGGACCACAAATATTGGTATGAACCAGGTCAAGTTTACCATGAGCTCGAAATGTACTCCTCTGGAATGAAGCTCTGTGTTGTTTTCTTGCTAGGTAGTGAGGACACTTGTCTGTATCCTTCTGAAGAGATGGTAGCCCATGTACCATATTACACCAGTGAAGTGTTTTGAGATATTTGAAACTTACATGACCAAATCTTTGATGCCACAACTGTGCTAAGGTGGAGTTCTTAGCCACAAGTGCTTGATCGTCTCTGTGAACAAAATCAAGTTGGAACATGCATCCCACATTGGAGGCTTTTGCAATTATTTTTGAGCCTCTTGATTTGTCTCGAATCAAACATGTTTTCTTGCCGGATTGACTATCAAAGTCAATTTTTAGGTTGTGATCTAGGAGTTGACTGACTGAAAGAAGATTCTTTGTCAACCCAGGGACATATAGGACATCTGATAGTCTACATTTGTGTGAACCAAGGGGTAGAGAAATGTTCCCAATCCCCTGAACTGTATATGAAGAATCATCTCCCAACGAAACATGATTTTTCGATGGCATGTCCCTCATTGAAATAAACCAGTCTCTGTGGCTGGTCATGTGTCGAGTGGCTCCCGAATCAACATACCAAACATCACTAGATGACATGGATGGTTCACTTGATCGAGTAGTGAACAATAAGTCTTCATTGTCTGACTGTTCTTATTGCTTAACAATATTACCTTACTGGTGGGGTCTTCTTTTCTAGTTCCCCTTTTTCTACCCATGATTTTTGTTAGAATGTCCCTTGTAAGATTGTTGTTGTTGAGGTCCAGAGTTGCTTGGATGAACCTTTCTTGTAAGTATTATACCAACAATCTTGTAGGTTATGTCCTCTTTTGCAGATAGGACATTGCTTCTTCTGTTGTCTGTCCCCTTGATACTGATTTTGATTTTGGGACTTCTGATAGGAATTAGGTTTTCCTTTACCTTTTCCTTTCC
Organism: Taxus chinensis; assembly: GCA_019776745.2. Classification (NCBI taxonomy): domain Eukaryota; kingdom Viridiplantae; phylum Streptophyta; class Pinopsida; order Cupressales; family Taxaceae; genus Taxus; species Taxus chinensis. The sequence goes on from CM034151.1 coordinate 67,942,371, forward strand.
ATTTTTGATGTGAAGATAGTGCCTACTCCTCTTCATCATCCTTATTGTGCATTTCTTCCTCTTGTTGCAGTAGGTTTACCAGTTTGTCAAAACCAACTGTCGTATCTGACACGTTTAGTGTTGTGACAAAAATGTGGTAAGAAGAGGGGAGTGCTCTCAGAACAATGGGAATGAGAGCATCATCTGTGACTGGTTCTCCTAGGGCTAGAAGTGAAGCCCTCAATTCTGTAACTCTTCTTAAGAAAGCTTCAATTTTTTCATTCTGTTTGAACTTTAGTGTGTGTAACTGACTCTACAAATTCAGTATAACATTCTTGTTCTTGGCCTCGTATACTGTGCTCAATTTATCCCACGCTTCTTTCATTGTTTTGGCATCTCGAATGTGGGGTTGCACATCATCAGACACTCCAAACAAGATGATGAGTTTGGCCTTCTGATCTGCTTTATCAAACTGCCGTTGTTGTGTTGTATCAGTAGCTGATCTAGTTAGAGTACCATTCACAGTAGGCCAGATTTCTTCAAACTCAAGCTGTGTCTTGATTTTTGTCTTCCATGTAGCATAGTTGTTTCCTCTGAGTATTTGTGAATCTGGAAGAAAAAATTTGGGGGCATTGGTGCCCATTTTACAGAGATCACTGACAGGGTTTGGCTCTTATCACTCCAGGTATTAGGTCTCCCAATCTATATACCATCAGTCCTGATATACCGAACCTTTCTATATACGTGCCCTTCTGATATACCCGGCAGTACGTGGAAGAAGCTCACCCTTTCTATATACCTGGCGGTACGTGAAAGAGGTGTTAACGTACGTGAAAGAATTCAATACATGGTACCAAGATAGTACTGATGGGGTCTGTGTGATTATTGACACCGGCTCAAAGAAATATCCTCATATGTGCACGTAACTTCACTATATACTTGGATAATTTCTCAGTCTGGATTTATGTCATGCAATCGTTCACAGACGGATGGGATGGCTCATAGTGTGTGCACTGTGACCTTATTACTCCCCATCGATTTAAAGGGTTGATGCCCAGACGATGTTGTTGCAGCTATATTAGGCATTAAGTGTAGTAGTAGTCATGATGGCTTTACCCGTAAGTGCTTCCCAGAGGCACCGTATATACCGAACGCTGCGAATGAGATCTAGGATCTCGTGAGTGTTACAGAACCAATTTTATACTATTTTGTATTACAATTCTGCCAGTTTCAGAGCAGTTACAAAGTTTACAGTTGACTATGGCAACCTACAAATTAGTACAATATAATGCAGTATACAAATTACATTCAAAAATCTGGAAAAATTGAATGGCAGGCAAATTTTTTGTTTTACGGGCCCTGGTGGCCTATGGAGCCCAGAATGACCCAAACTGCAAAAAATTTTAAAAAAATAGCCCAAAATGAAATTTTTAGGTGGTCCTCCTTTTCGAGGAAAATGTTGTCCAAAATGAAAAAACAGGCTGAATGGGAGAAAAAAAATTTTACCCTAAATTAGGGATTTCTCCGCTAAATTTAGTTAGTTATAACTAAATTTAATTTTTCCTGCTAAATTTAGCGGTTTTGCCAAAAATTCCACCAAATTCAAAAATTTCAATTGTGGAAGTGGGATTTGAACCTTAAACCTCCCACTTCTAAGACTTTCCTCTCTAACCGCCTTGGCCACTTATGGGCGCTTGATATAGAAATGAAGCAAATTGTATTGAAGTATATGAAAAAATGACTTACCTCATTAAAAAATGACGTGGCAGAGGGCTTGCGTGGCCTGCATGTTTGAGGTGAGATGGCATGAAGATTAGGGCTTATTCCAAGCGTGAGAAAATGGATCTAATTGCTTTACTGTCATTTTGATTTGAATCACCAATTATTTTTATTTGCTCCACGCCATATATTTCTATTGATCGGTTGTTTTGTTTTTGCTTTCAATGTTTTTTTATATTGATCTGACTAATTTGCACTTGGTTGTGTTTGTATGCAGGATGGCTTGGTGCATGGTTGTCATGAGGGTTCCAACTGTGTGAAGAAGGTTCTCTTTGTATTGTATTTCCTTCACCACTATTTTGGATTTCCATGTCTTTGAGTATTATAACCATTGTGCAGGGTTGTGTGCAGGATCATGGTTGATTAGTAGTGACGTGGTGGAGCATCACTTGCCAATGCTAGACCTGATAAACAATGTCACTCGGCCTCCAAATATAGAAAAAAATCCTCCATTTATAACAGCCTGGTAGTATTAGCTGAAGCTAATACTAGAGATTGATGATGATTTTTTAACAAAACCCCTAAAATTTTTGTATTTATATAAGCTCCAGAAACAAATTTACCTGGTGCAGAGTTAGCACCAAGGCAAAAAAAAATTGCTTTCCATTTACCTGGATAACGCACATCGGTTGTGAGACTGCAGGGAGGTCTGGGAAGCTGCAGAAGGCAACACTGGCTCTCTGATGTTGTAGATTTCTTCTTCCATGAATTCTTTTTCTTTTGCAAACTTTCTCTAACCTTGCTAGAAGCTTCAACTAGCTCTGGTACCAAATGAAGATTCACAAAATAGGGATGGAAGCCTGTAAAATATATTAATGTGAAATCAACCGTTTACACAGAAAAGAGCTGCAATACTTATAGGTATTGTACAACTGAATACAAACAAGAAATAGAGTTACACAGGTGCAACCATATTCCCAAAGCTTCCAACATCCGAGAATCATAAAAATATAATCAAACAATTATATTGTTAAAACAATATAACAACTCTTGTAATGTTCAAATACAAAAAAAAGGATGGTTATAATTAAATATAACCATAAAACAATAACTAATACATTTATTAATAAGCAATGCATAATTAATTAGGATAATAATAATATTTTATCCTAAAGAATATTCCTCTAATGTGGAGGAAAGGGTTAGATGTTTCTAACCGAGTTCCAGATATCTTGATGTTGCTTTGGTCCTCACTTTTCTTCTTAAAGTGGGTTTTTAAGGGAGGAGGAGATGGATAGGCAAGTTATCAAGTTCGGGGCCCATCTTTGGGAGGAGGTGGTGTCAAAGAGATTGGATCTTTCCCCACTTTGGTAGGGGGTTGTGTGGATCCTTCCCCTTCTTGGCCTAGGCATAATTTTTCCTCGATGGAATTGGGTGCAATGGCTAAACGCAAAGGTTGTAGTTAGAGGTAGAGAGATTGAGATTGGATGCAAAGGTGATGGTTTGTTATGGTGAGAGAAGAGTGGGGGCAGCTTGTGGTTAGCCCTATTGGCTTTTGGTTTGTTTTTTTCCCTTGCGGAACTCCCTATATTATGGGTCTATGTTGTTGTTTACGATATAGTTGTCCTTTTTTTGATGGTTTAGGGTGTTTTTGTTGATGTCTGAGGTTACTTTAGTTATTGGGTTCCCTGTTTTTTTTTGGTTTTGTGGAAAACGAACCCCTTGTTTGTGCCCCAAATCCCAGTTCATAGCTTTGACAAAAGTGCCTTACCTATAAATAAAAAATGTAGTGGGTTTTATAATGATATTGAGATTTTCACAATTCTTAAATTGGTCATAAGAAATATACAATATGTCATATAATCAGATAGTGAGAAAAATAAGACCCAAAAAGATTAACACAAAAAAAACAATTGGCCAGAACTATACAATTGATGAGACCCATCATATGTTCTTAGGAAATGTCAACACATGCTACTTGAGAACCATGTTCTCCTACACTTGAGCTCTAAAAACTTCGCGTACTTTTCTAAAATTTTGAGCGAACCTCTAAGAAATTGATCTCCTTCATTAAAACCTTTAATATGGCAATAACACCTTACAACACAATAAAAATATAGGAGATGTTTTGAGGGACACATATCATCCTTCCATTCTTATCAAGTTCCTTGATGGAAACAATTCTTTGAAGACAACATACCAAGAATATTGTAGTTGAGCAAGCATTCCAATATAATGCAAGTGCCTAACCCTTATCACTTTCTATAATTCAATTAATAGAAGTAAATGCTAGATATTATTTTCAATCCTTGAATGTTACTCTAAATGCTTGTTATTTATTTTGGAGGGGAATGTTCTTGTAATAAACAATTTTATACTTTTCACCACTTGCCACGTATGTACTAATGTATGTATTTATAGACTTAAAATTCAAAATATGACCCTGTTAGTACATATGGTAACATGTGTGGGAAAATGAGATAGAGACCACAAGGCGTGAGTTCACCCAAATAGACCAAAAAAACCAATTTTTTCATAACTATATGGTCCAAAAAAACCAAAGTTTACATAACCATATGGTATGATTTTGGCACGACTAGAGTCGAACTGTATGGTTATGGAATTGAACCTAAAAATGTATGAAACCAATGCATGAGAAGAGGGACAAAATATATTTAGAAGGGAAGAATAGACAAAAATATGTCACAAGATAACAAAAAATGAGAAACACACACCAATAAGAGCCTAATCTTGACCAATAATAAAAAAACTCACAAATACACTAGAATAACGCAATGTTGAAAAAAATAACCAGTCATATACCAAAATTAGGTGTTCACATAATACCTCACTTTGTTTTATGTATGTGTATGCATGACTATTAAAGTATAAAATAGTTAAGTGGGTACATAGAAGCCGTCTCCATCATCAATAAACAAGTTGAGAGTTCTTAAAATAAGTACCAAAATAATTGAAAGTCAAAAGGAGAGAGATTTCCTCATTTCCATAATGGAGGGTTGTGAAGATTTTTAAATAACACAATCCATGCTCAAGTGTCCATGGATATAGAAGCAATCACACTTGCAAACATATGAGAAGCATGTACAAATGATGGATATACCAACATGTGCCCCCCTACAAAGATATAGGAAACATGTGTAAGTGAATCAATGTATTCATAATAAACAACCACGGTCAATAAAATGTTGAAATCTAGAAAAGAAGAATGGAAACAAATACACCTAGTTTGCTGAAAACTTGTGATAATACCCATGTGAAATCCAAACCTTGGAATCTATGTTGAATCTAAATATGTCCCATGATGATAAGGAGTATCATGTATTGTGTATGTCTTGGGAACACGACCTATAATTGCTTCCATGAATTTTGAAAATGTAACTTAGAGTTTGGAGATAAAATATGTGGAATCCTCTTTTAAGGTGCGGGATGGACATTTGAGTCACATATCTCAAAAGGAAAGGATTGGGCACATCATGTGTAATATAAGAAATAAAATCACTAATGTTGAACATAGTAATATATCATCATGCATGCATGCATGTTGCGAGTTGACCCATGTGGGTTTGTGATGTAAACTATGTAAGCATTAGTTTATTATGCCACAATCATATTGTCCTTCATGTGGGAGAGCTGTAAACAATTAGAGGCACCCCAACGATAATATGCCATAGGTGGAGGAGTGTAAGGTTTCCTAGAAACTTGTGATAATACCCCGTGAAATCCAAAATTTTGTGTGGATCTCTAGGAAATTAATCTTCTTCATTAAAACCTTAATGTGCCAGTAACACCTTACAAAATGGTCAAAATATGGGAGGTGTTTTGAGGGGCATGTATTATCCTTCCATTATTATCAAGCCCATTGATGGAAATAGTTTTTTGAAAACAACACACCAAGTATAATGTAGTTCAACAAGCATTCCAACATAATTCAAATGCCATACCCTTATCACTTTATATGATTTAATTAACAGAAGAAGTAAATGCTAGATATTATTCTCAATGTTTAAATGTTACTCTAAATGCCTGTTATTTATTTTGGAGGGGAATGTTCTTGTAAACAATTTCTTAATTTTCACTAATTGTCATAAATGTACTAATGCACCTATGCACTTATAGACTTCTTGAATTCAAATCATGACTCTATTAAGACATATGATGACATATGTGTGGGAAAGTGAGACAAAGAGATCACGAGGCATGAGTTCACCCAAACAAACCCCAAAAAAGCAAAGTTTTCATAACTATATGGTATGGTTATGACATGACTAGAGTCGTACTGTATGGTTTTGGAATAGAGCCTAAAGGTATATGAAACCAAGGGAAGGTAGAGAAAACATGAGAGAAGAGACAAAATATATCAAGAAGGGGAGAATAAACAAAAATATGGGTTATGACATGACGAGAGTCGTACTGCATGGTTTTGGAATAGAGCCTAAAGGTATATGAGACCAAGGGAAGGTTGAGAAAACATGAGAGTAGAGACAAAATAGATTGGGAAGGGGAGAATAAACAAAAATATGTCATAAGACAACCAACTATGAGAAACATGCACCAATAAGATCCTAATCTTGACAAATAATCAAAAAAATCACAAATGCACTAGAATAATGCAAAATTATAACAAATAAAGAGTCATGTACGAAAATTAGGCGTTCACATAATACCTCACTTAGATGTGTGTGTATGTATGCATAAATATTAAAGTATAAAATAGTCAAGTGGATACACATAAGTCACCTCGGTTGTCCAAAAACATGGTGAAAGCTATGAAAATAAGTACCAAAATCATTAAAAATCAAAAGGAGAGAGAGATACTCTCATTTCCACAATGGAGGGTTGTGAAGATTTTGAATTATCATGATCCATGCTCAGGTGTCTTTGGATATATAAAAAATTGCCACGACAAACATATGAGAAGCATGTACAAATGATGCATTTATCAACATGTGCCATGTGTAAAGATATGGTAAACATGTGTAAGTGAATTAATGTTTTCATAATAAATAATCACAATAAGTGAATTGCTGAAATGTAGAAAAGAATGGAAAAAATACACCTAGTTTGTTGAAAACTTGTGATAATACCCTAGTGAATTCCAAAAATTGAAATCTACGTTGAATCTAAATGTGTCCCATAATGGTAACGAGTATCATGTGTAGTGTATATATCGAGAACACAACCTATAATTTCCTCCATGATATCTCGAGAATGGAGAATGGATTTTGGAGATAAAATATGTGGAATATATACTCCCCTTTTGAGGTGTGGGATGAACAATATGAGTCACATATCTCAAAAGGAAAGGATTATGTGCATCATGTGTAATATAAAAAATAAAATCACCAATGTTGAACATAGCAATATATCATCATGCATGCATGCATATTACGAGTTGACCCTCATGGGACTGTGATGTAAACTATGTAAGCATAATTTTATCATGCCACACTCATATCATGCTTCATGTGGGAGAGATGTAAACAATTAGAGGCACCTAAAAGACAATATGCCCCAGGTAGGTTAGTGTAAGGCTACCGATAAACAAAACTAGAAAATTCTTAAGTTTTTGTTGTCTAAAATAGCACCCATGCTATTTACTCACATAGATTCAAGAAAGACACATGTAGAATGAAGGTTTAGTGATATGTGGAAAAAATGAAGGAACTTAGTATTCCGCGGAAATGAGAAGGAAATTAGTGTTTCACGAAGTTTGGAAGATGTGGTGTTCTGTAGAGTTTTTTAATTCCACACAACAAAGGAAAATTCCTTGGGACATATGCCGTAAAGAAAGAAAAAAGAGCTGTGTAATACCGAGAAGCAATAAAAAGAAATTTGAAGGCAGAAATGCTAGAAGAATCAGTGGGAAAAAACTCACGCAAGGCTGAAATACCACAGAGCAAAGTAGAGTGAAGTATAAGTAAAGCCTCGAAACAAAGAAAGTCCACACAACAAAGAAAATCCATGGAAAAAATAAAATCCACGCAACAAATAAAACACGTGAAATAAGGAAAGTCCGCAAAACAATGAAAATTTGCATAACAAAGAAAGTATGTAAAACCAACTAAAAGTCATGGAACAAAGAGAATCCGTGCATCAAAGGAAACCCGCGGAAAAAAGGAGTGGTTGTCTACAGAACTAGAAAAGGTAAAATCCATTTAAAAAAGTGTTGGACCCTAAATATTGGCTAAGTACCAAGAGGCGCGCACCCAGGATCAGTAAATAGAAGGGTGCTTAGGAAAATCATGGGTAGGTTTAAAAGGGTTTAAGTGAAACCAGGGCATGCGCGGGAGGTAGAACAAGGGTTTAAAGGACTTAGCCATATTTGGCATCATGGAGTCACTTGAGGAAAAACATGAGGACCCGACTAGGCATGATAAGTGGATAAGGTGCCAACCTGGAACCTTGGAGGCCAAGAAAAGGATATTCCATGTAGGGAATATTCCATAGAGGCATCATTATAGTTAGTGGAAGGTTTTTGCAAAGAGGATAAGCATTCGCTAATGGAGGACCACATTGACACTTGGCACATGATCTGCTCATGAGAGAAGTCATGGAGGTGGATGTTGATCCTATTTAAAGAAGTTCTTGGGACAAAAACAAGAGAGAGAGGAGAAGGGAGAAGGTAGTGTGAAGGTGCTAGAAGGTACAAGAGTGCTAAGAGAAGGAGGGTAATGAGGTGCTACATAAATGTTAGGAAATGCTAAGGGTTTGGAGCTCATGATGCTAGGGTTTAGAGTTCTTGATGCTAGAGGGTTGTAAGGGATATCATTAAGCATATGTATGGGTACTGGGGTCTATAACAAGGGTTATAATGGGGAAAACATAGTTAGGATCTCTGATTAGATGAGTTTTGAGGGGTTGGATCTCTATCATTTGATGTATATGGTCTGAGATGACCCTTTTGAATGTAGTGTGGCTACTAGAAACTCTTTTAAATCAATATACATGGATCTATTTTGTACATCTTGTTTATGGGTGTAAACCCTCATGTTATTTGGCTTGTCATGACTCAGATCTGGTTCCTTGTGCTTCATACAATGTTTATTTACCTTTTGTGATGCATTGATGTGTAGATCTGTTAGTTATATCTTCTACCTTTTAAGTAGATGCATGTACTTCTGTTTCTACAAATAATCCTCCATTAATGGAAGAAACTCTCTTGCAAAGGTCACATAAAGGAGGGGCTCGGTGCGCATGTGCACCTCAGGTGAGCACCCAATGTATGTTGGGTGATAGGATGACATGCTTGGGGTTAGAAAGAGGTATTGAGGGTAAAACAATGACTACTTCTTGGTTCTGTTACTGGGACCTCTTTTGAAGCTATTATGAGAGAAATGTGTAATGACAGAGTGCTTGACCTTGGATAGTGTCGAAGCATGGCTAAAAAATATGGAGGATGAGTTTGCTCAAAGATTTAACACTAGACCTGAGTTTGATGCACATAAATGGGTAGAGGATCACCTGTATCATGAGTTATATGAGACCTTTTTCTGCTGTTTCCCAGTAGAGTTGTATGAATGGCTATCAAAATATGCATCAAGGTCAAGTTGGTACTATAGACCTCGTGTTTGGACCCAAGAGGAATATCAGCGGTTGCATGATGCCGATCTGACATGGACCCGTGTTGTTGATCACTGGTGGAGTAGAGTGCTGACTAGTTATACCTTAGAATACACTATTTCTACGTATTCTTGCCCAGAGATTGCTAGGTTTGAGTTCTTGAGGGATCCTAGAGGATCATTTTTGCATGTTATTCCACTTGGCTATCAAGATCCTGGTCATTACTTCGAGTTTAGAAGTCTTTCCCATGGCTGGCTAAAATCATTCTAGGCACAAGGCGTGGAAGCTGAGGTGGTAGAGGATGGTGGAACTTGTGATGGAAATGGAGAGAGAGGAGAGGCAACTCAAGTATAATGAAGCTTGGGAGAGGGAGTTAACAAGACAATGTGAAGTTGCATGAGTGATGGATTTATGGAGGTAGACGTTATGGGAAGGATTTGAGGTTTACGCGGAGGATGTGGAACCTGAGCAGTCTGAGCTACCCCATCTTGGTTAGTGCGAAAGAGAAACCCCCTTGGATTTTGGAGAGAGCTCATCATATGAAGAAAGGAGGAGAGTTGTAGGTGCACATCTTAACCCACATGGTGACCAGACCCTTGCGCTTAGTTTTCCAGTTCCTGAGATAAGTTTTGATAATCCAGTTGGTATCGGTATTGGTAGTCGAGTGACACCTAGGAGGTATAATTTTTCATTTGGTACATCTATGGCTACACAGTCATTTCTTGTGTTTGGGGGTAATTTTTTGCACAACATTTGGGCAAGGTGTAGGATCACAAGGTTTGAGTATTGCATCTGGGAGTGGCAGTGGGAAACACATATGGGAGTGGTTTGGTATCATAGATTTTTGGTGCATAGTTTAGCATGACGGTGGGATCATAGGGGCAACTATGTTAGGCCCCTTACCTATGACAGGAGGAGGATCTGGTGGATCTAGTGGGCACTAGTGGATCTAGTGGGTTCTGGTGGAGGAAACATCGGAGGGAATCAAGGTCCTAGATTTGGCAGACAAGGTCCACAACACCATCAACATGTGTTTTATGAGATGTTGCTCCACTTACCTGATTACAAGGGTGTTGAGGATGTCGAGGAACATGTACACAAGTGTGAGTTACTATGGAATGTGAAGGGAATCACTACCCCAGAGTGGAAGGCAAGTTAGTTTGCAACCACGTTGCAAGGATGCGCACATAACTGGTACATGAAGTATGAGCCACACCAGACAATAGTGGATTAAATTATGCTATGTAATGCCTTTTTGGTAGAGTTTCACATACCTAAGTTTGAAAAGAAAAGCATCAGCATGTTGAAGGAAATTCAACAAGGAATGATAGAGAGTGTGTGGGAGTATGACACATGTTTCAAGACTCTCCTATCCAAGTTATCTTATGACATTCACCCTTCACAACATGCTCAGTGGTTCATAGGAGGACTGATCACACCATTCAGGAGGGTGCTTTCACAAAATCCATAGATCTGTGAGGCCTTGGAGGCTGCCTTGCATGTTGAGGTAGTAGGAAGCATTGATACAGGAGTTAGTTCATTCTTAGAAGCCCAAATTGTTGCAATGGCAAAGTAGCTGGAGAAATTATCTGCAAACTCAGCTCATGAGACTCGCAGTGGGTTATGTTGTATGGATTATGAGGTAGAAGGGCATACAAAGGACAATTTTCCTTAGAGATCACTACATGCAATGATGGTAGACTATGATATTTTCCATAGAGATCATGATGTAAGTAGGTGTCCACTACTGTAGCACGTGATCCAAAAGAATGTGTCATGTTATTGCAAAATTTACACCTCTACTACTCATGACACCAAGGATTGTAGATTGATTTACCAAATACATGATGCCATTGATACTGGTGTGTCCAGACCAGTGTTCCAATAGCTCCAAGGATGATGGTTGTCATTATGAAGGGCACGCAGATGGAGGAGGTTGAGGTAGAGGATTTTGAGGAGGATTTAGAGGCCGTGGAAATCATGGGGGTGGAAGGAGTGAATTCCCTTGTGGAACCTGCTATAACTATGGATCTACAGAACACTACAAGCGTGAGTGTCCCAAATTTTTAGCAGTGCTCTTGGTGTGGGAAAAATCAAAAGTATGAGGAATGCCTGGAATTGTTTGAACACATGACCCAGAAGCAGTGGAAGGATAAGGGCACTGGGATGGTGAGCATAAAGCATGTTGATCAATAGTGGATGCCAAGGGTGACGCGTGAGTCAGAGTTAGAACCTGTACTGGTGACAATGTGAGATGAGGCTGCATGCACCAGGGAGATACCAAAGTAGAGACTGCTGATTACAAGAGAAGAAGTGGTACATGGGAAGTATCCAGACCCTACCCATAAGAAGGAAGTCTATCAAGAGACCATGGAGATAAGAAAAAGTCTTCAAGGGGAAATTCAGTGTCTAAAAGAGAAATCCAAGAAGTTGGAGCAGAAGAAAAGCACTAAGGTCCCTCAGGAAGATATAGATGATGTCAGAGAGGTGTGTAAGATGCTGCACTAAGAGAATATTATCCCTCTATTAGGAGAATGGTTGAGAGATAAAGTACCAAATGCTGGAGGAGAGTGTGAGAGGCAAGTTTTGCATGTTAATCTACCTCCTCACAACCTTGACTATGATAAGGAGATTACCTTGAATGCAGTTGTTGATGGATGGATCCTAAGTAATATTCTAATTGACATGGGTGCGGAAGTTAATGTTCTCACCCTAGATGCATGGAATCAAATGGGAAGGCCCCCATTATATCCATCTTCAAATGTGTTGTATATGGCTAACAAAACAAAGGCAATTCCCATTGGTGTTTTAAAGGATGCTTCTATCACTATCCAAGGGGTGAAATTCACTGGAGACTTCAAAGTCTTGGTGCTTGCTGAGGCAGACAACTTTCCAGCATTACTTGGGCACCCCTGGTGCTATAAGAACAATGTTGAATTATGTTTCAATAAGGGGTATATAAGTTTTGAGAACAAGGAGGAACATGTTATCATTCCTTTGAAAAATGGAAATTCAACACCCTATACTAAGCCCTTGGGAGAAGAATACCTAGACAAAATCTATGTGTGCATTATCAAGGACCTAAGGTTAATGTAATCCAAAAGGGGGAAGATGTTCAATATAAAGGCATTATTTAGTGGGAAGATGCATCAATATATAAGTGATACAAACTAGTGTGGCATGTGAAAATTGGGCACATGGACGTATGAGTTAGTTAAAGTAGTTAAGAGGATATTGTGATGAGAGTAACAAAGAGCATGACTTAGTCAGGCACTTGAGAGGAAAACAATTACCAAGATACATTTCGGGGAGCCAACCCTGATATTTTCCTACGAGAAATAGAGATCGAGTGGAGATGTGAGGTTGAAAGGATATGTATGCTTAGCTATAATTTTCACAGGAACATAGCAGTTGGTGGGAAAACCATCACGATAACCTTATAGAGTGGCATGAGGTGAGAATCATGTTCTCTATTAGGTTTCTCCAAAGAAATGCACCTACTTGCTATACAAGATTATATGAAGCCAACCACCTCAAGATGGTGAAATAGTGAACAAACCAGAACACTTCTGGCGCATTATGGGTCATACTAGATTTTCTAAATAAGTGGTGTTCCAAACCATAAACTTTGGTTTTTTGTATGAAATTTGAATGAGCATAAGTGTGCCAAGTTACATGATATCCTTAAATGGATGGATTCAAAAGGCACAGTTCCAGCAGTTGATCATATCTTTATCCTTCTAGGAAGTAAAAGCTTTTCCTACCTGGTGGAGGTCAAGGATATCATAAGCAAGTTGGTACTCGGAGCAAGTTGGATATCTCTAAAACATGGAAATTTGAACAGCTCCAGGAGCCTGGAGGAAAATTGATCTCCTTCAAGCTTAGGGAAGAGTACATCAATGAGGAAAAGACCATTGTGAACGAGCCCACCATGTTGTTAATGGTAGAACCCCAGAGGATCATGGGAGATAGAGCTATGGAAGAAAGGATTTAGGGTACAAATTTTGATGTTGACTCTAGCTTGAAGTGTCAAATTTCATGACCATCTGGGGAAGAATTTGATCCCAAGTGTACAAGCTTTTAGGTATATGCATTCAATGGAAAAAGAAAATTGGCCATGCATTTTGATTTGAAGTCGATTTGATCTAGCACTTAGTGATTTTGAAAACTAGATTTAACTCATACTCTCGACTATGTATTTGAACATTCCTACCTTGAATTGAAAACATGATGGATAGTGCCATTTCAGGCTTAGAGACACATGGTCCACCATTTCCATGGGTTTCAAACCATTTTGAATCCACTATTTTGAATTACAAATCATTTTCCTTATGAAACCTTTGAAGTTCTCAGGAAAAATGGATTTAAATGATGAAGAACGAAGTAGAAATGTAACTTTTTTTAATGATTAAATTATGTTTTACGAAATCTTGTTCATCTTTAGAAATCATCATGTTTGCAAAATTTTTTTCTAGATCGAGATGCCATATATTTAAAACTGAATTCTGCAAGGTCTTGATGTAGTGCAACTATTTGGGAAGATCAAATCTTGACTAGTTTCATTTGTATCCAACAAATTCTTCATTGGTATGCAGGATAAACGTTAAAGCTAAGATTTCATCATTGAAGAATCTATTAATTGGAGGTAAAAATTTGCAGTTAAACAAATCTAAATTGCAAATTTAAACCTTGATCTCCGTACCAAATGGAGTGCAAAAACCATACCTTCAAATTTGGAGCTCCATTAATACCCCGTCATGGCAACTCCATCCTGGAGCCACTCCATATCCAAAATTTCCAAAAGAATTTCCAATCAACTAGATGCATCAAATCAAGTGAAAGTTGGAGGTCATCCGAAATGCAGAGAATTCAAAAAAATATCACTTCACAAACCGATTTAGAAGGCTGTTTTGTACATGAGGAATCTTTGATACAAATGCTTGTTATTAAGGTAATTTGAATGCAAAAAGTAGTAAAGTTATGGATGATTCTAGTAAATGCATTGATTCTCAAAGAAGCCTCATTAATGATTTCCTAAGCAGAAAATGATGAAAATACTCAAATTCTAGGCCCCCATTTGTAAGCCATCAAGGATAAAAGTATTGTTACCTAAAAATTTAATAAAGTCAATTCATATGAAAAATTATCAAAGGAATGTGTGCTAGTTTGACTATGAAGATTTTCATCACACAATTGATCAAGAAGATAGCAAAATACTTCATTTAATTTAGTACAATTCTTGCACCAATTGGGAATTTACTAAAAATGAATACATACACTAAAGGAGTATAAGTTAAACACAATGTGTTCATCAAATCAGAGCCAATATCATTAATGATTCAAATCAAGTTAGGATCAAAATTCTTGGGACCATTCTTCAGATCCTCAAGAATCATATGTTTCTTCCTATCGGGAAAACCTCTTTCTCTCCCAATTCAAATGATTCCCCAAATTCTTAGTTATTGGAATTTGTCATTTTGATACAGCCTTTAATAAACCTAAAAGCACTTTAGGCATAATCTTGTAAATTAAGTGACCTAAGATGATTTGTGATATCCTTAAATATGCTTGAGGATAGGAATAGTTTCTTAGGTTAGAAGATAAGATCATATATTTGTTTCCTGAAGAAATCCTTGAGTTCCTACAGGATAAATTGTAAAACAACTCATTCCAACTAGAAACTGTATTTCTCATTCTCCCAGTTAACTAAAGATCTATTTCCACATTACATTTTCTCCATTCTCGCACTATGTAAACTTGGAAGATGAATCAAGTTCTGAAGATGAAGTATGAGTTACTAGATTTCCTCTTCGCCTTGAGAAGGGATGAGATGATACTTTGTGATCATATTTTCCATCTTGGCTCAAGGAAGATCAAATATCATTAATTTTTGTTTCCACCTAATTTCACATCCTGGCATGTGAAAATTCTGGGATGGAAGGCACAGAATTGCCTCCATTTTTATGGGTACATAAGTTTACTCCTATACTACATCTCTACACGTGTCGCTTACCTTCACTCAGAAATTCCATCGGATAAGGAAACTACAGGAATTTTCAGATGATTATGTAACTTCAATATTTGATTCAAAGTACTAAGCCATTGTGCGAATAATTTATCAAGCTACATGGATCCATTAAGCACCTAATTAGTGAGGGATAGTATTCCTGGCAGAGGAGAAATCCACTAGAGTTTTTGGGTGAACCTAGCTTAGAAGCACAATTTGATGAGGAAGAATTAGAGGAGGTACAACTTGAGCATGCATGCATGGAAAAAGAGAAAGGAAAATTGGTCTATGTGATAGATGGTGATGAGGTGGAAAACTTAGATGTTAACCATACTATCAGTATGTGCAAGGTTATGGATAGTGTTGATGAGAAAGTGCGTGCCTACCATGAACCCTTGAAAACTAAGAAGGTTAACATTGGTTCGGAGGTGGAACCTAAGGAAGCTACTATTGGAGATTACTGGACAAAAAGGGAGGTTTCAAATATTATTGATCTATTGCATGAATTTCAAGATTTGTTTCCACGTGGGTACCATGAGCTTAAAGGAGTTCACCACTCCTTGGGAGAAATGAAGATCAAGTTAAAGGAAGGTGTGCCCAATTCAGAAGATACCTTATCAAATGAATCTGAATCTGTGCATCAAAGTCAAGGAGGAGATTGACAAGATGATTGCATCAAGAATCATTGAGGTTGTTGAGGAATCAGAGTGGATAAGTCTGATGGTCATCAACATTAAGAAGGATGGGAGGATAAGGATTTGCGTTGATTACAAGGATTTGAATGTGGTGTGTGTCATTGATCCTTTTCCAACCCCCTTCACCGAAGAGATCCTGGAAGGAGTAGTCAGGCGTGAGATCTATTCTTTCACAGATGGATTCTCAGGATATCATCAGGTTAGAATTGCAAAGGAGGACCAAGAAAAGATAACCTTCACCACTGAATGGGGAAGTTTTGCCTATATGGTCATGCCTTTTGGACTGAAGAATGTGCCTGCTGTGTTTTCGTGCATTGTGGTTCAGGCATTTTAGAACTTCATCCATAAATTTCTACAAGTCTACCTGGATGACTGGACAATATATGGATTAGTGAGGGACCATTGTGACAATCTGAGGTTGATGTTTGAGAGATGTCAGTAGTTGAGTATATCTCTCAACATTAAGAAATGTGTTTTCACTACTCCATTTGGCACCCTGTTGGGACATATCATATGTAAAGAAGGCTTACTAGTGGATCCTACCAAAGTTTTCGTTATTGTGGGATTGGGGGAGCCTACCAGCCAGAGTGCCGTGCGTGGATTCCTTGGGCATATGGGTATTAATAGAAATTTATTAAGGGGTATGCCAAGATCACCGTGCCGTTGGAGGATTTGCTGAAGCAAAAAAGTACATTTCATTGGGGAGAGGCACAGTAGATGGAATTTGACACATTGAAGAATAGGCTTATCACCACGCCCATATTACGCTTTCCCTCTTGGGATAATCCATTCCATGTACATGTTGATGCTTCAGGGATGGTGATTGGAGCAATCTTAGCACAACCTGGAGAGGGAATTGTTGACCATCCCTTGTGCTTTGCTAGTAGGAAGCTAACCCCAACAGAACATAATTATACTACCATGGAGCATGAGGCATTATTGATCATCTACGTGCATAAATTTAGGAAATATTTGCTAGTGATGCCTTTTATCTTTTACATGGACCACATGGCATTAAAGTACTTGGTGAACAAGCCCATCTTGCAAGGGTGCATATGCAGGTGGGTCCTATTGTTCCAGGAGTTTGAGTTTATGGTTGTTGTAAAACTGGGTAAGAGTAATTTGGGGCCTGACCATTTATCAAGGATTGACTCAAGGAGAGGACACGACAGAGCATTAAGGATACAATGCCAGATGCACAATTGTTTAGATTGCAACATGTGCACCCTCTGACTTGGAAGATATTGTTGTGTTTCTCAAAATGGGTGTGGCGCTAGAGGGAATGAAGACTTTAGAAAGGAAGCAGTTAGCCATATGCTCATGCCCTACATGTTAATTAGTGGAGACTTATACAAGCTAGGTTGCGATGAGGTTTTACGCCAGTGCGTGCTTGAGCATGAGTGCATTGCAATCATGGAAGAGGCTCATGGTGGAATTGCATAGGGGGACATTATGTAGGGAATGAACACTGGTGTAAGATCCTTCTGCAAGGATTTTGGTGGGAAATGGTTTACAAAGATTGTATCGAGTATTGAAAGGCCTGTGACCACTACCAAGTGCCTTGGTAAACCAGGGAAAAGAGATGAAATTCCATTAAGACCGATTTCCAATGCAGAGCCATTCAAGAAATGGGAAATTCTAACTTCGTAGGCCCTATTTCTCCAGCTGTGCGAAGGACAGGTTCACGCTATATCATTACATGCTTAAATTACCTTACAAGGTGAGCAAAAGTGACACCTACAAGGGGTTGCACAGTGGAAACAACAACTAGGTTCTTATGGGAAAATATAATCAATAGGTATGGGTGCCCACTGAGCTTAACAAGTGATAGGGGTACTCATTTCTTAAATGAGACAGTTAGAATCTTATTGGTAGAATTCATGGTGGCCCATCACAAGACTACCCCTTATCACCCATAAGCTAATGGGACTGTTGAGGCATTTAACAAAATTTTGAATCACACGTTAGCCAAGATTTGTGATGTGGGAAGAAATGATTGGATGACAAAGTTTTTGTTGTGTTATGGTCATATCAGACTACTTATAAGAGACTGAACAAGGCCACACCTTTTCAATTGGTGTTTGGCATGGAAGCTATGTTACCTGTTGAATTCATGTTACCATCACTGTGTATAGCACACGTAAGAGGGTTAGATGATGAACAAGTGCTTGAGGAGAGGATTGAAAAGTTGATGCAGTTGGATGAGAGGTGGTTATTGCTCGCTGGAGTTAAAAAAATAAAAAGATAGGCAGAAGGCATGACATGATAGACACATCAAGAACAAATACTTTGAGGTTGGGTAGATGGTTCTCTTATATGATTCCAAGTTTCTTGCCATCCTGAGAAATTAAAATTCCATTGGTTGGGCTCGTACATTATATCCTATATACTTGATTTAGGATGCTTGCCAGTTACAAGCACTAGATAGAACATGGTTACCAAGCCATTTCAATGGGAGTGGGACTGAATCCCTACTATAAATAAGTCTTCTTTGTGTTTGTAAATAAGGCAATATTGCCAGTTAGCCTAGGATTTTATTTGATGCAGTTTCATTTCTTTGTGTTTACCTTTCTTGTTGCTTTGTTGTGTGCGAGTTTGTGTGCTGGTAGCCACTTATTATTTCAAAAAATGTTTTCCATGCGCATAGGACCATACATCCATTTTTTGTGGGGTAGAGTGATGTGAAAAGTGCTGGAAGTTATGGTTGTTGATGGGAGATGGGTTGAAAAATAAAAAAACATGGATTGGAAGATCATGCGCGTAGAAGAGGTGAACATGAGGGAAGGATGGTGTTAAAAGGATTTATAGAAACCATAAACAAGAATGAAAAGCACATGAACAACATGAGGTGGGCGATGTCAAGAACCAGGATTAGGACACAAAGGAAGAATGCCTTTGGCATTGTATGCACGTGCGTAAGGATCTGTGGTCAGTAAGGGGTTTTTGCGCTCCTGAAGGTTGCCGAATTTTTTCGCGTAGGATTGAGCATGGAGGAAAAGCGCTGAAGGTTAGTGTTGGAAATTTTTTCCTTTATTATAAAAGTATGTTGGTAGGTGGCATGGAATTTATTGTGGAAAAAAGAAAAAAGTTATAAATAGAAGATCAGGGGTGTGTTATTCTTTACCTTGCGTTTTAAGTTATCAAAGAACTCTCACGAACTAGGGCATCCTTGTAAAGAAGGTATGAGAAAAATTGTGAACATTTACATGAATAACTAGTTTGATTTGCCATGGCTGAGTTGGATCGACATCTTATCCGAATTCATCCAACTCAGTCTGACATCCCTCTACCTAGCCATACTTTGTTGAACCACTCCCCAAACAAGTCTTCCCCTTTGTAGCCTGTGTCGATGTCTTCATCAAAATTCCTCACCAAGCCCATTCATAGCTCGCAGAAGCAATCCCTTTATGCTAACCCTTTGAGCTCAACCCATCCATTGTGTTTGTTTTGAGCTCCCACAATGTCATGTTCCTTCTAAATTATTTTCCGTGTAGTGTGGGATTGACCCCTCAATTCAACGATCTATGTGTTCCTCACACTTTGCAACGCAGACCCAGCTCACCCGAGCCCTAACATGATTCGGCTCACTGAGTAGTTCATTGAGCTACTCGACGAGTCACCACTAGCCTCCCCCTTGCTCCACACTTCCACCTCATCAAGCTACTCGCTAAGTAGCTCGGTGAGGTGTTTTTAGCTTGATGGCCCTTCTAAGGCCCAAAATGCAAATTTTAATCTCTGAGGCGTACTTTTTTTATTTTGTGGGAATTTTCACATGCTGAGGGCCCGATAGGGGTTGAATGTGGAGAATTTTTTTGACGCGTCATACTTTATCCATTTTTCTTGTCCCTAGTCTGTTGTGGGCCTGGTTTGGCAAATTTTTCCTATAGAGCAAAAATAGTCAACAAGAACCATATAAATATAAAGTTATGAGACCATAATGAGGGACCAAGCACTAGGCACTACTGTCATCACCTAAGGTTGCATCCATCAAAGGCTCCATTTGCATCCATCTATGTCCAACACAAGGCACAAGGATGGTTCATCTGCATCACATTGCATAAGAGGGAAGTTTATTCTATTCCATCCACCATTTTATTACAGTTCTACACATAATTATTGCTCTCTACTTTCACAAAGTGTGACTAGCACAAGAGAACCTAGGGCATGATTACACACACAAGCACACAAAACTACATAATGTATGAGATGTAGTGTAACATTCAATTAGTAATTCCACCATTTTGGACGCTGAGGACAATCTGACCCCTTCATATGCATATTTTTTTTTAGGGGTTTGATGTTTGGTCTTGGGGATTTTAGAGGTCTCATCTTAATTTTTTATTTTGAGTGACATATCGCACAATCCAACAAAGCTAGTGTGGTAGGAAGAGAACACAGGAGGTCACTTAGTGACACATTAAAGGAGGTTTACCAAGTTTTTTCACAGACCAGGGCACCCCTGTACCTATCTAGGCATTCCAGTCCACTCAGATTTCCCAGATCTACACTTTTCTAGACCTCGACACAGTCATTCCCTCCTCCTATTTCTACAGCCATCTCTATGATAGCCTAAAAAGCTCATCGAATCAGATGAGTTATTTCTAACTCTCTTTGCACTCTAGGGTTTTACATATCTACTTTCTTAGTTTTTTTATTATTGGTAAATAGTTTTTTTAAAGGGACTATACCCTTGTATACAAAAAGGGCCTAGAAGCCAGAATAGGAATGAAAAACATTATAAGAAGGATCAAGATCTAGATAAGACATAAAAATTTAGTGAAACCAAAGAACAGTTACCCCAAAACATCAAACCAGTTCGAACACTGTAGAAGAGCAGCCAAAAAACAACAAAAAATAGCAAAAAACACGACAAAACTCAGCAAGAGCAGAACAAATCCACAATTACTTCTTGGCAGCTTTGGAAATTCTGGATTTAATAGTCTACCAGGAGGTGAACATAGCCAATGCTGTCATGTGAGTAGGGTCAGTAATATCTAGCTGTTGAATGGTTTGTTTGCTTTCTTTTTCCGTGCCCCACAAAGTTGCTGGTACTCCACTAAGATTAGAGATGCAGTGGACATGCTGCTTAATAAATTCCTCGATTGCACTAAATATAGCCATATTATGATCATGATGAGTCTTGGTTTTCCCTATTCGGTTTTTCAGGGAGTAAAGTTTTTTGTGATATCTTCAACCTGTTTGTTGTCAATATCAGCCTCCTCCTCCTTCATCCTCTTACCTTTTTGCTTAGTCAAGTTTTTGACTTCTTCTTTCAGCAGCAACATGTCAGTTTCTAAAGATTCTAGCATTTTAATGGAGCTCTCAGTGTGTGTCTCCTGAGAACATGTACTGCTAATGTGAAGGAGATTGTGAGCAACCTCTAAGTCCTGAGGAACGTTCCCCGAAATAGGGGTATCCAGGTTTAGTCTTTTAGAAGACCTAGTTATAGGTCTGGTCGAGGTGGAGGCAAAGGGGGTGGGAGTAGAGGTGGGGGGATGACAAGGGGAGCCGAGAAGGAAGTCATAGGGGTAGCAGCAGCGGTGATGGGGATAGAAGGAGTGGTATCGACAGCGGTGAGGGGAAAAGAAGGAACAGAGATGGGGGAAGTTGGAATGTTGGGAAGCTTAAGAAGATAGTTTATGCAGCAAGAAAATGAGACCTTGATGCAAAGGGACCGCACGAGCATGCTTTTGGAACTCCAAAATGGAGTGCTCAAGAGAATTAAGTAGATAATGAGGGAAACATACCATGTAATTTCTGCGGAAGTGATTGAGGAACACAAGATGTTTTAAGGGCAGTGTGACAAATCTCCCTTCTAAAGAGATGTATCTCACCATCATACAGGTGACCTCGTCAAAAGGCAGAGGGATAAAGCTGACCTGCAAACCCACCGTGACAAATACCAGTTTCTCATTGTCGTCCACAAATTTCCTCTCCTCAGCTGGCCTATCAATCCTTTTATTGAAAAATCGGTACCCATCCATTCCAAGCCTAGTAGCTTCGGCGATTAAATCTTCATTGATCAAATTTTTTTGTCTGCCATATTCAAATTTGCGGTCTTCCAATCCTTCACAAATTGCACTAAAATGCTTTGGTCGTGACCCTGTATCTTCTCAATAAAATTAGTAATGCCTCCCTGGTTGAGAAGATTCCAAAGCTCTTCATTATTCTTCCACTTCGGGTCCGCGCTAGGCTCGATCTTACAAGGGGCTCCTCCCATTTTCATCAGGCTTAAGAGATTAAAAGTATAAAATTCAAAATCCCTATGAGGAATTCTACAATAGCCATAGTTTCCAACCCACTTTTCTCTGTTTTTTCTCACGCAATGGGAATGATGAATAGTGTAGCTATTGCTATCATAACACTTCCCACGAATGCCTGTGTAAATGTTGCTCTGTACCTGTGAGATCCTGCATGCGCGAGCATCAACCCCCTTAGAAACCCACTTCAGATCATCATCAGCCTTACTACAGACTTGAAAATCCGTAAAAAACTTTTTAATAGCTATTATAGGCATAATATTTTCCGCATGTGTGGCTTTAATCTTTAGATAAATCCACTTTAAATCATCATTATACTTTCTATATCCTTGATTGCCCGTCAATATCTGCTTAAGAGTTGTTTTAAACTTATCCGTGTGTGGGAAAGTCTTATTCATAAAGACCCTCTCGAAATGCTCATTAATCTTATTCCAAATTTGCATGCCCATAAGTATCCGCTTGTATGCTGTTTTGAATCTGCTCAGGAATGTGATCACTATTATCTCAAGTAATGTGATTAACATTTATGCCATAGTTAGCCAATGCATCTGCCACCTTGTTACCCACCCGGTAAGTATGCTTGATCCGAATATTATTGAAGGTTTGGAAAATACTTATGGACTCCGAGATGAAGTCCTTGATGTTCCAACTTGGAGACGAACATTGATTAAGATGATTAATGATATTAAGCGAGTCTCCTTCCAAAATGAGATTTTGGATATTATGAGTCTGAGAAATTCTAAGGCCCCATAAAGTAGATAATGCTTCAACAAAATGATTAGTTTGTATTCCCATTTTACCGGCATTAGTAGCAACCAAACTTCCTTTATGATCCCGGATCACTCCTCCCCCAGCTACAATTCCAGGGTTACCCTTAGAGGCCCCATCAAAGTTCAACTTACACCAGTTGAGATTAGGAGGATGCCAGTGTATCAAAGATCTGTCAATATTATTACCAGAATTATTTCAGATATTGTCAGCTCCAATCTGCCATTGGGACAAGATATGCTCTTCATTTTCTGGATAACTCTTGTTCTTGGGGGTTTAAATCTAGCAATATTCTCTTTAATAGCACTAGAAATTTTCCCAATACTAAGCTTATAATTATGTTTACTATTTCTAAAGATGATATCATTTCTATCTTTCCATATCCTCCAAATAATATGAGGCATTACCAAATTCTAGAGCCTTCTCACAACACAATGTTTATAGGGTGGGCTCCATTGGGTCCAGAACTGACTGAAATCCTTCGGAACCACCCAGGAAGCTTTAAAATTAGAGAGGGAAAAAATCCACATTTTGGTAGCATATTCACAATGGATAAACAAATGACTTATATATTCAAAGTATTTTTTACACAGATGACACCTATTAGGCATTATAAAACCTTTTCTTATCAGGTTGTCAGTGGTAAGAATTATGCCCCTGAGAGCAAGCCAAAAGAAAAAGTTAATTTTAGGTGTTAGCTCATTCATCCAAATTTTACTCCATTTAAACTCAGTTTGACTATTGTCGAAAAAAGTATTATAACCAGTTTTAACAGAGTAGTTCCCATAAATAGAACTACTCTAGACCAACTCACCCTTAACTTCCATCTAACTTAAGGGGATAAGGTCCAACTGATCTTGCAGGGAGGAAATAGTTTGGATCAGATCATCTCTATCCACATAAAGTTTTTTCCATTTCTTTTTGTTTCCCTTTCTTTCAATATAATCCTTGATTCTAGTGCCATACTTACTTTTAAGACTATCTTTGACTGCTCCAAATCTGTCCATAAGGCTACAATTAAACCAGTTATCATCCCAGAATTTTATATCACAACCATCTCCCACTTTCCACTTACTTCCTTGTTTTATGAAATTTCTGCTCTTCACTAAGTTATTCCAAAAAAATGGAACCATAAGGAAGATGCTCATCTTGAAGAAAAGAAAAGACATCTTGTTGATTAAGGTATTTAGCCTTAACTAATTCTATCCAGGGTTTCTTCTCAGATAGCATTCTCCAGCCCATTTTCATAATAAAAGCCTCATTCATTTTCTTGATGTCTTTTATGCCTAGGCCTCCTATTGATTTTGGAGTACAAATCTTATCCCAAGCAACTAAGTGATATTTAAACTTCTCCTCCATGCCCTGCCATAAGAAGTTTTTTTGAATCCTCTCAATTTTTTCTCTGAAGGCAAAAGGGATCTTATATAGAGACATGATATAGATAGGTAGATTTTGAAGAGTGCTTTTTATGAGCAGGCATTTACCAGCACTAGAAAGAATGGCTCCTTTCCATCTAGCCATTTTTTTTTTGAAATCTCTCCAACAGATCATTCCACACCTTGGTAGAAACTTTTTTAGTGCCTAGAGGGAGTCCTAAGTAAGTGGCTGGAAGTGCACTTATTTTACATCCCAGAATTTTTGCAATTTTAAGCTGTCTTTCCTAAGGAGTATTGAAGAAGAAAATGGAGCTTTTATCATAATTGATCTCTTGCTTAGAAGTAGCTTCATAAAGTTACAGAATAGCCTTGGTAGCCTTAGCTTCAATGACATATGCCATTAAGAGAAGAATTGTATCATCTGCAAATTGCTGATGAGAAGTTGCGTGACTGATGGAAGTGGGCTTTGAACCTTTCAGAAGACTGTCAATAACTCCTTTACCAATTGATCTACTAAGACTATCTACCATAAGAATGAAGAGCAGGGGGGATATGTGGTCCCCTTGTCTTAGCCCTCTGCTACTTGTGAAAAAGCCCACTGGCTCACCGTTAACCACCACTGAGAATCTGACCGTAGTGATGCAAGCCTTAATAATTTTTTTGAATTTAGCAGGGAAGCCAGATTTAATTAAAACTTTGTCTAGCAGGGAAGCCTTAATATCTACTTTCTTAGTTGCTTAGGTCATTTGTCCTTATTTTGTTAGCTCTTATTTACTATTGCACTTCTTAGATTAACTCTTAAATCTACATTTTAATTAATCATTTTAGTAAACCCCACATTCAACACTACCTTCCCCTTAGGGATCTTTTTCTCTTCTTTACTATGGCTCACTCTTATGATGATTTTACTGAGGCTCATATAGAATTACTTTTACATGTTTCTCGTGAGGAAGCTACAAATTTTGAGGAACTTAATTATTCTACAACCATCTCTACTTCCATGGTTTCCCAACCGCTTGTTTCCATGCTTCCTCCCATTTCTACTATTATCATTTCTGTTATTAATCCTAAAAATCATTTCACAACGCCTCTTGTCTCTCATACATGACAAGTTTCCTCCATTGGTACTTATGACCTATCATCTCTCTATCAAGACCTACGCAACGTTTATCTACCATACCACCCATGTTAGAGCATGGTCATACACTTTCATCACCACATCCATTGGATGAAGGACCTTCATCCTTCACTGTCATTGGATAGTTCATTCACTCACGCATACTTGGGGGGCACAACATTCACACAACCCCCCAAACTTAGCATCATCTAACACCAAAGCATAGTATACGCCTAACATGGACATATTGCATCCTCTTTGCATTATGCACTCATCCACACCACACATAATTTTACTATTACCCGATGACACACTCTTGTGCTTCTGTTCACACTTGAATATTGATGGCATACTACACATAAACCCCACACACTACACAATAGGTACTAGACATTGTGTTTCTTCACATATATCACGTCATATCTCTTACATCTTTCATCATACAATTTGTATTTAGTCTACCCCATTTCATTGTTGTGAAATTTGCACATCCATATATCATATTATTATTCATCATACACATGTCCTAATCCTATTCTCTACAAGTCTAGCATTACATCCTACTCATTCTACATACTACATCACATGCATCTTCACACTACTAGTTTATCTACACACATTGCATTACATATTATTCATTGTGTATTACACATCTTACACTTTGTATGGTCGTCTATCATCATCAAACATACTAAATATTCTCCTACACACTGCACTCACTACCCTATGATGCAATTTAGTTCCTTGGTCCATACTCGACTACTGAGGGTTTACCAATCAAATGGACCTTATCATATACACACATTCATCACTTGACCCCCTATCATGTGAGATTACTAGGTTAGTGACATACGTTATAGGAAAAATAGTCACCTATTCCTTCATCTTGTAGTGGTACACTATAGTAAAAAAATCACACACTTTAGACATTATTTAGTCCCAGTCTCATACTAATATTCATATGGTTTTTGAGTAAAGAAAGTACTAATTAACCCATGTCTTTTGGCCATTTTAATTTGATTTCTGTTGTCATTTCCGACCTTCAGCACATACTTTCCTAGTCTGTTTTTGTCATTTGGCATCATTTTACAATTAACTGGGGTGTCTAACCTAATACTGGGGCACCATAGGCACCCTAGTCCCATTTGGGGCGCCCTTATCCTTTCTACACTTTCCCGCCACTTTTGGGAATTTTCTAGCTATTTGAGATTTCTATCTTTTTAGTGGTCGACCTTTTTGGGGTTAATTACGAAATTAGAACAAGACAACCATATAAATATAGAGTTATGAGACCATAATGAGGGGCCAAACACTAAGAAATACTATCATCACCTAAGGTTGCATCCATCAAAGGCTCCATTTGCATCCATCTAGCTCCATCACAATGCACAAGGTTGGTTCATCTGCATCACACTGCATAGGAGGGAATTTTATTCTATTCCATCCACCATTCTATTACATTTTCTACACATAGTTATTGCTCGCTACTTTCACGAAGTGTGACTGACACAAGAGTAACTAGGGCATGATTGCACACAACACATAGAACTACATGGGGTCTGAGATGTAGTGCATCGCTCAGTTAGTAAGACCACCATTGTGGCATTTGAGGTCTTTTCTTCATCATCGATTACCAACGACATACGACATAGTGAAGTGAAGTTAGTGCGACATGAAGCAAAGGCAAGAAACCATCGAGTGACACCTCGAAGAAAGGTTACATATATTTTTCACATACCAGAGCACCCATATTATAGACTAGGGCGCCCACAGGAACCTCTCTACCTATCCAGGCATCCCAGTCTACTTAGATTGACTAGATCTGCACTTTTCTAGACTTTGGCACAGTCGTTTCCTCCTCCTATTTCTCCAGCCATATCTATGACACAGTCCAACAAGCTCGTTGAATTAGTTGATCTCTTTCTAACTCTCTTTACACTTTAGGATTTCACATATTTACTTTCTTAGTTGTTTGGGTCATTTTCTTTATACATTCATTTGTTATTTACTAATGTCCTTAATATTAGATTAACTATAGAATTAGTCATTATTCCACATTTTAGTTAATCATTTTTTTGAACCCCACGTTCAACACTACCTTCCTCTTAGGGATCTGTTAAGAAAAATAGATATTATTATTATTAGTGTGAGCATTAGTGAGTGTTTATTAGTTGTCTACTAAAAAACTCAGAGTGATTTGTGGGATTGTGTGTGAGTTGTCTTTGATAACATTTGACTCCTAAATATTAGGATCAAGCTATTATATAAGAGAACACTGATTATTGAATAATATTGACCCAAGTTTTTTTATCATATTTGTTTTTGTCTCCTGTATTTTGTGTTCTCTGCATATTTTGGTTTTTAGATCTGGTTAATCAACTTCATCTGGTATCAGAGCAGGGATTCTAGGATGAGAGTCTTTGAATAAAACTTTCTCATCGCAATGTCCACGGCCTAGTAAGGTGGATATACTAATTGCATCATCCTACGTATTGGAGCATTCTGCCTGTAAAATGAATTGTTTTATGTGCTCATTGTATAGTTGTTGGTGTAGATTTCCTAGTTCTTCTTCCTATGCATTCTATTGGTCAGCCTATGTATTGCATTGCCATTCTGGTAACTTTGATCGGCTCGTGTATTGTATCACGGTTCTGGTAACTCTGCGTTTTTTTTAATTTTTTGCCATTTTTGGACATACTGAAAAAAAAGATAAGGGGAAAAATAAATTTTTCCATTTTTGGAAAGGGTCCAAAAAGATGCCAAAATTAGAACTTGGAAGTGTCATATCTTTCACCTCGTAACTCAGATTGAGGTGATGTTGTTTTTTCAAGATCTTTGCATTGATCCTGTTCTTTCAAGATCTTTGCACTGATCCTATTCTTTTTGCTACTGGATAAAAAATGTTATTTTTCCATTTTTTGGCAAATAAAAATAAAATCTCATTTTTTTTTGACGCACTTTCACTTGTACGTGACGTCCTTAGTGAGGGGGTGCATTATCGGTTGAAACTAACACCCAAGAGAATTGTAATATGAGCCTAAAAGATACATTTTATAACTAAGTAGCATCACACTTGGAGGCTGGAGGCAAAGGAGGAGGAGGAAAATTGCATCTCTTGTTAGTCACCAACAAAGAGATTGCTGCATTGTATTGGTGATATTTATTTTTCAGTTGTGTTTCATTTTGTAAATAAAATTTGTTAAAACAAGTACATGATTGTATCACCTGCATTAGTCAGGATGTGATGGGGGTTAAAGAGATACTGGCATATAATGACATGGTTTTTGGTAAACCAGCAAAACCAATTGGTTGTAGGTAAACCACGGAGAAACCTTCATTGGTTTTATTGTAACCATGGAAAAACCATTTCTTAGGTTTGTGAATCCTTGGAAAATCACATAGTCATTGTTAGATGCAGTATATGATGATGCCTTCCCCATGTTCACACTAAGGGGGTGATTGTTAGGAAAAATAGATATTATTATTATTAGTGTGTGCATTAGTGAGTGTTTATTAGTTGTCTACTAAAAAACTCAGAGTGATTTGTGGGATTGTGTGTGAGTTGTCTCCGATAAGCTTTGACTCCTAAATATTAGGATCAAGCTATTGTATAATAGAACACTGGTTATTGAATAATAGTGACCTGATTTATTTATCATATTTGTTTTTGTCTCTTGTATTTTGTGGTCTCTGTATAATTTGGGTTTTAGATCTGGTTAATCAGCTTCAGGATCTTCTTCTTTCCTTTACTATGTCTCAATCATCTTATCCCTCTTTCACACCCACTAAAGTTTCTGGTATAACCACTACTGCTACTGATTTCATGCAAGTGCGTAATCAACATCCTCCTCACTTTATTGTGCCTAGGGATGACTCATTTATCAATGTAGTAACTACTCGTCCTAATCCTCCTATGGCTCCACCCGCTACTATTCCTCCACCCATTACTTCGGTTGATCCT
Organism: Taxus chinensis; assembly: GCA_019776745.2. Classification (NCBI taxonomy): domain Eukaryota; kingdom Viridiplantae; phylum Streptophyta; class Pinopsida; order Cupressales; family Taxaceae; genus Taxus; species Taxus chinensis. The sequence continues at coordinate 67,971,834 of CM034151.1, forward strand.
CTTACAACTTTTAAGGGCTATGACATTATTAAACAAATTTAAAATATACCTGCTAAGATTTCTCTTTATGACTTATTTTGTAATGCGCCTGACTGCTGCCAAACACTCAAAGCATCCCTTTGTGCCATTCACATAGAAAGTGACAACTCGGTGGTAGCATTTGCACGCCTCATACAGTCTCTTCACAATTTGCCACATGCCATATCTTTCACTGACGAAGCTATGTCACCTTTTGCTAAAAGCAATCAGTGTGCACCTTTGCTAATTATTATTATTTTTATCACAACTTGTATTGAATGTGTGCTTATTGATAATGGATCATCCATCAACTTATCTGCTTATTCCCTTTTAAAGCAGTTGGGTATTAATGATACTCTCATTTCTAAAAATTATACTATCATCCGAGGCTATGACTCTACCACTCGTACATGTTTAGGGACTATTTCATTACACGTCCGGGTTGGGCCTAAAATTGTTCTCACCGAATTTTAAGTTATAGATGCCCCATTCTAATTCAATCTCTTGTTAGGTAGACCGTGGATTAATGTAATGCAAGCAATTCCATCCACTAATCACCAATGTGTCAAATTTTTGCATGATGGATATGAACACACTATAACTGAAGATCCAGAGCCATTCAAATATTGTCGCATAGACCATATTACTACTATGCCCATACCACCTTCACAACGTATTCCACATAACAACCTCGACACATATGACATTGGTCAATCTAACGATTCACAACATTTTTCTACCACTACAAATACTCCACCTATTTCCACTCACACTATGACCATTATATCACCTACAATCTTTGCACATATCAACATTGCTTCTCCACATATTTCGACACCTTCCATTCCTCTGTCTAGTGCACCACCTACTAACATACTCAATAACGTCACACAACGTAATGGTGCTAACACCGATGATTCAAAGGATTTTGATGACGAATTCGATGATATCTAACTTACTGACGAAGCATTATGCCAACTGAATTTCAACCCTCTCAGTGTATATGTCTCTTATTTCGAAGACACCTTTATGGCCGATGTCCCTTGTGAATATAGATTCAAAACCCCTCCTACAAATTCTACAATAATTTATTAGGGATCTAGAAATGCCCTAGATAGTGTTTCATCTGCACCGTATGCATTACCACCTCCTCCTTTCATGTGCACATTGTTCATTAACAAATCATTTTGGCATCATATCCTAGTTGACCACACTTGTCCAGATACTATTTTCACACATGAGGTCTTTGTTAGGATTGGCATGACACTTAATGAAATCTTACAACCTTCGCATTCACCACATCTTTATCATGGCTATTTTCACATTACAACTGCCTATGGCCGATTCTCTACTCACACTGGGACAATCTTGGCTTCACTATGTTGGTGTTACTTTATACACAAACCATACTTCACTCACATTCCCTATTCCATTTGGAAATATTTTTATTACTGATGACTCATCTCCCACTTACACTCGGAATATTTCTCGTTGGCATGCACATGGTTGTCCACCAATACCATTTACTAATGAAGAACATGCAATGAGTGTATACACATTATGCTGCAATGGATCTTTGTACGACATGCCTCACTCTATTACTTACCAGGTCTTTGATGCTGCTTCAATAGGTTTTTACCATGACAACGATGATCTCCTCAATAGTGGTTCATAGTCACATTCCCCACTACACACTTGGGGGGCATGCCATTAAACACAAATTCTCCCTGCCACATCTTATCTTGGAAATATCTATCATCTTCACATTGTCATACATCACTCTCACTACATAGGCACATTGATCTAGGCATTAACATTGACCATTACCCGATGATACACTCTTGTGCTTCGGTTCACACTTGATTGTTTAGGGATTACTACACCTGAACCCCACACACTGCACAATAGGAATTACACACTACATCTCTTCACACGTCTCGTGCCATATGTATTACATATTACATCATACACTCTACATTTAGTCTACATCATTTGCACATCATACATCATACTAGTCATCATTAAAAATGTATCACACTTTTAGGGTCTACATCATATAATCCTCATCTTATATACCACATAGCATGCACCTTACACTTTTAGTCTACTTACAAAACTTGCATTGTGCATTTATACATAATTGATTGTCTACACACCATACTAGTCTTTATCATATGTGTCACACTCCTATTGTTTACAAGTCTAGCATTCCATACTCCTCATCTTGCATATTACATAGTGTACAAACTCAAATTACTAGTCTATGTACACACCTTGTATTGCATCTTACACATCATAATCTATATGTTTTACACATCATATGGTCGTCCACTCATCAGACAAACTATATTATCTTCTATGTGTTGTACTCACTACCCTATGATGCACTTTAGTTCCTCGGTCCATACTCGACTGCTAAGGGTTTACAAATCAAATGGACCTCATCACCCTCACACATTCATTGCTCAACCTTCTATCATGTGACATTACTAGGTTAGTGACATATGATATAGGCTAAATGGTCACCTATTCCTTCATCTTGTAGTGATACATGTTTTAGGCTATATTACCACTCCTATTCATCTCATCGTGCTATACACTTTTGGCTGCATCCTCACACATTCATTTGTAGGTCACATATCATAAAAAAACATAAATATTCATCACAACGCACTACATACCACACATTCTTTGACCACATCCCAATTACACACTCTCGTTTATGGTTCATTTTTAACTGTTGAGGGGGAAAACCAAATGAACCTCATTTCATACAAATCCATTTACTTGAGGGGCACGCGGATCCTACCATCCATCTTGCATTTCATTCCATACATCGACAACATATTGCATATCTTGGTTGCTTTTACTCTTGCTTACATTTTATTGTATATGGTCATTTTATTACACATGCTGGTTAGATCTCTTGTATGTCATTTATTAATACCATACACTCATGCACATTCACGTCTTTTCCTAGTTGTGATCACAGACATAGGTCTCTTGCATGCAATATGGATGCTTGCCTCCTACCACTCCTACAATGGTCATTAGGGGCATCCATATTTGTCAATTACAGGTGTTATTGTTTCAATCTGTACTTAACACTTTACATCACTTGCTTATACACGCTTTTGACATATGAGTTATATTTCTAACATGCTAACCAGTGTTTCATGTGCAACATTTGTTTGCATGATTATTTTATTCCATGGTTATTTGTTGTTTGTACTTACTTATTTTGTTTGCTATTGCTTGTGGGCCTTGCCCGTTGTTTGGTGTGCACACTTGTTTGTTTGTATGCGGCCATTGCAGCGTTGAGTGTCTTGCGAAATTATGAGTGATGTCCCATGTTTGCCACCTGCTTTGGAGGTATATTTATTTCTTGCATGCTTTCTTGTATTCTAGCTTACACACTATTTGCATAGTGAACATTTGTATTTTACATGAATGCTTGTTTGTACTAACACTTGTTTCTAGCCACTTGTTTGTGTGTGCCTTGGTTTCCACCAAGTGCATTCCCTTCCCCCTACATGGCACAGTTATGTGGTTGGTTTTGGGGCCACATTCTCCTATCAGCAACGTCGCATGCACCCCCAAAGATGGGGGGCATCATGTTGGGTTTTACATACTATACAATGCTTATACATCGATTCAAGTCAGTTTAGTTTCCACCCTTGGCATTGTGGGTTATACAACGAGTCAGTTCAGACTAGTCTATGAACCTCATACATAATGGATTTTATAGGACATGGTTGTCCTTAGCATTCTTGGGAGTAGTTATAGGTTACATGACACAACATATTTTCTCTCTACACTACTTCATCCAGTGGTGTCAGATCGCCCAAAAACCTAGGTAGTATAGAGATCTCTTCATACAAATTTAGAGACGCAGTTACAGGTTGGAGAATAATGTAGCTTTCTCCCTACACTTCTTCGGCCAAGGTGGTGTGAGATTGCCTAAAAAAATTGTTGTTCCAATTTTAATTTATGTACTTTACATTTACATGCTTTCACATACATATACATGTGTTTTTTAAATGCATTTTTACATATACATTTGTATTTGACCACTTGATCATTTTCTCCTTACAGGTCCATCCGTATGAGAAACAAACAGCCAACAACTGCAACAACTACAATAATGGGGGCAAAAACAACATTTTACGGTAACACACACAATACTAACCATACAGGTACATCACACACATTGTAAACTACACATGCATTTCTGCCCTAGGTCCACTCTCACAAATTTTTGCACTTTTGCATCTTTAATTTCCACAGTCCACTATTTTCTCATTCCATGCTTTGTCTAGTCCATAGACAAACTTTCTACATCAATCTACATGGACATCATGTAACACATTGTTCTCCTTTACTAGTTCTGAATTTCCGCGACAAAAACCTTCCAGGCAAAACTAACGTAAGGGGAGCAAGTAAGACGGGAAATGCAGACACAAAAAAACAGCCACGACGAGAAGTTTACCAAAGCTTAGGTAAGGAAAGATGGTAAGTGCAGAAAAAGGGAGTAAGAGCACGAGAATGAAAGCGAAGAGGGAGGATGAGGGAAAGAAGAGAACGAATGCAGGGGAAAGAAGAAACAAAGGACAGCGAGCGACACAATCGCGGAGGGAGAAAGAAGGCAAATGAGCAGACGGTGCGCAGATTGGATGAGGGGAACAAAAGGAGAGATAAGAAGGGCCAAAAGAAAGATCGAACTAAAAGAAAACGGGGAGGGGGGGAAGGTGGGGAGCCGTACGAGGAACTGGGGAACAAAGAGGGGCGGATAGCGAAAAAGAGCGACCCAGCCCACAGAATTAAAAAAATATCGAAAAGTAAGGCGAAGCAGGCAAACGGATGGGGGCGGGGGGCCCATTAATAAACGAACGACGAACGGCAGAGCAAAAGTAAGCCGAATGACGAAGGGGGCAAGAGAGGGACGGGGAGGAAAGAAAGTAGGAGGAGGGTCAAAAACAGAAGGGGGAAGGGACGGATTTAAACAACACCGCAGCGGGGACGGCACAACTGATAAACAAAGGTGAGGGAAGGGTGAGTAGGGGGGGAAGTCGGAAAGAAAAATCGAATGGAGAGGAAAGGCAGAAGAAATGCAGAGACAAGCCACGGTAAAGAGGGATACCGTCGACTCAAGGCAAAGCGACGAAACGTAGGACTTCAAGCGATAAAACTATAAATTGGGGCAATTTGTCAGCAACACCACACTTTAGAAATTTTTAGTCTCGGTCTCATAATATTTAGTCATATGGTTTTTTGATAAGAATTACGAAATTAACCCTGTCTTTGGCCATTTTACTTTGATTTATATCGTCACTTCCAAACTTCAACACATAATTTCCCAGTCTATTTTTTTTGTTTGGCACTATTTTACCTTTAACTGGGGCATCCAGCCCAATACTAAGGCACCCAAGGCACCCTGGCCCCATTTGGGGCACCCTGAGCCTTTCTACACTTTACCGCCACTTTTTCGGCACCTTCTAGCCATTTGAGATTTTTATCTTTTTAGTGGCCATTCTTTTCGGCATTAATTACGAAATTAGAACAAGAGAACCATATAAATATAAATTTATGAGACCATAATGAGGGACCAAGCACTAAGAACTACTATCATCACCTAAGGTTACATCCATCTAGCTCCATCACAAGGCACAAGGTTGGTTCATCTATATCATATTACATAGAAGGGCAGGTTATTTTATTCCATCCACCATTCTATTACATTTTCTACACGTACTCATTGCTCGCTACTTTCACAAAGTGAGACTTGCACAAGAGAACCTAGGACGTGATTGCACACACACAAAAAACTACATTGGGTCTGAGATGTAGTGTAACGCTCAATTAGTAAGACCACCATTGTGGCAGATGAGGTCTTTTCTTCATTACTGATTACCAGTGACATACAACAAAATGTAACGAAGTTAGTGGAATAGGAAGTGAAGGAAGAAACTTCAACAGCGATGCCGTCAAGGAAGGGTCATAGTTTTTCTCAACAGTCCAAGTCCCAGATTCAACTTAGGGTGCCTAGCACCCTGTACCTATCTAAACATCCCAGTCCTCACATTAACCAGACGATAAGGTTTGGGACTTAGGACACATTCCTTGCCCCATCCTCTGATTTCGCTGAACCCGCTTTGACATAGTCCCAACAAGCTCAGGCGAAGCAAAACTGGTTTCTGTCTAACTCTCGGTGGCACGTTAGGGGTTTTATACATTTACTCTCTTAGTTGCTTGGGTCGTTTTCTTTATACATTCATACCTTCATTTCAGTATTTTCTCACATACTTTCATTTCAGGCGTTCAACTATAATAATACTTTTTACATATATACATGCATATTTGACTTCATGATCGTCTTCTCCTTGCAGGTCTGACCGTATGAGAAACAAGTACTCAACAACAACAATAACAATGATGTCAATGGAAACAATAACATCTTACGGTAGCAAACACACCATACTAAAATATAGGTACATCACACACATCGAAAACTACACATGCATTTCCACCCTAGGTTCACTCTCATCACTATTCTCTCTTTTACATCTTTAGTTTCCACAACCATCATCTTTTTCTCACTCCACACTTTGTCTAGTCCTTCGGCACATTTTCTACATCACTCTAAATAGACATCAGGTACGCATCTCTATCTAATTTATGTTGTCAAGCATTCCGATCACCAACATAAAGTGGGGAAAAATGTAGACACAAAATCATGCACTTTAAACATTATTTAGTCCCAGTCTCATACTATTATTCATATGATTTTTGAGTGAAGAAAGTACAAATTAACCCCCGTATTTTGGCCATTTTACTTTCCTTTCTATCATCACTACCAACCTTTAACACATACTTTTATTATCTATTTTTTTTCATTTTACATCCTTTTAGCCTTGACTGAGGAACCCGAGCTAGTATTGAAGCGCCCTGATCCTTTTTCCACTTTCCCACCACTTTTTGGGAACTTTCTAGCCATTTGATCATTCTATATTTTTTGTGGTCGGCCTCTTCGGGGTTAATTACGAAATTACAACAAGAGAACCATATAAATATAAATTTATGAGACCATAATGAGGGACTAATCACTAGGCACTACTATCATCACCTAAGGTTGCATCCATCAAAGGCTCAATTTGTATCCATCTAGCTCCATCACAAGGCACAAGGCTAGTTCATCTGCATCACACTGCATAAGAGGTAAGTTTATTCTATTCCATCCACCATTTTATTACATTTCTACACATAGTTATTGCTCACTACTTTCACAAAGTGTGACTGGCATAAGAGCACCTAGGGTATGATTGCACACACAAGCACATAGAACTACATTGGGTTTGAGAAGTAGTGTAGTGTTTAGTTAGTAAGTCTACCATTGTGGCTGATGAGGACAGTCTGACCCCTTCATATGCATCTTTCTTTTTTAAGTGGTTTAATGCTTGTCTTGGGGTTTTGTAAGTCTCATTTTCATTTCTAATTTCTAGCGACATATTACGTAGTCCAATGAAGCTAGTGTGGCAGGAAGAGAACACAAATTACCACTTAGTGACAACTCATAGGAGATTTACAGAGTTTTTTCACAGACCAGGGTGCCCATATCTCAGACTAAGGCACCCACATGCACCCATATACCTAACCAGGTGTCCTAGTCTACTCAGTTTTCCAATATCTGCACTTTTTTGGACCTCGACACAGTTTTTTGCTCCTCTTCTGTGACACATTCTAACAATCTCTTCGAGTCAGCTGAGTTCTTTCTAACTCTCTTTTCACTCTATGGTTTTACATATCTACTTTCTTAGTTACTTGGGTCATTTATCCTTATTTGGTTAGCTCTTATTTATTTTTGTACTTCTTAGATTAACTCTTAAAATATACATTTTAGTTAATCAAATTTATAGCTCCAAATTCGGTAAAATTGGTCTCTTTGGAAAAATCTCATCCTTCTCTTCATGTTGGCACCAATAAAATCATAAATTGATGGTGTTTACAAAGAAAAGAGGAGAAAAAGAGCTCGACTCATGTTTTTATAGATCAACTAACTCAGAGTCATGCCAATTTCAACTATGAAGTCAAAAAATAAACAATTTTACATGGAAAAATATAAAATGCATGGGAAAAATATTATTCTATTCTTTTGCAAGGCTAAGTTTAGAGTATGATTATTTTTAATCAATATTGTGCAAGGATGATCAACTTAAACTACTTCTCAAAGTTATCTTCTCTTATCTAAATGTTAGCTTGAATTGGAATTATCTCCAAGTGGGTCTTAACTGATGTTGTAACTGAAGATGTTGAGTAGTTCAGCTCCATTTCATTTTCTTATATATACTAGTGCTTTTGAAGGATTAGGAAAGTTTAGTTGAGGTAACTGGTTGCTGCAATTGTTTTCCAAAAGTGCCCATTGTTAATAAAATGATTTTTCCTTTCCATAAATTCTTTGCAATCTTGTGCTTTCATGTAGTTTATTCTTGTAATCTTTCCCTGAATTTATTAAGTTATCTGCTTATGCTACCTTCCCTTATTGCAAGAATAGGTGTTGTGTGTTAATCTTAGTGTGCATGAATATTGTAAGTTGTATATTGTGAGTCATCCCTTAACAAATTTCGATTAATTTTCCTTGAAATTTCACCCAAAATCCTCTATTTTGTGTATGTTTGTTCTTTCATGATCAGTTTGTGTACATATTCATATCAACAGTCTCCAAAAACTCATGATGTATCACCCCTCTTTTAAAATATTTATTTCTAACATGTACCCCCATTAATTTTAGTAGAGATACACTGAAAGGGAACCAACCCTTCAAATCTAGAGATTCAACTCACTCTAGGGATACCCACAACCCATGAGGTGTTTCCATTGTCTATCCACATAATTGATGAGAGAGAAGGAAAAAATCTACCAATCCTCACAAGGGTGTACGATACGATAACAAGCAAAATTCTGAAGAGAATGATGCAAATGAGACAAGAATCGGAGTAGGGATGCAAAAGATATGATTAAAACCATGTAATGTGTATTAGTTCGAAGGATAGGTGTGATTAATGAATATAGTGCATTAAGTAATGGGAAGTTACTATAAATAGTAATATGAAAAAGTGAATAGGTACTTCATTTAATTATTTTGCGAGTGTGATTTGGAGATTTGGGTGTGTAAAGATGCCTGAAGTGAGAGCACCAAGATTAAGGCGGTTTACGATGGTGGTGGTAGTTGTGGCATCATGTATGACAACTGAGCTAGTAAGTGTGATTTTTTTCAAAAAAAGTGTTGAGATTAGTCATTTTTGATGAATTTTTGTAAAAAAATTGTTTTTGAATTTCTCGGTGTTTTGGGCCTAAACAGGAGAGATGAAGATGCGAATGACCTCTAAGACATTAACGCCCAGGAATAGGTGTCAATGACCTGCTCCTGGGTGTTGGCGTCTCCGAAGGCTTGGGTTAAGCTCAGAGTGTTGTAGATGTGAAAATTAATGTTTGTTGATGTTATAAGTAGGTGTGTTTACATATATATGAGATGATAACATGTTATTTTCTCTCAGTTTGTGTTATGTAGAGGGACATCCATTCCAAAGAGTTTCCTGGTGGCCACCATTTGAGTACATTGCTAGGATTGGGGTTCTAAGATGACGAGTAGGTTGTTCTAGACCGTGTCGGCCTACGGAACATATCGAGGATAGGGGATGTGCCCCATAATATGCCTATGACCACAAATTTGTGTGAGATGTGGTGTGCAAATACTTACACCTTTTGGTTACCTACAGGGAGAAGACAATGACTATGGAGGATGTCTGTCATATACTGTAATTATCTGTTGTTGGTGAGATGGTTCAAGTGATGGCTGTGGATGATGCACAGAGACAAATGGGGTTTGTTAGGTAGAATTTTACAAGGAACTTAGTTCATATTGAGGCCCACATTATCCTTGATGTTATTATAAGATCAGGGGCTCCGTAATTGTGGAAGTTCATTACCATTGTGATTGCTTCATAAGTTACAATGGAGGGTGGTGGCGTAGGCATCTTGTATAAGATGCATGATATTTACCATCGTATAGAGGAGGAGGGAACAAGATATGCTTGGGAATGATATGTATTGGCCCATCTGTACCAACATCTATACAGATTTACACAGGAGGAGCACGGGGTGGTATTAGAGCTACCACATTATTACATGTATGGGCCTATGATCATATTGTGATATTGAGGACAATTGGTGGACCACGAGGAGAGTGGGAAAGGCCATTTATATTTTCTAGGAGATATGTAGGTGTTTATGGTAGGAATACGGATATAGATACCTATAGAGGGATGTTATATCGCATGGGGCCAGAGGCCATACCGAGACTACAAAGGATGGCTAGAAGATACACTAGATCTACGATGTATACAACAGACTATGTGGGTAGAGTATAGGTTTCTAGGGTGGTCAAGTTATTCTAGGTAGAGTATTTTTATTTTCAGTTTGGTATGGCCCAGGATGTGCCCCCATAGCCATATGTACGGGTGAGGGCCATTACAACACCGAGGAGGGTTGAAGCTACATTAGGCCCCACAAGAGTGCAACTAGTACCCTGTGGGCTAGATGAGGAAGATGCGGTGATAGAGCCAATAGATTTGGATGACACGAGGTGTACCGAGGCCTACTGTACATGGTGGGCATCACATCGATGGGTATTTTTGTTTCCAATATTTGTAGATGCAAAAAGAGCACTGCTACAAGGAGTAGAGGTGCAAGAATATTCCCCCGATAGCGTAGCGACAGCGATAATAGAGCACAAGTATTTGTATAGTGATGTTTATGATTTTTTATTTGGTTGTGTAATTGTTGTTGTTGGTTAATGCGTTGATCTATGGGTGTAGGTGATGTATATTGGTCGCTGATTGTGGACACATCTATTGCAAATTAACGCGGAATGTACCCATCGATGTACTTATAGGTGGAGGTATGCTAGAGTGTGTGGATGATATCATAGGTGAGCATGCACACTTATTTGATCCAGTGGTGTTAGCGACGGTGATGTTTATTGTGTTGTTGAGAAAGTGAGACAAGGCAAGAGAGGAGACAAAGCGAGCTAGAGACTTTGTGGGTGGAGGTACCTTGGCACAGGATGTATTCATGTGGTTCATGGAGCTATAGGGCCATTTTAGGAGCATTTGACTGAGGTGACTTTATTGCACAGACAAGTAGAGAGATATAGGGGCCGCAATAAACAACACATATTGAGTGGTGAAGCTTCTATTTCTAGAGCTCCTGCAGTTATATATAGTGATATCGATAGTACAATATGATATGTACTGATGTAGCGATGTATGAGGGGTTGCCCCCCAGCATTGGCATTTTTGTAACTATTATTTTACATGATTGATATATATATATATATATATATCTATATATATGTATATGTATATGTATATGTATATGTATATATATATATAGATATACATATACATATATATATATATATGTATATGTATATCTATATATATGTATATGTATATGTATATATATATATATGTATATATATATATATATATATGACCATTGGTATATGCTCATTATACTTGATGTTTTATTGATTATGCGATGTGTTAATTTGGTACACATATGTTGATGTATGATGTTTCGATTATTGATGTGTGATGTTTTGATGATTGTTTTGTTGATTGATTGGCAATGTGTAGTGGTTGATGACGATTAATGATAAGATAATGTATATGATTATAGATGATGTATATAGTGTGGTTGTGATGTGTAATAGATAAATGATGAAAATGTGTACTGTATGAATGATGAAGTAGAAATGAATAATGTGAAAGAGTATGTGAATGAGATGGTCATAATAGTGTAGTGAAGCACGTGTTTATATGATGAAGGGGGGAGGAGAATAACGATGCCCCCCAATGTATAGATGATAAGGTTAATTTATATATGACCATTTAGTGGCCAAGAATGAACCGTAAAGAAAGAGTGTGTCATCGAGAAGTGATATGACAATGTATGCTAGATATATGTGTCAATATAATGTGTAGTGTGGAGATATAGCGAGGTTATTATTAGAAAAAATCCCTCAACAGTCATGTAAGAACCATAAGAACATGAGTGCATCAACGGGGGTAAGGTGATAAAATCAACTACCAAAGACCATACAGAGCATGGAGTGGTGGAGGAATGTGGTTCGTAAGTGACACATGAGTGTATGATCAAACTGAATGTCATGTGGAATGGTGTCAATGATGGGAGATGGAGAAGTGGGAAGTGCAGATATCAATGGCTAAGGAAGTTAATGTGTAGTGATAGTATGGCATGACAGATGAGATGGTGCAGCGGTGGATGGATGAGATTGATAGAACGCATGAGCATAGTGACCTGCGGTGGTGGACAAATAATGACCTTAGAACTAGAAGAAGGAGATAAATCAATAGGAGAAACATCATGCTTGTGTGGGAGTGGAGACATAGACCACTCATGAGAGAGAGCTAAAGGAAATGACACCCTTATCTTCCAATTTTTGTAATTTATCATGAAGGGCACAAAAATCATTGTTTCAATGACCATTGATACAATGATAGTTACAATAAGGTCGATCATGGTGGCATTGTAAGAGATGAGGTGGATGATGTTGATTAGAAGTTAAGTGAATCAAGTGCTTGTCAAGAAAGGCACACAACACATCATGAGTTCTAGCGTGATGATAAAAGTGTAATGGATCTCATGAAGGAGATGTAGTGGTATGAGGTGGATATTGATGCAGTGGAGGAGATGAAGGATGCTTATTCAATGGAGAAGACTGAACTTTATTGTGAGGTGGAGGATATGGAGACCTAGGAGGATGCTTAATAGATGGAAGTGGAGAAGAATTATATGGTATGAAAATAGGATCACGAGGAGGAGGATCTATGACATGTGCAACAATGAGATCATGTTCTAAATCAATGACCTTATAGCACAAGAGTGTGAATGATTCGCATATAGCATATTGCAAATGTTTTTTGAAAAAAATAATCAGACCACGACAAAAGATGAATTGCTTTTCTAAGTCAATGGGCTAAAAAAGTAGTTGATGCATGTAAGCATTGAAGTAAAAAATATAATCAATTATAGGTTATGCTTTTCCTTTCTGTAATCCAGGTAAATGATCATATGTGACTTAAGGGTCGTTGTTGAGTATAAAGCATTAAAGGAAGACTTCTTCCATCTCACCATAGGTACTAATAGATATGAAGGGTAAATGTGTGTACCATTGGATAGCGTCATTAACAAGACTATGTCAAAAGGATTTGAGCAAAAATCAATCATTAGAATGAGAAGCCATAGCTAGATGATAATGCTTAAGATGTAAATATGGATTTCCAGTACCATCAAAACAAGAAAATGTAAGCATAATGAAATACTTAGGGAATGTTGAATTAGGAATATTTTTCATGATAGGGTTGTCATATAAAGAATTTTTATCAATAGAAGCATATTAGGATTTTATTTCAAGTGTGAGATATTGGACCTGAGATTGTAATTGGCCAACAACACGTATGAGTGATAAAATGTCATGTGAAGGAATGGTAGCAAATGTGGGGAGTGTATTGAGTGGATAAAGCTTGCCATTTTGAGTGATCATAGGGATGTCAAGAGAAGAAATTGAATATTTTGATGCTAAGGGAACATTATGTGTGTAGGTGTCGAAGAAGTAACAGGTAGTGAAGCGCAAGGAGTTTCGATAAAATTAGTAGAACTAACATTGACAACATTATTAGGAGATGAAGTGATAGAAGGAGATGAATCAGACATGCTACTAGAGACAATCTCATAATAATATGAGAGCAGAGTAGAAAATTCACATTCAACAGTATGTAAAGAAGTAGAATCATTACTATCATGTGCCTCATCAATATCAAACAAAGATTTGGATGCAAGGATTTCATTAAGTGTATCATCAAAATATAATGAAGGAGGAGAACTAATATGTAATGCATTATTAGAAACATTATCAGAAATGGAAGGAGTATGAGATGCAACTATAGAATCATCCTGACTAGTTTGAGAAATAATATCATGCACATGTTTATTGTCGTCATATTTTTTAACTAAAGCATTATCATCAAGATTAAGCATAAAAATAATAATAACATCATCTAAGTTCTCATTAGAAATAACAGAAGGTGGAGTGTGGATGATTGAATAACAAGGTCTACAACCAGAAAATCTTTCTAGATTGGAAATAATGTTAATAGTGGAATGATCAAAGCTAGTAAACACATTGCACTCATTAGCTAAGAGTTGTCTTTGAGTATCATTTAGAAGAACAATGTTGCAATATAGAGTACTAAGTTTAGTTATGGTTTCCTCATCATAAATAAGATTAATACTCACCTGAGGCGTGAATAGCCTAGGAGGAGAAGAGTTATCCTTAGCCATTAGGGTTTTAGTGGATCCTAGGGAAAGTATTTCTAAGCTAGGAGTTCATAAAAATGATTAAAACAAATATGTATATTTTATTAAAATCTAAATGTAAGAATCTTCTAAAATTGATAAACAATGGAATATAAATGCTCAAGAATTTATTTAATATTAACTATGAAAGGGAATGAGAGGGATAAGGTACCTATCTTAATTTTGCTAATCTTGAAGTGAGTTCGAACCAGAAAATGTGATGGAACAAGGGCACAAACCATCGCAATTAGGCTCAAAAAAATGTAGAGATGCTTGCAATGCCTGGACATGGGCATTTGGGAAAGGATAGAGGCACCCGCCAGTGCCCAAGACCTCTGTGTGGATGTTAGAGTCTACCGAAATGGTCGAAACCTAGTTCTGATAGTGTTGTTAGGGCTTCACACTTATTCTCCTTTTGTCACCTTTATGTTGTACTTAGATCGCGGGGGTACCTGTAAATCTACACACAAATATCCTCCTGTAAAACCCTAAAAAAGACATCAAATCCTAAAAATGAAAAATGAAAAATGAGGGGTCAAACTATCCTCACCTATCATAATGGTGAACTTATGACTGAGCATTGCACTACATCTCAGACCCAATGTATTTTTATTTGGTTGTGTGTGCAATAGTGATCTAAGGTCTCCCTCACACCAATGACACCAAGATATCGGGATATAGCTAGATAAAATGAAAATGTGTGGATAGAAAAAAATTAAATCCCCTTCCTATGTAGTGATTATGTAGAGTAATGTACCCAAATGTAGTCCCTTGATATATGTAGATAGATAACCCTTGATAAAAATTTCTCTGCCCATATAATGGTATGTATGTTGTGTTTATATAGGGATCTCTTGCTTGAATTTTGACACTAATGACACGACATGCCAACTAGTACCTTGGGATATGAGAGGGAAAACTAAAAATACCGACCTAAAATGTCAAAAAATATCAAACATAAAGAAGACACGGGTGCCTAGGATGGATAGGAGCACCTAACACTAGTTTCGAGTCATGGGTGCTAGTGTCCAGAGACAAGTGATGAAAAATGAATGAAGATTGATAGACATGGATCCCTATGACCTTACCAGAACTAGGTATATGAGTGACAAGTGTGAAAGATAAAAACAATAGAAACCAACAAGACAAGTGAATGGACTATGGAATGGGTCACCAGTGAATATTTTTCTTATGCAAGATCCATATATCAAACAACATACTTGGTGGTATATTAAATAGTAGTAAGTGGGTGATTTTGTGTTTACACCCTGACAAACACCTTCTCTACTAATTTATAGGGAAAACAAATTTTTTTATTAAGGGTAAATAGTTTTGAAGGGACTATACCCTGTTACAAAACATGCTCAAAATCTAGATAAAGCAGAAAAGAACAGTCCATAGTTTTCAAGGGAATATAACCTCATACAAAAAAGGCTCTAAAGCTAGACACTGCAATAAATACATCAAGTTTGGATCAACATCCAGAATATACGTAAATTTCCAACTATAGTTAACCAAGGTACTATACAAAAGGATCAAAACAGTAACAAAATTACAACTAAGCAGCATGAAAACATCCTCCTGACAACACCAAAACAAAAAACTTGTAGTAAGGATCGTCCTCTTCACTTGTCTTCTTTGTCAATATTTTTCCTTACCTTTTGCAGAGAGGTGAAGAGTGTTAAGCAAGTGACATGGGTGGGATCCTTCTTATCCAACTATGAGAGAGTCAATTTCCTTACTAGTTTCAGCTCTCAAATGGCAACAGGAATGTCGCTAAGCACACATACACTTTTGACATGCTGCTCTAAAAAGTTGTAGATAGCCTTAAGCATAGACATGGTATAGTCATGCCTTCCTTTTGTATTTCCCATCCTATTATCCAGTGAGTTAAGCATCTTGTAAATTTCAAGTATCTGATCATTATCCTACTCAGGGTCATTGTGCATCTTCCTTTTGCCTTCTCTCTTGCAGACATGCTTGAGCTCTTCTTTCAAAGCCCCAACCTCCTTTTCCATTTTGACAATTCTATTGATAAGGGAATTCTCCCCTTCCGTAACAGAAGCACTAGTTGGATTGTTGATGAGAAGAATACTTTTAGCAGACTCAATTTCTTTACTGCTACAAAGTATTATTTGGGAGGGGAAGGGATGATTGAGGGGGTAAAGTGGATTTTTGGTTCTAATTTTCCTTCAACCAATAGCAGTGGTGGGGCAATGGAGTCAGGCTAATAAGGGGTAGGGGTAGTGAGAATTGAATGATATTGAGAAAGGTAATGGCGGTGAAGTAGCAAAATGAGGCCTTGGTGAAGGGGGGTGGCACGGGTGTGGTTTTGAAACTCAAGAACAGAGCATTCCAATGAATTCAAAAGATAATGCGGAAAGCTAATATGCGAATTCCTTATAAAATGATTCATGAAAACCAAATTTTTGAGAGGAACCATCACATATATTCCTTCTAAAGTGGCATACTTGTCAATCATCCTTGCAATTTCAATAAAGGTAAAACAACTTTATACTCTGTCCAATGCATATTTCACACACTTATAACATATCAACCTTGTTCTACTATATATTCAAAAACAAAAAATTTCTGTCATGATAAGCTTCATACCTATAAAGAATACACCTTCTTGAATTCTAATATCACCTTGTTGAGAGACATAATATACTCCACTTACTTTTTAAGGAAATGCTAGTCTTATAACACCACATTTTGATGCAAGATCACATCCTACAATACTTTGTACCTTATCATCATATATCTTATTCAAATTCTTGTCCTTACATGAGCACAATCAATGTATTTTGTATTTATAGACACCTTTCATGCATTGTACACATGATGTAAATTAAATTCTAGCTCCTTTATCCTTGGGAGAGATTTTCACACATGTAGGATACTATTCTTAGTCAACCATAACGTTCAATGAACTTTCAAAGCATAGATCAAGAAAACTTTGACCTGCAACGAAGAATATCTCTGTTACACAAGATTCCATGAATCATTGAGCATACCTTGAAGGTTAATATTAACTTCCACTCCCTTAAGACACTACTTCAGACCCTCTGACAATCTTCTTTAGTCATCATCATCCTTCATATCTTGACCTCATGAGTATATTGTCACAAATACCACCTTATTGCTTTGTGACCTTGTTGCTTAACTCTTTAATAGTTTGAGTTCCATTACTCAAAGTGTAACACCACTTCTAAGGCATGAAAAATATTTAACAAGACCTCCTTGATCCATGTTCACACTTGTAGTAAACTATTTTCTCATACTTCAACACAAAAGGACTTATTTCAGATCTTCCTCACAAGTCAACACACCTATCTTGCAAGATTACCCAGATACTTTCCTTTCTCACTTTTTAACATGTTGCATTCCTCTTCATGCCCTTTTGATGAATGATTTAGGTCACATGTAGCATGATATTCCATCATACACAAACTGATTCAAGCAATGGTATGCTTGCAGACCGGTAGCTTTCCTTTTTACCCCTGATTGAGATCAAAGTGAACTTTTTTTGCCTTAGCAAGTCATCACAGATATATTCAAGTTTCCTTCATAGAGCCTAGGCATGCTAGATGTATCACACACAAGACTCAAATCATTAGTTATCACTTGATGGAAAAAATACAAGCTAAGAGCTTTTATCCCTCTTTCACTTTGTTATTATGCTCACACATGCTACTAGCCCTACTCTAAGAAGGATTCACTCCTAGATTTTGATGCCCTCAATTTCACAGAGAAATATTTCCTAATCTAAGTACCCCTTTTTCATTTTAATCACTTCCCAAATATTCACAACACCTTTCTTCAAAAATATTTTGTAGACCCACTGACTCAAATTCAAAATTAGGTCTTCAACTGCTACTTAAAGTTTCACTCTGGACTGTCAGATTTTCCCATTGATTAGAATCTTCTCATGGCTCGACTCTTCTTGAATCTTATTTGATAATTTGATAATTTATTCCATTACTCAAAGTTTAACATGCATGAAAAAGCTTTAACAATGCCTCTTTGATCCATGTTCACAACTGTAGTACACTATTTTCTCATACTTCAACATAAAAGGACTTATTTCAGATCTTCCTCTTGATTCAACACACCTATCTTGCAAGATTACCTAGATACTTTCCTTTCTCACTTGTTAACATGTTGCCTTCCTCTTCACACCCTTATGATGAATAATTTAGGTCACATGTAGCATGATATTCCCTCATACACAGACCACTTCAAGAAATAATATGCATGTAGACCTGTAGCTTGCCTTTTTACCCCTAATTGACATCAAAATGAAATTTCTTTGCCTTAGTGATTCATCATAGATATCTTCAAGTTTCCTTCATAGATTCTGGGCATGCTAGATGTATCACACAAAAAAATCAACTCCTTATTCATCACTTGATGGCCAAACTACAAGCTAAGAGCTTTTATCCCTCTTTCACTTCTCTGTTCTGCTCACGCGGGCTACTAGCCCTACTCCAAGAAGTACTCACTCCTATATTTTTATGCCTTCACTTTCATAGAGAAATATTTCCTAATATGAGTACCCATTTGGCCTTCTAAGCACTACCTAAATATTCACAACACCTTTCTTCCTAAAGATTTTCTAGACCCACTGACTCATATTCAAAATTAGGCCTTCAACTGCTACTTACAATTTCACTCTAGACTATCAAATTTTACCATTGATCAATATCTTCTCATCGCTTAAATATTCTTAAATCTTAATGTAGGTTAAATGTAGATAATTTGCTCCAAGTCTTGGCCTTCAAATCCACCATTTAGTCCCTCAAGCACATTATCTTCATCAAATAGCTTAACATGGTTTCTTCCATCCTTCTTGGCTTGTCCCCTAATAATCTTCATGAACTCCACCACAATCCACTCTATGATGATGGTATGATCAAGTCATCATGTTTAAGGACTCGTACCTTCTTCATTTATCCTTCATGAAGTACACACTCTTGACATGCTTAGATCAATAACACCTATGACATACTTACTGACACAACTTGGACACAACATGATAGATACAAAAGATGAAATGATGTACAACTCCTTGAATAACTAACCAAGACCTCAAACTTAGACTAAGATAAAACAAATTTTCTTGATGCATACTGACTTAGAGTAATCATTTCACGCACAACTCCATCCTCTTGACATGTCACAAAAACTAGACTCCATATAATGACATATTTTGACCAATGACACCTTCAGATTATTCTATTCATGACAAAAGTTAAAATTATAACCATACCTTTGAAATATCAAAAACAAGACATCTATAAGACTTCAACCATCAATACCCCATGACGTGACAAATACAGACCCAAAACATGACAAAGCACACTTAGAATGACTTCTTTACTATAAACACACACTTACATTGCTTAAAAGACCAAAAACACCATAAGACTTACAATACATACCTTATCACCATGAATACATACCTTGAAAAACCACTTACAACATCATACTTCAGACAAATAGCTCCCCCTCTTCTCAATGCTTCATATGGAACATTATACCTCTAAGAATCCTAATACAGGCATATAACATCATAATGCACCTAAAATAATGACTTAAAGAGGTCCCAAGACATCTTAGACACCTAAAAGTCACCATTCTCCTTGCTTCTGATCAACATCCTATAACACACTTTTTCTTGCATTTTCATTAGCTCTTGGTGGACCATTGTTATTCCTTCTAGGCTCCCATATCCTACCTAGATAGTTAGCATGCAATCTAGACCCTTTAAATCCTCTTTCTTGCACTCTAGAACCTTGAGATCTATGATCTTGCCTTGAGTAACCATAGTGAAACTCTCTAGCAACATGACCTCTTTCATGGAAATTGTATAACACTACATTCTTAGCTTGCTCACTCCTACTATCTATACATGGATGATAATATCTAGAAAACCTCCTACACTCTTTTTTCCTATGACCAAAAACATATGAAGTAAAACAATAACCACTAAAAATCTCTGATACCTTGAGGCATTAGGTTTCCTAATGGGATTTTTCTTCACATTATATTTTATGAAGTTTTCTTTCTTTACTTCCTTGATTCTTTGTCCTTCACCATCCTTTCTTGAAACTCTATCTTCTTGTTTTATCTCTATGACTTTGAAGTCTTCTTTGAAACCTAAACCAACTCTATCACCTGCTGATTTCTGACTGTTAAGAAGATCAACAAGATCCTTGAAACTTTTCTCAAATATGTGAAATTATATTTTTTTGCTGACTACATCAAATAGATATTTCTTGAGAAGATTCACTTCTTATTTCTTAGATTGTAATTTTAGAGTCATAGTACTTATCTGCATCTCTAGCTTTCTCACTATTTCATCAAGGTTCTCTGTAATAACCCATTGTTTCTCCTCTCAGTCTTGAATCTTTACCTTGTATTCCTTTACTTGAGATATAAGTTTCTTATTGTTCTTCTCAACATACTTCAATTTAGATTAGACACATACTAGTTCAGTTTCAATATCATTTTCTTTTTCTTCAGAATCTCTACAAGAACCAGATAAGAAATCACCTAACAATATGGAACCACCACTAGTAGATATCATGGTATCTTTAGTCATGAACAATACCTCATCTCCAACATCTCCATGCTCTGATTCAGATTTATAATCTGAAACATCACTCTCACTACTTTCTTCGGAAGAATAAGCCTCTTCCTTCATGTAAAAACTCTTCTTGCCCTTCTTGTGGTCAAACTTCTTGAATCCCTACTTGTATTTACTATATTTTTGAATTTTATTTTCATGACTACCCTCATGATCATCATCACATTATTTTCCATGCCTATAAGGACACTTAGTAGAATAGTGACCTAATTTACCACAATTGAAACATTTAAAAGTAATTTTACCTTTGTACTTACTAGAGCCAACATTCAATGTTCTAGAAATAATGGAAAAGAGATCATCATCATCCAACTCATGAGAAAAATCATCAAACTTAGTCTTCTTTTTCATTTTCTTCTTCTCAGCCTTGAAATTTGTCTCATGCTTGATAGTTTTGTCATTTTGAACTCTCATCTCATATGTAGTTAGGGTTCCATGTAAATCATCCATCTTCAAGAGAGTAAAATACTTGGCTTCTTCAATGGTAGACACTTTGAAATCAAACTTAGGATTTAGGAATCTCAAAACCTTTTGAACTACAAATTCTTCCTTTAGATCTTCACCTAACCCCTTCATGGTGTTAACAACCTTGTCAACCCTAAGAAAATATGCAACTATAGATTCGTCATCAATCATCTTAAGGCCTTTAAATTGATTTATGAAAGTTTGGATCTTAGAAATTTTCACCTTGGAGTCTCATTCGTAAAGGACCTAAATTTTTTCCCACACATCCTTAGCTTATTTGTAATTAATCACCTTCATAAGCTTAGGTTCATCCAATCCATACATTATGGCATTCATATCTTTGGAATTGTCACTACACAAATTCTTGTCTGCATTACTTGTTGGAGGAGTAACATGAACAATATAACCATCTTCCACAGATTGCCAAATATCAAACCCTTAGGACATGATGTGAGTCCTCATCCTAAAACTTCAAAAGGCATAGTTGATACCATCAAACAATGATGCCTTGCTAGAAGAAGAACCACTTAGCTGACACACCATTTTTATGCTTCACAGATATCCTTTCAAGTGATCAAGCTTCTCCAAAAGGATCTTCTCTTATACCAATTGTTTGAAGTATAATGGAATAAGAGGGGGGGTGGTGAATTATTCCTTTAAAACCTTTAACCAATTCAAATTATCTTTCTTAAAACATAAATCATACAACCATTAATGTGTGCACCTACAACATTCATTCAAATAACCATAATTATGAGGGAAAACCTCAAGAGGAAGAAGACCCACTAAAAAAATTAGTACAATTGTTTTTCAAATTTATTTGAGCACCAACTAAATAAGGAGCACAAACCCCTTATTTAGTGAGGCCTCAACCCCATAAGGAGCACCAACCCCTAGTTTAGTGAAGCAAAAACTCCACAAGGAGGCTACAACCCCCTAAGATGATCAAGAACCCACTCAACCACATTTAAATGAATATATATGATGTTTTGTTTCTGCAATAACTGATGGATATCACAACTTCAGATCACAACCTTCAAACCCTTGTTTGAACCCTCATTAACCTAGCTCACTCTTTCTTCTTCACTCTTCGGAAAACTTGACATCAAACCTTTACACACATGCTCTCTATCAATCCTAATTTTTTTGTAAATACTCTTAGCTCTGAATATATGCCTTCATACCTATTTCAATCACACACTTGGGTCCCACTTTTCCCTCTCTCTGAACTAGTGCAAATTTAAATTCAAACATGCATTTTATGCCCTTATCAACACAGAAAAATGAAACAAGTCAGTATCCCTCCTTTATTTTGACAAATAAAAATTAAAAATATCCTAAAAATATTATTAAAACATTCATAATGGACCCATGTAGGTCGGTCATGCTCAAATGCACTTAATAAGCTCAAAATAAACTCAAAACCCCATCACCTAGATGGATAAAAACCACAAATACCATAACCATGATTATTCAAGCTCCATAATTTATCAAACATGTTAAATATAACATAAAAAAATCTACCATGGTCATTAATTATCTTGCACCAATAAAATTTATCATAACTCACTCAAGAAGGTTCATATCCTTCTAAAAACAGTTGTTTCTAGGACCTCATCTTCACCTTTAGGCCTCAAGACCACCCAAGAAAAATCAACTATGGAATTTTACCACTCCTTTGAATCCTTTGGAATTTTATATTAAATCCATGCTTTCTAGATCTCATGAAACATCCATATGTCCAAACCACACTCACTTTCCTCTTCACAAAACTCAGCTGCTCAAAAAGTAGATTTAGGAACTCAACTGGTTTACACCCTTTCTTCCACTTTTAATGCCTCCAAATTCCTACAATAGGAACAAAATTTAACTTGCTTCACTTTCCAACTAATACCAATCTTCAACCAATCCATCTCATTCCTCTTATACCTTCATCTTCTAAGAAAATCAATTTTGTCTTGAGAAACAACAAACCTTATTTTCTAAAAATTAAGATGGTTGACCTATAAAATCTCATCATCATGATAAAAAAAATTATAATATTGTAAATCCCTTTGAATCCTCTTTCCATAACATCTTACATTGATTTCCAACTCCAAGTGGAATGCCTTCAACCAGGCTCATATAGGAAAACTGCTCAAATCTACCCCAAAATTGCCTTATGATCAGTCTTCATATATAGGGAATACTTTTAGATTTATAATCTCAAAAATGATCTAAAACCATCATGGAAATAAATTAAAATTCCCATACTAAAAATAATGTCAATTTATTTCACAACTCTTTTTGACAACATTGTCCCAAACTGAACTTCTTTATAATCTTACTTGTTTGAGTGGGGTCCACTCATCACTACATACTCTATCTTACATTTATGGAAACATGGAGGAGTAAAATAAAACATAAAATAATCATAATATTGCAAGAAATCAATTTTGGAAACTTATCATCAATATATCTACTACCACTTTTGAGCTATGGTTTCAAGCACACAAAAAATTATTTACCTTCTTAACATTTGTTCATAAAAATGTGATGATGAAATGAATTCATTATATTTTTTGAAACCTTATTATTTAATTTAAAAATCATCCCTAAAATCCACAAGGTCCCATGTAAATCACACAATTCATGGTGAGCATAGACATTTGCAATTCGAGCTAGAAAACACCTTCTCAAGCACCATGCTTCACCAAAACTGGCATAACTTACAAAATTACTATCATGGAAACCTGAACATTTACCAAAAACATAATGACACACCATAATAACATATCAGATCATCATCATGGATAAAATAGCTATGAATATTCTTGACCCATCTCAATTGCATGACTAGCCCTTAGGGTTTTGCATGTTTTAGGCTAGGTCATCATATAAGTACCTCATAACTCATCACGATACCTTTAAAAAATGCCCTAACATACCTCAAAAAACATTTATGATATCCTTGCATTTATCCATGGGATATCATGGCTCTGCTACTCATCCTCATACCTCCAAGTACCTAGACCTAGCCTAGATGAGCACCTACAACTGGGTCTAGAATACACAGAAAATTGAACTTATAAAAAATCCAAACTGCCCAGAAAATCAGATCTGAAGTCTGTTATTATTCAGATTGAAAATCTTCAAAATACACTCCATAAATGATAAAAAAAAGTACAGCGATCATATTACAGAATGATGGAAATTATTTGACAAATATTTTCAGATGAAAATACCTCTGAATTCGTTGCCAGACTGTTTACAAGGGACTGATCCAACTGCTGGTTGCAAATCACTGGAAAACACCTTCAATTCCCTTTCCACACATGGCTGAACTGAACCTGGAAGTCTGATGAAGAACACTAGGAATTTCTGAGTGAAATTCCCTCTCAATCTTCTGGGGTTTTCGTCCGCAAGAGATAAATTCACAAGGGTTTCGTCCTTGGATTTTCTGGTAAAAGCTCAGAGCTCTTAGCAATACAATAGATGATAATAAAAATCTGGATGCCCTTTCTACAAGTCGACTTGTTTATTAAAAGGGAGATCAGCCAACCACCACCCCCAAATCAGCCAATAAAAATTGTTTCATTCTCCTATGCTGGGTGCATTTTCCCTTTTGGGCTGATTGGCACATTTCCCAAAAATTGAATCCCTAAGGTAAGTTGCACTTTCTCTTTTCCAATACAATTATTTTTAATTGTATTTTTGACATTTTAATTCATCATTATACTTTATTATTTATTATATGTGCTTTTTCATGATATTATTATTTTTTGAAACAATAGCACCATATAATAAAAATAATAAAGTTATGTCACCCTTAAAAACTCCCCTTTGGCCGTCGGGTAGACATAAAGGGCCAAAGGTCTTTGATTTGGAAAAGGGGACATTACAATCCTCCCTTCCTGAGATTGCTTGCCCCCAAGCAATCATAAACTACAACTTTGCATTCTACCCATTCCAGGATCCCAGACCAGCCAAAGCTTTTTTAAGAGTTTCATATGCACTATACAATGCTGCTCAAACACTGCAGAAAAAAACTTATGTAACTTACTTGTCATTAGTGAAACTAGCGTCCTCATGTATGCTTCAAACTTGCCGCACTCTTCATCACCTCCTTGCTGGTCTGTGCTGATATGCAGTGAAAAATCTGCGTAGATGTCCTCACGAGATGATTCCTGGTCCCAAACTATCATAGACTTAGCTGCCATTTTATGGGCAACGTGTACTTGAGTGCTCTTAAGGTGACTTGTTTCCCATTGTGTTGGAAACTCAGCTCCATAGTTCCCACATCTTGAGTGACTCTTCCCAACGAATGAAGCCATTGCATGCCAAGAACAACATTGTTATCTTTTAAATCCATGACATAAAAATCATCACAAAGTGTATACTCACCAAAGAAAATGCTAACTTGGTTGACCTTATTCTTGCATGGAAGAGTGAGACCTCCTGCTATAGTCACATCAAAGCCTTCAAAGTTATCACATTGTAAACCTTTTTGGTCTACCAAACCTGCATCCAGGAAGTTGTGTGTAGATCCACTATCCAGTAGTGCCATGATCCTACACCCGAACATTGTGCCTTCAAACATGAATGGATTATACTTGGGTGCTCCCGAAAGATAGGTGAGTCTACCGTCATTTGCAATGCCTGGTGTTGGCTGCTCCTATTCATCCTTAGACTCTTCATCCTCAACCTTTATGAGATGGATTTTGCCTTTCCCAAGACACCTATGCCCCGACTCCCACGGATCATTGCAATGAAAGCATAAATTTTTCCAGCGAAGCTCATTCTTTGAAACAGTCTCCCTCTTGGGTGTAAACTCAACCTTCGAAGAAGTGGGCTGCTCTTTTTGGTCTAATTGTTCCTCCCTGATGTTCTTCCTTTGGGGCTGCATTGGAGTAGTGTCTAAGTCCAAGGCTGTCTGAATAGCCTCATGCAAAGTAGTAGGCTTAAGAGCCTTGACCAATCCTCTCAGCCTGTCATGAAGTCCTTCAATGAACAACATCACTACTCGCCTCTCAGGCATCTCTGGCACCATCACTGCTATACGCTGAAATTCGTTGATGTATGCATCAATGTGTCCACTCTGTCGAAGTTGTGCCAAGTCCCTATAGTAAAGCTCTACATCCCTGCGATCAAATCTCGTAATCAGCTTCTCACTAAATTCTTTGTATGATTGCAGAAGATCATGCCTCTGAGTGATAAGCCCATGGTGCCACCAATCATACGCTACTCCCTCAAGGTGCAACGTGGCAAATTGGATAGCATCCTGCTCCTACATAGGCTTGAGAGTGAGATATGTGTCGAGCTTGTGAATCCATGCTCTCGCACTAATCTTTCCACTACCATCAAATGTGGAAAGGGTCACCTTGTTGGTGGCCTGCTTCAATTCCCTATTCTGTTGTTCTTTAGGCCTCTGTAACTGTCTAGCTCTCAAGCTTTCCCTTCTTTGAGCACAATACTGATGAAGGGGAAAGGCAGTCCAAACCTCCTGTGGTAGGGCTCTCCACGCATCATGCGCTGCCATCATAGTATCTTGAAAGGCTATGTCTTCAAATGGCTCCTAAACTAATGGTGGTTCCTCCCTCTGCAGGAATCTAGGCTACATAGGTCGATCCACAGTCCTCGTGGGTCTCCTTTCCTCTGTATATCTCCTATCACGTGGAGGGGAGCCTCTTACGCTACCCACTTCAGTAGGTACCCTACTGTGCCTTCTGTGGCTGCTGGCTATGGACGCAGATCTTTCCCTTCTATCATGTCGATTTCTTGTTCTATCTATAATCAAATTCTCCATAAGTTGTCTCATAGTCTGCATCATCTCCTGATGGGAATCGATCATACCGCTGAAAAGAGCATCTGGATTAGGTCGCTCTCGTCGTGGAGGAGTGTGTGAATCCTCCCTTCTGTCCATAATTCTAGAACCACTTCCAATATTCAGATTTGTTTGAATACGAGCCTGACTCCTTGTATAATGTCGGTGTGGCCCAACTTCTGTAGGCTGCATAAAACAAACCCAAACAAAACCCTCTAGGTGGGAGGATTGATGCTCTGATACCACTGAAAGATCCCTGGATGGATCCCTCTTGTACTCTACTGATTTTTAATCAAGCAAAAACAACAAATACAGTTTTATGTGTATTTATGACAATATCCCTGGTACAGATCTGGAAAGTGCGACTAGATTCTAGGAGGGATATTTGATATCCTTGCATTTATCCATGGGATATCATGGCTCTGCCACTCATCCTCATACCTCCAAGTACCTAGACCTAGCCTAGATGAGCACCTACAAATAAATACACATAAAATTGTATTTGTTGTTTTTGCTTGATTAAAAATTAGTAGAGTACAAGAGGGATCCATCCAGGGATCTTTCAGTGGTATCAAAGCATCAATCCTCCCACATGGAGGGTTTTTTTTGGGTTTGTTTTATGCAGCCTACAGAAGTTGGGCCACACTGACATTATACAAGGAGTCAGGCTCATATTCAAACAGATCTGAATATTGGAAGTGGTTATAGAATTATGGACAGAAGGGAGGATTCACACACTCCTCCACGACGAGAGCGACCTGATCCAGATGCTCTTTTCAGTGGTATGATTGATTCCCATCAGGAGATGATGCAGACTATGGGACAACTTATGGAGAATTTGATTATAGATAGAACAAGAAATCGACATGATAGAAGGGAAAGATCTGCGTCCATAGCCAGTAGCCACAGAAGGCACAGTAGGGTACCTACTGAAGTGGGTAGCGTAAGAAGCTCCCCTCCACGTGATAGGAGATATACAGAGGAAAGGAGACCCACGAGGACTGCGGATCTACCTATGCAGCCTAGATTCCTGCAGAGGGAGGAACCACCATTAGTTGAGGAGCCATTTGAAGACATAGCCTTTTAAGATACTATGATGGCAACGCATGATGAGTGGAGAGCCCTACCACAAGAGGTTTGGATTGCCTTTCCCCTTCATCAGTATTGTGCTCAAAGAAGGGAAAGCTTGAGAGCTAGACAGTTACAGAGGCCTAGAGAACAACAGAATAGGGAGTTGAAGCAGGCCACCAACAAGGTGACCCTTTCCACATTTGATGGTAGTGGAAAGATTAGTGCGAGAGCATGGATTCACAAGCTCGACACATATCTCACTCTCAAGCCTATGTAGGAGCAGGAGGCTATCCAATTTTCCATGTTGCACCTTGAGGGAGTAGCGTATGATTGGTGGCACCATGGGCTTATCACTCAGAGGCATGATCTTCTGCAATCATACAAATAATTTAGTGAGAATATGATTACAAGATTTGATCGCAGGGATGTAGAGCTTTACTATAGGGACTTGGCACAACTTCGACAGAGTGGAGACATTGATGCATACATCAATGAATTTCAGCGTATAGCAGTGATGGTGCCAGAGATGCCTGAGAGGCGAGTAGTGATGTTGTTCATTGAAGGACTTCATGACAGGCTGAGAGGATTGGTCAAGGCTCTTAAGCCTACTACTTTGCATGAGGCTATTCAGACAGCCTTGGACTTAGACACTACTCCAATGCAGCCCCAAAGGAAGAACATCAGGGAGGAAAAATCAGAACAACAAGAGCAGCCCACTTCTTCGAAGGTTGAGTTTACACCCAAGAGGGAGACTGTTTCAAAGAATGAGCTTCGCCGGAAAAATTTATGCTTTCATTGCAATGATCCATGGGAGTCGGGGCATAGGTGTCTTGGGAAAGGCAAAATCCATCTCATAAAGGTTGAGGATGAAGAGTCTAAGGATGAACAGGAGCAGCCAACACCAGGCATTTCAAATGACGGTAGACTCACCTATCTTTCGGGAGCACCCAAGTATAATCCATTCATGATTGAAGGCACAATGTTTGGGTGTAGGATCATGGCACTACTGGATAGTGGATCTACACACAACTTCCTGGATGCAGGTTTGGTAGACCAAAAAGGTTTACAATGTGATAACTTTGAAGGCTTTGATGTGACTATAGCAGGAGGTCTCACTCTTCCATGCAAGAAGAAGGTCAACCAAGTTAGCATTTTCTTTGGTGAGTATACACTTTGTGATGATTTTTATGTCATGGATTAAAAGATAACAATGTTGTTCTTGGCATGCAATGGCTTCATTCGTTGGGAAGAGTCACTCAAGATGTGGGAACTATGGAGCTGAGTTTCCAACACAACGGGAAACAAGTCACCTTAAGAGCACTCAAGTACACGTTGCCCCATAAAATGGCAGCTAAGTCTATGATAGTTTGGGACCAGGAATCATCTCGTGAGGACATCTATGCAGATTTTTCACTGCATATCAGCACGGACCAGCAAGGAGGTGATGAAGAGTGCGGCAAGTTTGAAGCATACATGAGGACGCTAGTTTCACTAATGACAAGTAAGTTACATAAGTTTTTTTCTGCAGTGTTTGAGCGGCATTGTATAGTGCATATGAAACTCTTAAAAAAGCTTTGGCTAGTTTGGGATCCTGGAACGGGTAGAATGCAAAGTTGCAGTTTATGATTGCTTGGGGGCAAGCAATCTCAGGAAGGGAGGAATGTAATGTCCCCTTTTCCAAATCAAAGACCTTTGGCCCTTTATGTCTACCCGACGGCCAAAGGGGAGTTTTTAAGGGTGACATAACTTTATTATTTGTATTACATGGTGCTATTGTTTCAAAAAATAATAATATCATGAAAAAGCACATATAATAAATAATAAAGTATAATGATGAATTAAAATGTCAAAAATACAATTAAAAAAAAATTGTATTGGAAAAGAGAAAGTGCAACTTACCTTAGGGATTCAATTTTTGGGAAATGTGCCAATCAGCCCAAAAGGGAAAATGCGCCCAGCATAGGAGAATGAAACAATTTTTATTGGCTGATTTGGGGGTGGTGGTTGGCTGATCTCCCATTAAATAAACAAGTCAACTTGTAGAAAGGGCATCCAGATTTTTATTATCATCTATTGTATTGCTAAGAGCTCTGAGCTTTTACCATAAAATCAAAGGACGAAACCCTTGTGAATTTATCTCTTGCGGACGAAAACCCCAGGAGATTGAGAGGAGATTTCACTCAGAAATTCCTATTGTTCTTCATCAGACTTCCAAATTCAGTTCAGCCATGTGTGGAAAGGGAATTGAAGGTGTTTTCCAGTGATTTGCAACCAACAGTTGGATCAGTCCCTTGTAAACAGTCTGGCAGCGAATTCAGAGGTATTTTCATCTGAAAATATTTGTCAAATAATTGCCATCATTCTGTAATATGATCGCTGTACTTTTTTTTATCATTTCTGGAGTGTATTTTGAAGATTTTCAATCTAAATAATAACAGACTTCAGATCTGATTTTCTGGGCATTTTGGATTTTTTATAAGTTCAATTTTCTGTGTATTCCAGCCCCAGTTGTAGGTGCTCATCTAGGCTAGGTCTAGGTACTTGGAGGTATGAGGATGAGTAGCAGAGCCATGCTTATATAACCCTCATAATTCTATAATTAATAATTGTCCCTCCTATTTCTAGCAATTAATTAATTTAAAATCATGTTTTTCTCTTTAACTGATGTGTTAAAATTGCATGTTTAAGGACATCCATCAAATAAATTAAATTTATTCAATTTAATCATGCACTCTTCACTCCACTTAAGCTTCACAGTGTGCTTTAACCTTAGCCACTAAAAATAGGAATTAATTTAATCATTTAATACTTTAAAAAGTATTATTTATCTCCCAAATAGGGTGCACTTTTTCACATGAGGGGGCTGCATTAAATAAATATTATTTATTTAATTTTAGACAATCTATTTCCATCTCCTTTATTCCCCTTTGCTTTTGTTGACTTTTCTCCATGTTTGGACGCCAAAATTAGAAGGAAAATTAATTAATTTAATCACTTTAATGGCTGCCTTTTTGGCGAAAGAGAATTATATTTTGAGGAAAATATGACAATGATATTATTTACCCTGTAAGGCAGCCCCAAAAATCTCATAATTCACTTAAGTGATTTGACTTTCAAAATGGGATTATTTACCCTGCAAGGCAGGCAATAAAATCTCATGATTCACTTAAGCCACTTTTCTTTTATTCCACAATGGGAATTTTTGCCCTGCAAGGCAAGTAATAAATTCTCGCCTGCCTGCTGCCTCTAATTTTCCCATTGTCACTTAAGTGGCATTGCTTCCATTGATCAGGGAATCATTTTCAAAAGTTACCTAAACATCTCTAAATGGTGTTAGTGCATAAGATCATCTCGAGAGCTTTCCAACGACTGTGAGAACACGACAAACGGACATCGGGAGCTCTAGATATGTTCGATCAAAGTTCAGTCAACAAGAAAGTCAACTATGGTCAACTAGTCAATATTGGACCAAATTACACTGTGACATGTGGCTTGCCAAACACTCATCAAATTCGCTCGATTTTCGTATCAGGAGACGACAAGTGGACTACAGGATTATTTCTATTCCACATTGTATGGGTCGAAATAATATTATTTGCTAAGGCCACTTTCAAAAAGACACATGTATATATTAATGTTTAATACATTAGTATGAATCACCAAAATGCATATGACTTGACCACGTTAAAAAAATGGTGAAGCGGTTGTTTGGGAGGCATTAAGCCCTGCCACGTGGAAGAAGGAAATTGAAGCGGTGGAGATAGGGTGGTTAAGTCTGCCACTTCATGCGTGGAAAGGCTTTAAAGCCTTATACATTATTCTCCACCACCAAAATATGTGGGGGCTTAACCAATGTCGCGCCAAATGGGATATTTATCCCTTAACAAATGCCTAGCTGATCCTTATGGGATATTTATCCTATTTTTTAAACATGCTAATCGGCTAAAATGGGAATTAATCCCATATTATATGTAATCCGCCCATTATTGGGAATTTTTATCCCAATTTATATGTACGGGATTAGGCTAATATTAGCCTATGGATAATATGCAAGTGCATTATTTTTGGGCCCTAATTTTGTATAAATAGGGAACCCGTTTATTGTAATGGACACTGGTGACACACACATTACACACCGGTGCAACGGAGACACTGATCCCAAGCTTATTATTTGTTAAGCTTATTTGCGAGATGTGTCGACAAGTATTGTCTATTGGCCTATTATTTTAGGCAATATTAGATGGAATATTTGTGATTGGGAGTGAAATGTAAACTACCCAATAGGCCCATTGAGCCACACCAAGTACTTGCAAATCCTGGATTGTCGACCGGAGTGCTAGCTTCGCATTGTTTGCGTCGGGAAGGCTGATCACAGCCGAAGGAGATTGTACGCCAGGAAGGTGGAAGTCGGGTGCTATTTTTCACCCTTGTCATCTGAAGAACTGGTGTACTGGTAGGCAAGTAAAATTCCATTAGGTTTTCTTGTGAAAGTACTATTGTAACTTACAAGTTTTGACTAGTGGAACGGTTCGATCACGAACCCGGAGATGTAGGCAATTGCCGAACTCCATAATCAATCTGTGTGCAATTGTCGTTATTGTCTTGCATTATTTTTAAATTGATTACTTAAAAGGAGTAAATTATCGGCAAATAATTAAATCCTATAAGGGTCCGAGATCAAGTAGTAATAATCTGATTATTTTCAGATCATGTTTGGTATTAGAACTGGTTTAG
The DNA here is from genome assembly GCA_019776745.2 of Taxus chinensis. Taxonomy (NCBI): domain Eukaryota; kingdom Viridiplantae; phylum Streptophyta; class Pinopsida; order Cupressales; family Taxaceae; genus Taxus; species Taxus chinensis. Next base: position 68,005,013 of record CM034151.1, read on the forward strand.
CTCCATAGTTGTTTTTCAGTAAATCTGATTAACAAAGTGATTGCTTCAAGATTGGTGCAGTTGGTTCGGTTTGTGTGAACAGGGTACAAGTGCACTATGGGCAAGATGTCTAAACAGGCGAAGCTCAATGAGATTGAAGCGTATAATCACCAGATTCAGGAAGAGAATTCTCTCCTACGATCAATGTATTCCTCCTTGGAAGAGTATGCTCGTTTGAAATTGGAACTACAAGCCAAGGATGAGCTCTTGGCAAGGTTGCAATGTGGTGATCAGAGGAAGGAAAAACCTTCAACTTCAGATGTAGACGCCATGGCAGATGACTACACTGTAAGTTGTTCACCACGGGAATCTTCTTCTTCCTCCCATTTGGTTTCGGATTCAGGTAATGAAGTCTTTGGTTTGTTTGAAAAGCATACTAGAGGCATTGGATCCAAGTTACTAGATAAAATGGGATTTGATGGAAGAGGCCTTGGTAAAAATGGCCAAGGTATTGCTAACCCAAAACAGGTCAAGGATCGTCCTCGTTTTGCAGGTTTGGGTTATCCTAGTGCAGGAATGGAAATTGGAGAATGCTCCAAGAACGTTGATGGGAGACAAGCTTCTGAAAGCAAAGTGATTACCCCACTAGTCCTACAAGAAGATTCTGAGTAGGAAAGTTGTGCTTCATCGTCACAGGTAGGATGTGGTAAGAGAAATCAGCCAAGAGGTAATGAGATTCCACCTCCATTTTCTTACCATAATCATAAGCACAGTAAAACTTCTGATCCACTTTTTCAGCTTAAGAAGTATGGTTATGATTTTCAGAAGATGTGGAATTATTTTCCATGTACTTTTTGTGGATTGCATAATCATTCAGTGGCTAGATGCTGGAAGAGAAGGACACTGATGAAGAAGTTGGTGTCATTCGTCAGGAACACGGAAAATCAGAAAGACCAATCTCATCATGCAGAGTCGAGAAATGGTAGAAAGAGTTCCTCATCCCAGAAGAAGGAGATTAAGAGGAATTTTTGTGCTCATTACCAGAGGAATCGACATCGGGTGGAAAATTGCTGGAAACTGCATCCATCTCACCATCAGAGTAATGGCAAGCCAAAGATGGAATGGAGGCCTATTGCAAAGGCAGAAGAAGTTTCTACTCCACCACCAGTTGACAAGTCAACCCAGGACCAGGTAATACCTGAAAGTGAAAGTCCTTTGAAATGGGTAAGTCAACAATTTTTCAATTATATATTGCATAATTCAGATTGAGGAATTGTATGCAGTATTAAGTTTGGAGATCAGATATTGTGAGAAAATGCTGAGAGAAAGGTTTACAATACTCAGTGGATTTTCTTACTTAGAAAATTTGATTAATGCTCCTAACATATCTCCTAATCAGCGTGTGAGTACCTGTTACAACTTGGTTACAGGATTTGACTCATATAAAGCTTGGAGATTGATCTACCATTTGTGCAGACAGTAGAGTTCACAAAGATCAGCTCGGAACTTCATTCTTTGTAGAGGCATTGTGACCGTGCAGCAGAATGGTAGCTGAATCACCGTTGGCTTTGACATTGGGTCGGAACTTCATTTTGTGTAGAGGCATTACGACCGTGCAGTAGAATGGTACCTGATATTAGTATGTCAACAAGAGGATCTCTCAAAGGATTAGCTCGGAATGTCATTCGGTGTCAAGGCATTGCGACCACACATACGAATGGTAGCTGATCAACAGACTTAGCATCATACATCGGAGGCTCGAAGTCTTGAAAAAGGCTTAGCATCATGTATCGGAGGCGTTGAGGTCTACAAAGACTTAGCATCATGCATCAGAGGCTCGAGGTCTTGAAAGAGGCTTAGCATCATGCATCGGAGGCGTTGAGGTCTGTAAAGGGACAAGACATTGTCCATCACCGACATCGGATAAATCAAAGCTCTACGTAACATGGAGTTCCTTCAAACCAGTTCGGATTCTGCAGAATCAACTCGGAGCCAGGAGCTGTGTTATAGAGTAAAAGAAGATCCTTGTTGTCAGATATCAAGAAGCTTAGCACCGCACAGAAGGAGCGTTGAGGTTTCATTCAAAAACTTAGCACCATAAAGCGGAGGCGTGGAGGTTTTCTTCAGATATCAGAGTGGCGCAGCGGAAGCATCGTAGGCCCATAACCCACAGGTCCCAGGATCAGAACAGATTTGTCGAAATGAGAAGGTTGGAGGAGAAGACCCAAGGGTCTACTACAGCATCACTTCCGAGTAGGCAGAAGATTTTTCCAGATTCAGGACAGTATGGAAGCTTTTTGGGACAAAAAGATTTTCTCGGTGGGGAGGTGTGATCAAGGGATCATTTTCAAAATTTCCCTAAACATCTCTAAATGGTGTCAGTGCAGAAGATCATCTCAAGAGCTTTCCAATGACTGTGAGAACGCGACAAATGGACATCGGGAGCTCTAGATATGTTCGGCCAAAGTTCAGTCAACAGGAAAGTCAACTATGGTCAACTAGTCAATATTGGACCAAATTGCACTGTGACACGTGGCTTGCCAAACACTCGTTGAATTCACTCGATTTGCCTATCGAGAGACGATAAGTGGACTACAGGATTATTTCTATTCCACATTGTATGGGTTGAAATAATATTATTTGGTAAGGCCACTTTCCAAAAGCCACATGTATATATTAATGTTTAATACATTAGTATGAATCACCAAAATGCATATGACTTGACCACGTTAAAAAAATGGTGAAGCGGGTTGTTTGGGAGGCATTAAGCCCTACCACGTGGAAGAAGGAAATTGAAAGCGGTGGAGATAGGGTGGTTAAGTCTGCCACTTCATGCGTGGAAAGGCTTTAAAGCCTTATACATTATTCTCCACCACCAAAATATGTGGGGGCTTAACCAATGCCGCGCCAAATGGGATATTTATCCCTTAACAAATGCCTAGCCGATCCTTATGGGATATTTATCCTATTTTTTAAACATGCTAATCGGCTAAAATGGGAATTAATCCCATATTATATGCAATCCGCCCATTATTGGGAATTTTTATCCCAATTTATATGTACGGGATTAGGCTAATATTAGCCTATGGATAATATGCAAGTGCATTATTTTTGGGCCCTAATTTTGTATAAATAGGGAACCCGTTTATTGTAATGGACATTGGTGACACACACATTACACACCGGTGCAACGGAGACACTGATCCCGAGCTTATTATTTGTTAAGCTTATTTGCGGGATGTGTTGACAAGTATTGTCTATTGGCCTATTATTTTAGGCAATATTAGATGGAATATTTGTGATTGGGAGTGAAATGTAAACTACCCAATAGGCCCATTAAGCCACACCAATTACTTGCAAATCCTGGATTGTTGACCGGAGTGCTAGCTTCGCATTGTTTGCGTCGGGAAGGCCGATCACAGCCGAAGGAGATTGTATGCCAAGAAGGTGGAAGTCGGGTGCTATTTTTCACCCTTGTCGTCCGAAGAACTGGTGTACTGGTAGGCAAGTAAAATTCCATTAGGTTTTCTTGTGAAAGTACTATTGTAACTTACAAGTTTTGACTAGTGGAACGGTTTGATCACGAACCTGGAGACGTAGGCAATTGCCGAACTCCGTAATCAATCTGTGTGCAATTGTCGTTATTGTCTTGCATTATTTTTAAATTGATTACTTAAAAGGAGTAAATTATCGGCAAATAATTAAAGCCTATAAGGGTCCGAGATCAAGTAGTAATAATCTGATTATTTTCGGATCATCCATGGGAAAAAGTACCCTGTTAGGTAGGTACAAAATTCCCACTTGCCTGTTGCTTCTAATTTTCCCATGATCTACTTCAATTCTTCTTTTTCCAAAAATGCGGCCAGCCCTGAAGAGGCTTTTTGGTTCACGACTTCGTCTTTTCCCAGAGAACCAGACCTCCGATGGTGAATTCCTTCTGGCATAACATGCGTATATGATCTCCAGCTACTCTAGGCCAAGAATCAAGCCAAACCGGCAAAGGAATCGATCCAGAGAAATTTCATAGAAAACAAAACGAGAAAACACAAAAAAACACAAAACGTTCCCATAAGTCACAAATAAAGTCCAGAATGCATTCCTGGTTAAAACCCTACTGGTATATGGGAATAACGATATGTATGTTCACAACAGAGTTAAACTATAGCGCAAATTGCCTCAAACGGGGCTCAAAATAATTAAATACAAATTTCCTGTAGGCATATCCCGACGACAGAATATAACAATTTTGGGCATCTGGGTATTTGGTGAAAATGGCTCATATGGCTCCTTGGGAATATCTTAACACATTACAGAAACTTTCTGGCAATAAAAACATAAAACGACCCATTATTTTAAAAGTACAAAAAAATTTAATATAGGGTAGTCTCATATTTCAGGGCAAAATCTGGGGACACCAGACGGAGATGAAAAGAGCAGGGTCGAGGTCATCGAACTGGAAGGGAGCAATCTCTTCATCTGAAAAGTTGAGGGCAGCCACTTGGTGAGTAGGTGGAGGTGTAGAGGAAGGTGAAGACCTACTGAGAAAGGCTACATGGTGGGGGGTAATAATGGAGGCAATAGGTGTGGGGTCATTTGGTAAGACTTCAATAGATTAAAGGACTTCCATGAGGGCTTGACGATGTGATTTTGAGGTTTGGATGAGGTCATTAAAAGAAATTTTGAGGGGAGATTGGTGCAGTTGTTTAGCATTGTGCGATGTGTGACCCCATCAGAAATAGGATATGCAAGACCTCGAATGATTACTTTGGGTATGGGTGCGGATGGTATGTTGGGTACAGGGTTGGTTGATGGGCCATTTGCTTTTTCCTTGCACTTGTCTTTTTGAGCACTGGTGGAAATGTTGATCATGTTAATTTGAGGAGAGGTGGATGAAGAGGGTGTGTCATGGAAGGTATAGTGGCATGAGGGAAAAAACCCTAGTGGGGGATATGATCCTTGTGAAATGAGTAGGGCGAAATGGTATTTGGGTGGTGAGTTGGCCAACTCTCTTATACGAACCATGTTAATCTCAAATCTCAGGGATGGATCAGAGAGTTGTGGGGGTGGAGATTTTGGTCACTGAGTAGGCAATGGGGGAAGATTTGTGGAAATTGGTGAAGGCGAAATGGGGTCCTCATCAAGAATATTGTTGTCATCAAAATTTTCTTTGGGAGGACATAGCTGGACTAGGGAAATTTTTGAGGCCTTACAGTTCTCGACATCGTGTCCTGGCACACGATGGTAGGTTCAAATTTTGGTTTCATCAAACCATTTTTGTTTGGTTTTGATTGGATCGTAAGGTCTATGAGGTGGTAATGTGATGACAGAAGTCTCAAGGAGATTAGTTAAGATTTTAGCGTAGGACCCTACTAATGGATCACAATGGGAGGGGAATGTGGGGTTGGGTACAGGTATGGCTAATTGTGGTGGAAGAGGCTTTACGAGAGGGGGAGTAGGTTGGGTTACTAGTGTGGTGTGTGGTGTGGTCTTGGGTGTTGGTCATATCTTCTCAGGTAGGGGCATGGTAGATGAACTTGCAATGGAAGGTTTGGTTGGTTTAACAACCTTATTAGAGGGTAGCAGATTTTTAGCTTTAGGTTGCATATTTTTGGGTAAAGGTGATACAGATGTACGATATGTGGAGGGAAAAGCCAATGGTGGAAGAGGATGGGTTACCCATGGGGGTGATCAAGGTGTTGTGGGGGTAGGTTGTGTAGGTTGGGTAGGAGGCATGATTGAAAGAGAAGAAAATGTCATGGGTAGTGAGGTAGTTATGGATGGTAGTAGTGGTATGGGTGGTAAGAAGGTTATAGGTGACGATGGAGGTTGTGCGAGTCTCTTGGGTACATTGGAGGTTCGTGATGAGGAGGTGGGTTGTTGCATTCTTGGTTTACCGGTGGATGGGGGTTGCTTTTGGTTAGTGGGTGCATTCGGGCTATCCAAGACTAGATCTCCATTGTCTAACATTTCTTGGACGATATTCTTAAAGGTGATGCAGTTATTGTCGTTATGACCTTTGACACGATGATAGTTACAAAAGTCATGTTCCTTATACCATGAGGGTATGGGTCACTCAGGGTTAAAAATAGTATGTGGTTTTATAGGTGGAAGGGTAATGGCACCAGCCTTAATAAGATTTTTGAAAACAGAAGAGTAAGATTCTCCTATCGAAGTGTACTTTTTCTGCTCTCGTCTGAATTGGAAAGCTTGGATGGGGGAGAGATTGAAAGGGGGTTTGGATGGGTTTGATTGATGAGGGGGACCAGTTTTGAGAACTACCGCATTGGCAGACCCTTTGGTTTTCAAATAGTTTTTTTGGGGTTTCGAAGATGAAGAAGCATCATTGGATTTGAACACGATGTTCTTGTTATGAAGCTGAATTTTATTTTCTTCGATAGCATGAATTTCCAACTTCTATGCCATGGTGAATGTCTCATCAAAAGTGTGAAAGGTTTGAACCTGCAAAGTTGGTGAGATGTGTCTCGCACAAGCCCAAGTAAATAGCTCTATAAGCTCAGTCTGAGGTAATTGGAATGTGAGATGGTTAATGAGGTTGCACTAGTGACCGACAAAGTCAGTGATAAACTCATCGTCATACTGTCATGTGGAATAAAGATCAGTTATGGTAACCTTCTTAACAATGTTGATGGAGAAGTGATCTAGGAAGGCTTTGGCTACTTGATTAAATGAGTAAATGGAGTGTCTTGGCAGACCAATGTACCAGTCTAATGCAGGTCCTATCAGGGAAATTGGGAAAATTCTCAAAAGTAAAGTGTCATCGTGGGAAATCAGGTAACACCCATGTATAAAGGACCGCAAATTTTGTTGCGGATCTTATTTGCTATTGAAGCGGTTGAATTTTGGCATCTCATAATGTACCAGGTATGGTCGAATAGGAATGGATGGGTGAATAGGTTCATTACAAATTTCATCATAGGTGAGGGAATTGTGTGAGCTGGAAATTGATGCTTCTAACGTCTGCATCTTTTCCATCATCAACTTGATGAGGTCATTGGTAGGTTGTGATGGAGGGACACCTCATGTGGCATAAGGGGGTGGATATTGAACCTGATAGGGAGGTTGAGAATAGGGAACCAACATAGAAGGCGCATATCTAGAATGGGTGACAGACGAGATAGGGGGTTGTTGATAGTATGTGTATGTAGGTGGGATGGTCGTCGTGACTCTGGTAGCGATGAGATTTTGGAATGGAATAGGGGTCACCGACACCACGGGCGGTTGTGTTGTAATGGGTATTTTTGAGACAATGGGTGCAGACTGGGCTATGGTTTGGGTGGTTAATGAGGGGATAACAAATACGATAGGTGTGAGTAATACTACAGACACAGCAGTCATGGAGGGTATGGTTGGATCCATGGGTGATAGGAAAAAATGTGGTGAGGGACTAGGTGGAAGTGGTTGACTACTAGCGTGGAATATGAGGGCGTTAGTCCTAGCTGTGAAACTACCAAGGGTGAAGCAGATGATGTCTAGGTAACATTTCCTTATTAGGGGTTGATGCAGAAGTAGGAATAAGGGTAGGAGAGATGGATACAGGCATGGCATGTATCAACTGACCTGAGGAGTCTCAAGTGGAGGAGTGGGAAAGGTAGAACTGTAAGGCCGGTTAGGGTTTAACCTAAGGACAGTCATACGTGAAGGTGATTCTGATCAAGGAGTCGTGCAAACTCTTCGTTGCCTATAGAAATGGTGGTAAGGTAATGGGATTGGATCCATGGGTCGTGACAAGATGGAAGGATTAGTAGAAGGGACTAGGTGGGAGTGGTTGACGTATGTCTGGTGGAGGTGGGCGTGGAATCAATGAGAGGTGTTGACTCTGACTACGAGTCAACACCATGTGAACAAGTGATTTTGACCTCAAGTAAGATCGTATTCTGTAGATGACAGAAAATAGTAGAGACATAGATGCTCTTTCATAATGGGGTACAAGAGGTGAAAATATGATTAATCTAGTCAATGTCTAGGTTTTAAAAACACACAAGTTTCACCTAGGAAAATCAAATACAGGCAACCAATGACTATTGGGTTGACCGGTGAATGGTTGAGGGCCAACCGAGGTGATGGTTATTAAAACTAATACTGATCTAGGTTTGTGAAAAGAAAAACCAGTCTCAAAGAATGCAACAGGAATGGTTGGATATGTACTGAGAAAACTGTGTATGACAATAGGTATTAATAGGACTGTTGAGGTCTGTTCTTGGTCAAGGAATATGATGATGCCGGTTTAGATAGATGAGGGCTAGAAATAGAACATAAAGAGTGGGGCGAAAGGATGAAGGCTATTCTAGGTAAAGTAACTAGAAATAGGTAAAGGAAGTCGACACTTAGTGTAGGTGTTTAAGATAATGATGGTTATATGGGTACAGAGGTGAACCGGCATGACGGTCGCTGGACCGACATCTAGGTGACTGTGAAATATAGAAAGAAATGAAGAAAAATGGGTTTTGTGATTTAAATTCTAGTGAAAGAATCAAACTCAGAAATCTAAGAATTCAGGAGATGTGGTAGGTTTAACTTAGCACACTCAGATTTGGATGAATGTTACCTTTTTTATGACCGGTGAAGGTTAGAGTACTCCAACTATGATGGTGGAGTGTGCAAGGAACAGAAAAAATGGAGAGTCATAGTCTCACATATTCAAAACACAAATCAAGAAGAAATGCTAAGAAAGAGGACGATCCTAACAGTGATTTTCTTATGTTTGTTTAGACTTATGCTATTTAGGAATGGTATTTGATAGTGTGTATTTATGGAACATAATTTTTTGGTTAGGAAGGTTTGTCATACAAAGAAGAATATCTAAAAGGAGAGGTTCATGGTCAGGTATGGAAAAGAGAGTCCTAATCACTCAATGGCGGAAAAGAGTCCCCTCCTTTAGCGAGCCATCCTCTGAGATGATGACTCAGAAGAGGGGTCAAATGTCTTAGGAAGAAATATGAGTTAATCAACATGGACGAGTTGGGGAGTACCTACCAACCAAATCGTGTGATCACTAACATATGTTCTTAGGTAAGATGTTGTTTAAGAAAGATGTGTATATTCACAAGAATCCACATGATTTTGTGCAAGTTTGGTGAGACACGGAGAGAGAGAAGACCGAATGTTTAATGTGCTTTCTACAATTCTTTATGTTAACCATCAGCTGGGCATGACTTCCAGCATATAGATTGCCCTCAGTTGAAGTCCCTGGAGTTAATGTGATCTAATAAAGCAACAAATCAGAATGTAATACAAGTGTTTTAAACCTACTTGTTCATCCTTCAAATCAAAGTGTGATATTCTGATTTTAGCAATTTCTAGTGATGAACATGAAGATTTGGTAGATGCTCTTTCAATAATGCAATACAAAATAAAGGAAGATGTGTTCTTTTTCAAGAAAACCAAAAATACGATTGTTTCTTAGACAATAGAAACCTATCTCCTTGTGGTACTAGAATGATTCCAAAGAAGAAAATTAATGTGGAATATTTTTCGAAGGGAAACTAAATTCATGTTCAACAAGGAAAGTACTTCACCTTAGTTCTTATTGATTTGGAATGCAACAAATAAATGAAACGCAAGTGTTTTAAACCCAAATTGAAGTGTGATATTCCAAGTTGAACATGGATGCTCTTTCCTAATGCTGAAGATGTGTTCTTTTTAAAGCACCAAAAATATGATTGTTTTTAGAAAATTCATTCCAAAGAAGAAAATTTGTGGAAGCTTTTCGAAGGGAAATAAACACACAACTTTCACCTAGGAATGAATAAATGAAAAATAAACCTTGATGGGTCCCACCAGACGTGCCTAAATGTTTCACCATTTTCTTTACGTTTTCGAAGTGACGAAACAGATAAGGGTAAGGGCCAAGGAGGAATACCTATTAAATGTTGGTCGGTTGATGGTTATTGCATGTGTTATGACTTCTTGATCTAATGCTCCGATTTTGAGAGCTTCCTTTTGGCTAGGAGAAACTACTTGTAATATAAAACAAGACCAAAAAAGATAGTTAAATGATATATGATAGTGGACTGCCCAGCGTATGCTAGTTCCGAGAAGTGTGATACTTCCTAGATGGTTGTCAATCAATTGTTTAAAACAAGTTAATGCCAGAAATAAACAAATCCCTACTGTAGTTGATATGGTATAGGTATCTCATTCAAGAACAATAAGCAAATCTTAACATAACAGGCTAGGCTATGGTCATATAAGAAAGGTAGGTAGTTGTCAGGGTGTTGGAACTAGTAAGGGTCAGATTCTAGGTTGTTTAGCGTAGTTGATGAGATGATTGTTGGGTCTGTTCTTGGTCATGGTAAAAAACATAGAGACCGACGTCGGTCAAGTATGACGGTTATGCATAACTGGCGTCGGTATGATCAAGGTAAAAGAAACTCAAATAGATCAAATGGCAGGGGCTAATCTGAGGTCAAATGACGTTGGGAGAGTGGATGAGAAGGTATGTGGAGATCTCAGGTATACTCAAAAAATGTATATTAGGTCAAAATGGTGACTTTGTGGTGTGGGTAAGGTGAATGGTAGGATTACAAGATAAAAATTAATGGAGGAATCAACATGCAAAGTATAAACTAATGACATGAATGACAAAAGTTAACTATGCTTAAATAGACAATGTTGGTAGAGATGTACTTACTGTGATGCAAATTTTGATGGATAAATGGAGGTGGCTTGTTGATCAAGAGGAATAGTGTTGGATATCATAGCATTGGTTCCTAAAATTATTCCGTGAGTACAATGCTTCAATATCTATCCTGGTGATGGCCCTGGATGTCTGGATACGTGAAGGGATGTTGGTTTTGCTTGCATGCAAATTTGATCTCTCTCCTCTTGCTCTCAGAATGTGCCAACCCAAAAACAAGGTTTTTTGGGTGAATAAATGGTAACTGACGATGGTTCCAGGTTGACCGACGTCAGTTTAGGGGTGACCGATGTCGGTTAAGGCGGGATTCCCTAGGTTTACTAAAATGGGTAGATATTTTATGATTTATTTTGGTCCCAGTTCGTTTATTCTTGCAGATTAGAATGGAAACATCCCTTATAATGAATGGGAATGTGGTTAGCGAGATTTTAGGGATTTATTTTAGGGTTATACAAAATCTTATCTCATTAAGGCAAGTAGGACTTAGTTATTTTTTGCTATGGAAACATGCCAAGAATAGGTCTAGGGTGAGGTGGCTGGATGAGGTGTCTAGGTGAGGTGGAAGGGTCCATGGTTAGATGAGTATGTTTAAGGTGGTTATTTAACAAGGGACCAAAGGGAGTGTGACCCAATTTTGGTGTCTACACCTAGTTCTATATGAATACTACCAATCCCACCTACACCTCCCTCGCAGATCATGCTTTCTTTGAGTGCATCCAAGACTGATAAGGTTAAAACTTTCTATGTCTCCCTTCTCATTGGAGAATATGTATTGAACAATTACATTATAGATTTGAGTGCATCCAACAAATGTAATGCTTGTAAAGGTTGCCAAGGCTCTCAAAATTTCCATGACTCCACTCGGTGGCTCTTATTACTCCCTAGAGTCAAAAGAGGTCCCACTTGTAGGGAAGGTCAAAGATACACATGTGGATCTCGCTAATTTTCCATATAAGAAGGTTTCAGTGATGATTTTGGTAGGAGACATTCCAGCTTCATTTAGAATGTTTTTAAGTAGGGGTTTTTGTCAGTAGTTGAGGGGTAGAATTCAAATGAATTGGTCTTTCGCAACCATACCAGTGAAGGGAGACATGGAGAAATTGTTTCCAGAGAAGAAGATGATGTCCACGAAGAAAAGGTCTAGAAGTTCAGGAACCAACGTCTTGTATCAAGATAGCAGGAGGGTGAATATTTTCATAACGATTAAAGAAGAAGAGGATATTCACACCTTGATAGGGAAAAACATGCCTTCCTAGAGAGGTATGGATCAAGAAGCATTGAGGATATTCAATTTACAAGAGGGAAGACCCAAATTGTCAAATGATGCAAACCAAGAAGAAGAGGAAATGGTTCTTGGCGAAACTCAAATGGAGAAAACAACTTATACACTTACCCATGAAGAGGAGATATTCTCCTTCCCATTTGGAAATGAATACGATCTCAGTCATTTCATCCATGGAGGGATAAGACCAGCTTGTGATGATCCTGTGAAAGGCTTGAAAGAATTATTTGTACAAGAACATCTTAGAGTTGTGGAAGAAATAAAAGACCCTGAGCTAAGTCTCGAACTCCTGATGCAAGCCACAAATCTACAAGACAAGTGTGAATCTGATTTAGAAGCCTTGACTAATGTGAAGATCAACCATGTTTAAATAAAGCAAGATGATAAATCTGATGTCTCTCCCAAGCCAATAGTCAATGGATACAACACTAAAATGGAGGTATTTTCTTTCCCATTTGAAGAAGAAAACTCTTGCCATAATGAAAAATCTGAAATATATGGTTGTTGAAGTCATGGGAGGTGAAGATCCCCTTAAGAAAGAAGTAGTGGAATGTGATAAGTTTCACAGAAATGAATCAATCCATCCAGATAGTTGCCTTGAGCTTCAAAATGAAGATTCTTTAAGGATGTACAAAGATGAACCATAGGAAACAAAAAAGTATAACTCTGTGTGAGAAATCTTAGAAGCGGTAGAAATAATGGAAGAACCTGAGTTAATTCTTGATCTCTTAGCTCATGCCATGGTTATAAAGGACAAGTATGAGGTTACTTATGATCCTCCATTCAATATTCAATAATCTCATATCGGAGTAGAGATAAAAGATGAATCTAAGGTTTCTCATGGAGAATATTTCAATGAGAATAGATCCGGGAAATAAAGTAACTCAAAATATTCAAGAAATTTGAATGAAAATCAGCTTTGGGGCAGAAATGAGATGCTCAATGAAGAATCATCTATGTGGATAAACATGAAAGGTAACTGGCACTATGAAACCAATTTTAAAGAGCGTGAAGGAAATGTAATTTCTAAGTGAAAGCTTGAGCATCAAGAAGCTCATGTAGACTCACTCCTACCAAGTACACATACAATCATGTAAGCACTTGGCTTTCATAAACAATCAAGGAAAGCAGGATACATTTTGGAACCAGTCAATGTCTTCGTAGAACAACATCGCTCAGTGTTACCCACTCAGGGGTAACTTTTTAGGAATGAAAAGTGCTTCAGTGAAAGTGGGTTGTCCCCCGCCTTGTACCACAAGTGATGTTTTAGGTATGTTTCCATTTATGTTGGGTGTGTTTTTTTTCCTTCTCATGTGTGTTGTGTGTTTCCTTTTGTTGTTTTTGGTGTGTGTGTTTCTTTCTCTCTTGTACATGACTCCGTAAGGACCAATGGATAAGCCACTAGTCAATGGATTATATGGTCTAAAGTTGAGATTCTGGATTCTCAATGTCATGTATTTGTTGTGATCAATCCATGTCATGTCCCCAAGCCTAGATCCAGTTGTTGTCATGCAAATGTGCAACAAGAAAATTGACAATTTCCAAGCTTGACAACTATACCCCTGTGTCAAAAATTACAAGTTTTACCCTTCCAAGACACCCCAAGTCTACCTAGTCAGTCCATTGACCTCCCAATTGATGTTAACTCAGTCCCTAGGTGAATTAGGAAAGTCAATTCAAAACCCCTAGGTGATTTTAGGAGTTTATTAAAAAATTCAAACTTCAGGCAGCTATGGGAAGGGCTATCATTGGCCTTCCTCGGATTGGAGTAACCCCTTGTAGCAAAAAAAAGAATCCAAACAAGACATAAAGGTGAATAAAAGGCCTAGGAACATCATGTAAGTGATTTAGGAAGATTCAAGAAGGATTAGGAGAAGTTGGGGTAGTTTCACCAAAATTAGGGTTCACAGGTCTAGGTAGTGCACATGCCAAAAAAGATGCTGAGATTCGGAAGGTGAATATCCAGGAGCTTCAGATGGAGATAGGAGAAAAATATTACATATTTGGAAAGCTAATTCCAACCCTAAAAGATGGTGAAATTATTTTTTTCACAAAAATTTGGCGCAATAGGTTTGCAAGCAATTTTTCTCATGTACAAGGGGAGTACCGCATCAAAACTCTACTTTTTCAGGGATCAAATGGAGGAATAAATACCTAAAACCCAAACCATTAGATTCATAAGGACATTTTAAATCAATATCATATAAATTTTCATCAAAAAATTCCATTAGGAGCTCAAAATATTGTCATTTAAATTTTCCCTCTAGGAGCAAGTTCAAGAGTTAGCCAATTTTTTAATAGGACACATGTCAGCTCCAGGAGCCTAGCGCAATTTCATGTCCCTTATCTAGCTCAAGAAAAGGGACATGAGGGACATAAAAAATTTTTCCAACCCCTCTAAGCCATCTGGATCCTTATACGACCTCTCAGACCGTCATTTCAGCTCTTAGGTGTTTATTTGGCTCATTCCCTTGCTCACTCAGATTGTGACAACTGGCGGCTTCTAGCGCATCGTGCAATTTGATGTCCCTCATGTCCCTTTGTTTTGGGGTAAATTATGGAGAATGAAATATTCCCATCCCCCAAGGAGACTCACGGTCACACATGTGACCCATTCAAGAGACAATTTCCAGCCCCGGGGAGCTAATGGAGCCTTCATCCCCTGTTGTTGGATTCGTGCCACACGTCATCACGAGGCGTGCCATAAAATTTGATGTCCCTCATGTCCCTTTGTGATAAGGGACATCAGGGACAAAAAAATTTCCCAACCCTCATGAAGCCTCATGGTTCTTCACGCGACCATCTCTCAGCCTCTCGGTGCTTTAAAGCTACTTTTTTGCTTGAATCCCCTGTTGTCACCCTGTTGTTAGATTGTTGTCACTTGTCATCATGAGGCACTGCGTGCAATTTTATGTCCCTCACATCCCTTAATTATTAAGGCACATGAGGTACATAAAAATACGCCTCACTCCCTACTTGGTAATTTTTCAAATTTTTAAATATCCCTCCTACTCGCTTCTTACTTCTAACTTCTCCATGCACATCTTCGCTCTGTAACTTACTCTGTAAATCCTCACCACTCCTCCACCATTGATGAAATTAAAACTAGAACCACCACAACAAATAAATATATCACTCTATGATAATATGCAGGTCCCAAGAGAAATATTGATCAAATGAGGAAAAAGAAGCAAAGAACGAAGAGAAGAAATAATGAAAATATCCATTACCATGAAAAAAAGATTCGAAGAAATAATTCAAACCAGTGCAGAAACAAAAAACCATTTTTTATGTTTGTTCCTCTCTCAAAAAATCATATTCAAATCCTCCTTCTATAGCACAAAACACTCACAGAGAAGGATTTCTCTTTTCGACCCAATGAAGAAAAAATCCTGATTTCCCGTCTAACCAACAGTCGAATCAAAGAGAAATTTCACCGGCTGAGTAAGAATAAAAAACCCATATAAAAAATGTGATTTTCATAACAAATGGAGGAGAAAACCAAACTTGCAATTTTCAAGGTCCATTAATGATCGTCGTATTTAGAAGAGTTGCCTAGTCAAAATTTTGAAACTTTAAAATCTCCCTAAACGTTGATCAGGTAGGTCCAAGATTTCAGAGGGGTGATATTGGGGAAAAACCCGTATCAAAAAACTTCATTCCATGGTGACCCGACCACTAGAGGATCACTTTATAAAAATAGCAATTCTTTTACACAGAGGACTGTTATTTCGTGAAATTCACCAACTGAAGCAACTCATAAGGAGGAAGTGAGCACCGAAGTTGTATTGCAGGGAGATACCATCAAAATGTTTGCCTTGGTCCAAATTTTACACTTACTAAAAATAGTAAGTGGTCTCACAAACACTTGCCAAAAATAGCAAATTGATCCAGAAGGTGAGAGGAATGTAGGGAGAAAGGGAAATATGATGTGCAACATCCAATTGAGGTTCTAGGTAGCCGATTTTTCATATTTACTAAAAATAGTAAGTTGTTTTTTTTTATGAAAAAATCATGAAGCATAAATGGATAGGGCAGAAGTCAGGGTGCAACCTTTTTCTTTTGAGTAAGAGATAGAAAAAAGTGCAATCTCTATCATCATATTGTGCAGAGTAGATGACAGTGAAAATGTCAACAGGAGGATCATCATGAGTGATACTCACGGCCACCGAATGAGTCATTTGATAGTGTTTTTAAACACTTAGTTCAACGGTGTTCGCCTATCATCCAAAGGAGTATTCTCAGTGTGCACAAGAGTTTGGAGATTGAAATTTCATCACATTGGAGTGTGTCATCGAGTCATCTGGAAGGATCAACAGGCTTTATCAAAGGTAAAATTTGTCATCATCGACATCATTCTTCCTTCTTATTTTCTCTCTCTCTCTCTCTCTCTCTCCTCTCCTCGTAAATTTCTCTCTCCTCAATATTCTAATCTTTCATTTGGGTTGCTCTTTTTTGTATTCCTTAATTTTTTCAATGCAATAAGTCACCCTTCAGTTATAAAAGGGGACTTAATATTTTACTAGGAATGTGAAAAGTATTAAGGCATATGAAGCATCAATGGGGAGTAGGAGAAAAGACTTCCAAAGTGTTATAAATTGTAATAAGCTCCTCATTCCAAGGGGTTCAAATTCTGAAATTATTTTTAGTTATTCTTGTGAATTCATGAGAGAGATATCCTTATGAAGAGAACAAAGAGATAGAAAAATGTCTTCCATTTTCCTCATTCTAAAATGTCTTCCATTCTTAAGCTATGTACAATAACTACTTGAGCATCAATACAAGAAGAAGGAATTTTAGCCTTTTTGACTAAGGAGTTTAGTGATACTTTATACTCATTAAATGATATTTGGTCTTGTTGTTGTTATGCAAATTTGTTTTCTTCTTAATTATAATGCATGTGATGAAACTTCCAAATAGTGTTTATAAGCACTTGATTTCCTACTTGCAACATTAGTTTCCCTTGTCTAGCACTCTCACTCCCTTTCCCGCTCTCCTACAAAATTCTTCCCTTACAAATATCTGTAAGCTTTTATCACAGGGTCAGTGGAGTTCCCCTGTTGGATCCCACGGTCATGAGGCCAACGAGGATAAAACTTATTTCACCCATGCATGCATAGACGACAATTGCACCAGTTAAATAGAGGGACTTAGATTCCTAGAGCGTTGGCAAGAATTCCACAAGTTTGTCCCCTGAAAAAATTTCTCGCCAACACACTTTACCATCACCTTTTGGGAACTTTCTAGCCATTTGAGATTTCTATCTTTTTGGTGGTTGGATTTTTCGGGGTTGATTACGAAATTAGAACAATAGAACCATATAAATATAAAGTTATGTGACCATAATGAGGGATCCAATACTAAGCATATACTATCACCATCTAGAGTTACATCCATCAAAGGCATCTAAAGCTACATTTGCATCCATCTAGCTCCATCAAAAGGCACACAAGGCTGGTTCATCTGCATCACACTTCATAGGAGGGGATTCTATTGTTTCCATGCACACATTTACTACATTCTACATCTAGTTATTTGCTCGCTACTTCACAAAGTGTGACTGGCACAAGAGAAACCTAGGGCATGATTGCACACACACACCTAGAACTACATTGGGTCTGAGATGTAGTGCAATGCTTAGTTAGTAAGTCCACCATTTTTATGGTTGAGGACAATCTGAACCCTTCATATACAACTTTATTTTTTATGGTTTTGATTCTTTGTATGGGATTTTGCAAGTGATTCTTCCATCTCATATTCACAACAACATATGGTGCAATTCAGTGACATTAGTGTGACATGAAGCAAACACAAGAAAACACCCAGTGACACTCCAAAGGAGGGTTTTTAGCCATTTTCACTGACCAGGGCACCCAGATCTCAGACCAAGGCACCCACGGGTGCCCCTATCCCTTTACAGTTGCCCCAGTCTAGTCAGATAGCTCAGATCTGTGCTTTCTAAAGATTTTGTGGGATCATTTCCTCCTCCTATTCACCTGGTCTACACTGTGACATAGTCCTGTGACATTTGTGAATTAGCTAAGGATTTTCTTAACCCTTCTTGCACATTAGGGTTTCATTTTTTCTAGCTTAGTTTTCTTGGGTGTATTTCAGTATTTTATTACTTCATTTATTCATTTATTTTACTGCTTCTATAACATTGGATTACACTAAAATATCTCTATTTTATTTAATCATTTTGGTGAACCCATCTTCGAATACACTTTCTCTTTGGCCTTTTCTTCATATGCTCGTCACTTGTAGTGGTCATTTTGGGTCTTTTCAATATTGTGAGCTTCCTTCATTCACCCATAGGGTTTCCAAACCAATGGTTAATATCCCTACTTCTATAGCTACAACTAAGAATCCCTTGGATTCATCTCACTAAGTTCCTCTTCATGAAATAGAAGCCTCTGGTAGTGAAAATTCCTATGATGAAGATACCAATGTTGACCAAGACCAATTAAATACACTTACTAATTTTTGAAAAGCTTTGCATGATAATCCCACTCATCTTCTGTATGTCCTACATGCTTTTATTGCTGCTAAGAATGCTCGTGATGCTTCCACCTCTATAGTTTCTCATTCTTCGACTCCCATGGTCTCCACCCCACACATTTATGTTTTATCTCATTACTACCACTACCACTCCCCCATTCACCCTATCACACCTAATATGCAGCTTAGCTCTTCTTTGAATACTCTTGATTTAAATTATTTATATCATGAATTGCAAACCCAAATTTGTTAGCTCAACTTGCTACTTCTCATGCCATCGCCATCTTTAAGACTCTACTTCATTGTTGCATACTCCTTTTACACCTAATATATCTTCCTATCCATTTCCACCTAATTTCATCTCTCCCAAGTTTCCCATCTTTAAAGGCCATGGTGACCCACAAGAGCATCTCTGAGCTTTTCATGTAGCATGCCTAGACTATGCGGATGATCATACCATACTCACTAAGATTTTTCCTCATAGTTTACAAGATTATGCGATGCGTTGGTTTTATGACCTACCTATCCATTCAGTAATATCTTTCATGCATCTAGCTGATGCTTTTCTCACTCACTTCTCTATCAATATTGTCTCTAAGATCTCTTATGCCCAACTTGCGCAACTTAAACAGGGATCTAATGAACATTTAACATATTATGTCTTGTGTTACAAAAACAACTTAGCTAAGATGTCAAATGTGCTTGTGGACGTTGAGCTTCAGGACTTGTTCATTCAGAGTCTCTTACCCCCTCTCTAGGAGAGTGTTCTCTTTGAGACCTCTCCTTCTTTCGATCAACTTTGTCATACTCTTAAGCTTCGTGAAACCAAGCTCTTAGCTATAGGAAATCTTAAATACCAAGAGAAAGCATCATCCTCTACACATTTTTAAAATAAGTCAACATTTAAACCATCTACAACTAAACCAATAGACACAAAAGTTACCTTCAATGCAGTATCTACTACTAAGGAGCTTCAATCACAACCACGTTGGCGTATCTTCACCAAGCTTAGTGTACCTCCACATATTTTACTACTGCAACTTGTCAATAGTAACCTCATTACATTACCTTCTCCACTACAAATAGATCCATCTCGACCAAAAGGACATAATTTTGATGAAAATTCCCATTATGACTATCATCAATGCATAGGACACTCCATTGATCATTGCTTCCGACTTCAATTTCTCATTCAGGGTTTGATTGATAGTGGTAAAATTGAGCTTCCAGAACCTACAGTTTCTCCACCTGTCAATGAAAATCATAAGCTCAAAATATTTAACAACCCTCTACCCAAACATGACACAAAAGTGGTTGAATCTTCAGCTAACTATGTATATCATGTCGTATCTCCTCTTGCATCAGGGGCTCTTGACTTTGTGGTTGCACATACTTACACTTCTCCACTGATATTTCTTTCTCTAACCATGACTACCATGCCAATTTTACTTCTAATCACTTACATATTAATTCCTCTATTGGATAAATCCCCATCAATAATACTAAGGTTGATGGGTCATGGCCCATCATTGCATGTTCTATTCCACTTCTTGATGCTATCAGTTATGCATGTTCGCAAATCTCATATCCAATGAACAATTCATATGGTGTCGTTAACCTTCATGTTACTGTAGGAACCCTTACTATGCTTGTACCCTTCCTTGTTGGACAAACAATTGATGGTTGTGACATGCTCTTAGGTCTTAATTGGATTTGTAGGTCTCAGTCCATCATCTCTATGAATCATTTGTGACTCAAATTCATTCATAGAAATCAAGTTGTTTCTATCGATGATATACCTCCATCTACTCCATGGTCATCATTTCCTTGAGCACCGATCAATGCATCTCCTACTTCATCTAGTACATGTGATCTCTATTCCTTAAAGCGTAATCTACTCCTAGTTCACCTACTCATACCATCTAAGTGGCCATGCCACTCTACTAGTCCTACACATAGGCATATGACTATTCATCACATAGTTGTTACATCTTGACATAGGTCACCCCTTATTTTATTCCCAGTGTTCCATCACCTCCACGCTCATGCTTCTCATCGGTCTCCATCACCTACACATTTTTTACACCTATGTGGCTCATCATATATTCACCCATCACATGCACATATAATTCCCTCACATGTGTAATACATATCTATTATACCACCACTATTAGCACATGGCCATGCACTTTCATCACCACCAACATTAGACAAGGGATTTTCATGCTTCACTTTCATTGGATAGTTCTTTCACTCACATGCACTGGGGGGCATAACATTCACACATCCCCCCCACCATCATACATCATACATGTTTTTACTCATATTAACAATACTAGACATAGGCATCATCATCTTACACATTAGCATCGTCATTACCCTATGACACACTCTTGTGCTTTGGTTCACACTTGACTATTGAGGGAATTCTCTACACATGAACCCCACACACTACATAGTAGTCACTACACATTAGGAGCAACATATCATCACATGATCCTACATCATCTACACATTACACACTACATTATAGGCTATACACATTTACATCTTCATACATACACCATACATGCATCACACACAACACCATATCCATCACATGTTCCACATTTTTCACACATATATAGTCATCTTACATCTTACATTACACCTTACATATTACACCTTGCATCTCACATCTACTATGCATCTACACATCTTAGGTCATCTACGCATCTCGTATTACATACCATACACTTTACTACACACACTACACATTTTGCATATTCACTTCTACATGTTGCACTCACTACTTGATGACACACTCTAGTCTCACGGTCCATACTAGACTGTTGAGGGTATACATCACAAATGGACCTCATCACACTTACACATTCATCATTCAATCTCTTTTTCTCATGTGACATTCCTAGGATTAGTGATATATGCTTTAGGCTATAGGGTCACTTCTTCTAGCATCATCTCGTGATAGGCTACATCATCACTTTCACTTACATTGTTTAGTGGTATATGCTTTAGGCTAAATCACCACTCCTTTCTACTCATCTTGTCATGATATACACTTAGGCTATAGAGTCACACAGTTCATCTCTATGTCACATATCATCACACATACTCATCACAATTGCATGCTACACACAACACATAGTTTGACCATTTCTTGATGACGCACTCTTGTTTTTGGTTCATTCTTGACTACTGAGGGGGCATACTAAATGAACCTCACTGCATACACTTCCATTCACTTGGGGGGCATGTGGCTCCTATCATCCATTCTTGCATTCCATTCCATCCATCCACATCATACTGCATTTTATGGTTGCATTTACTCTTGCTTGCACTTTTTGTTACATGTTCACTTTATTACACATGTTAGATAGATATCTTATATGTCATTATTATTACCATACACACATGCATGTTCACATCCTTTTCTAGTTGTGATCACAGATACACAGCTTCTACATGCAGCATGGATGCTTGATATACTATCCCTAGTAGCTATTGGGGGCATCCACATTCATACACTACAGGTGTTATTGTTTCATTTCTCTTCATAGCACACTACTTTGGTTTATACACACTTTGACATACTTTTTATTTTTCTTACATGCTAATGGGTGCTTTATGTGCCGAATTTGTTATACAGGGATAGTTTCTTTCATACTTGTTTGTTACATTGTCTTTATTTGCTTGTTCTTGTTTTGTGGGATTTTCCCTTTGTTTGTGTGCACACTTGTTTGTTTTTTGCACTATAGCCTTGAGTGTCTTGCGACACTGTGAGTGGTGTCCCATGTTTGCAACCCACTGTTTTGTGTGGCCTACATTATCTTTTTGGGTGTTTACATTGTCTTCTTATGTTCTAGCTTACACATTGTTTGTTTGGCTTACACTCATTTTCTACATGCATGTTTGTACTAACACTTGTTTTCTAGCCACTTGTTTGTGTGTGCCTTGGTATTTACCAAGCACATTCCCTTCCCCCTATAGGGAAAATTTCAGTTGAGTGGTCGGTCCTCTTTTGGGGCCACATTCTCCTATCTGTGACATCGCATATGCCCCCAAAGAGGGGGGCATCATTTTGGTTTACACACTACAGTACATAGTATCGGTATAGTTCAATTTTCATTTTTTGTCCATGATACAAGTGGGTTATACAATGAGTGGGTTCAGACCAGTCTACAAACTCCATACACAGTGGATTTTACAGGGTAGATTGTCCTTAGCATTCTGGGGAGTAGTTATAGGTTAGAGGAACATCAGACTTTCCTCCCTACACTTCTTTGGCCAATGGCGTCAGATCACCCAAAAAACTAGACAGTACAAAGATCTCTTCACCACTCTCAGGGAAGCAGTTACAGGTTGGAGAATAACACAACTTTCTCCCTACACTTCTTCGGCCACAGTGGCATGAGATCACCCAAAAACTTCACACTTCATGATAGTTACATAGATATCCTTTCTACACCCTTTTTCTCATCATGGATCAGGTGCACATGTTCCTTTTTCATTTTCATTTTTGTATTTTTACATGTTTTTTAAATATATACATGAATTTTTACACATTACATGCATGTTTGACTACTTGATCATCTTCTCTTTTACAGGTCCATCCATATGGGAAGCAAGCGGTCAACAACAACACACACATGGCAGGTACATCACACACACGATACTAACCATGCAGGTACACTACACACATTGGCATCTACACACACGCTTTCACCCTAGGTTCACTCTCATCACTTTTTACACTTTTTGCATCTTTAGTCTCCACGCTCCATCTTTTTATCACTCCACACTTTGTCTAGTCCTTCGGCACATTTTCTACATCACTCTACATGGATTATCAGGTATGCATCTCTATCTACTTTATGTTACCAATATTTCCACTCACCAACATAAAGTGGGGGAAAATGTAGACACAAAATCATGCACTTTGAGTCATTATTTAGTCCCGGTCTCATACTACTATTCATATGGTTCTTAAGTGAAAAGAGTAATAATTAACCCATGTCTTTGGCCATTTTTACATTGCTTGTTGTCATATTTTTGATCTTACACCTACACTTTCCTAGTCTGTATTGTCATTCTATGTTTTTCCTATTTCTGACTGGGGTGCCCAGCTAGGACTGGGGCACCCCAGGCACCCTGGTCCCCTCTGGGGTGCCCTGATCCTCTTTGCACTTTACTCTCACCTTTTGGGCACTTTCTATCCATTTGAGCTTTCTATATTTTTGGTGGTCATCCTTTTGGGGTTAATTATGAAATTAGAACAAGAGAACCATATAAATATAAAGTTATGTGACCATAATGAGGGACCAAGCACTAAGCATCTACTATCACCATCTAGAGTTGCATCCATCAAAGGCATCTAAAGCTACATTTGCATCCATCTAGCTCCATCACAAGGCACACAAGGCTGGTTCATCTACATCACACTTCATAGGAGGGGAGTCTAATATTTCCATGCACACATTTAATACATTCTACATCTAGTTATTTTCTCACTACTTCACAAAGTGTGACTAGCACAAGAGCAACCTAGGGCACAATATTCAAACACACACACACACACACACACACAGAACTACATTGGGTCTGAGATGTAGTGCAATGCTCAGTTAGTAAGTCCACCATTTGGTAGCTGAGGATAGTCTGACCCCTTCATATGCATCTTTCTTTTTTTAGGGTTTTGATGCTTTGTCTGGGGTTTTACAGGTGATTCTTCCATCTCTATTCATAGTGACATCTGGTGCATTCAGTGACATTAGTGCAACATGAAATCGAACATAGGAGAACATCAGTGACACCTCAGAGGAGGTTTTTTGGCCATTTCCATAGACCAGGGCACCCAAATCTTCAGACCAGGGTGCCCACAGTGCCCCTATCCCTTTCAGGTGCCCCAGTCTAGTCAAGATAGCTCAGATCTGTTTTCTGGGGCTTCTGTGTGGTTGTTTCCTCCTCATGTTCACCTGGTCTACACTGCGACACAGTCCCATGACATTTGCAAATCAGCCAAGGCTTTTCTCAACCCTTCTTGCACATTAGGATTTCATATTTTCTAGCTTATTTTTTTGGGTGTATTTCAATATTTTATTACTTTATTTATTCAATCATTTTACTACTCCTATAACATTAGATTAGCAATCACAATCATATAAGCACAACCTAACTATTCAAGTGGGATTGCAACCAAACTATAGCTCACTTTTAATACCACACATTGATGATGGATTGCAACCAAACTATAGCTCACTTTTAATACCACACACTGATGATGGTGGCACAAACTAGATCTCCACCTACATGTCAATGTGGCGTCAGCTAGAAAGTAGTATTGGGGAATTCGGCCTCCTTGTACTATAGTTTGATATGCATCCAAAAGGTTTCCTAGAATAAGATGTACAAACTCACTAGGTTCGTCCATAATATACATCACGGTATGTGGGGCCTAGCTCTGTGTTACAAGGATGTTGTCTAAGGCTTGGGTATTTGGATGTGAAATCCCCTCACTTCATGTTTCTCTTAAAACAAATGAGTGCTTAACTAATAATGACAACTCTCCAAGGATTTATATACCCCATCAAAACATGGGGTGTTTCTACGTGCGTGGAGGTGAAGCCCACATTCATAAGACTCCTAGGACTATGGTAAGTGTGTGGTTGTCACTTCCATGTCACGTTACCCCTATAAATGAAAAATGGGGAAGGTTAGCCACTTTTGATCCTCAAGATCATCCTAGGACACGAGAGGAGAGCATACGTGGTTTTACCTTCGGGATATAACAAGCACACAAAGGAGATATATACAAAATATCAAATATTTTGGGTCTTCAATTAGGTGGCCTATAGCACAAAGGTTGGTATTTTTATTTATAACCCCAATATCTTCAACTAATCGGGCTGCAAGACAAAAACATTAGTAGTTTCCAATTTTAAAAAAGCATGTAACAAAAAAGGTTAGATAAAAACAAAATAAATATTAAAACAGGAAGAGTCCCCCCTTGATTTTGTTATAATACTATAAAAACATAATGCTAAAACCTACAGACATTCACCAAAAACACCTGGAAACGAGGTTACATTGTTAGCTCTAAACAAAAATTATGATCTAGCAAAAATGTTGTTAATCAGGTCAAACGTACCAGAATAGGACAAAAGTGTTGATACAAGTCATAAAAGCACTAAATATGATTTAAAAGACATGAAAATCAAAATTTCTATAACACAAAGAAAAGGCACAAAAACAAAAAGCATATGTGCTGAAAGACATAATAGAATCACAAAAACAGAAAGGTCAACACTAGCAAAACATAAATGCTACAATATACACATAAGCACCAAATTCATAGTATACATGCCAAAACTTGCACAGAAAATATTTAGAATCAAAAATGTTGATAGATGTCATATACGCACCATGGGTTTCACAAAAGTGTCAATTGACAGACCTGCAATCACATAGATTTAAGGTTGGGACAAAAGCGTTGATTTAAGGAAAAAGTGTTGAACTATGTAGCATAAGCATTAAAATACATGGAATACGCGTTGTTAGAGCTCAGGAATGGAATTTGAACACAAATTTGAAATTTTTTGTTACAAACTTTGTTAGATTCTCACCAAACTTACATAGCTTGTGTTATTCAATGTATTTAACTAAAACCAAGCTAAAGATTGGGGCAAGGCCCCATGGTGGACACCATAATGTGATGCCAAAAAGTGATTAGATATATTTGCAACTAGAAACTAAAACCAAATTGATTTCCTAAATTTAATCCTCTTACACACTACCTCAAATTAAGAAACGGTGAAAGAGAGATAGAAACAATACTTATAGCTTACCAATGAATAACCTCCCTTGATGTTGTAATCATGCTCATGATGATTGGATAAAATTGTTTGCTTCAAATTTTTGGAAGTAAACAGTCAACACTTCCCCTTTATGGATTGAAGATTGCTTATGGATGCTTGATAAATATGCAATGGATATTTGAGAGCTTTGTAGGAATTTTAGCAGTACTTCATCATGATTTATAAGGATTGCTTCCATGGAGTGTGGCATGCCAATTTATAGTTTTTAGAAGAATAAATGGAGGGCTAGGATCTTGCCAAGAAGATGTAAGATCAATGGTTAGTATTAAATGAGAAGATAGAAGAGTAAAGAAAATTCGAGATTTATGGAGAAATGTCCATTGAATTTAAAATTCAATGGAGAAAAGTAGAAAGTTAGAGAGGCTTCTAGAATTAAAAGCCTCTAGAAATATAGGAGGTGGGATTAAACTAGTTTAGGTTTAATTAGGATTTAATGATGTGATTACATGGAGAGGCTAGTTTTAGGGTAGGTGTAGAGTAGGTGGGTAGGTAGATATGATTAAATTTCTAGAAATGTTAAATGAGGTTAGTAGGAAGTTTGAAAAAGGGTTAGTAATAATTAATCTTGTGATTAATTATTATAGGGTCAAGATGGGAATTATAGAATGATGAATTAGTAAAAGGGGGAGATATATGTTAGAAATTAATAATATTTAATAGGTATTTTATTTATTTATTAATTATTTCGACATTTTACATGTCTACAAGTAGATTTGATTTTGTAGTTTTGTTTTATTTTTTGTGTTTTTGAAAAGGTTTTGGTGGGAACGCCCGATTGACGTCGATCATACAATCGACGGTGATTGGCATGATCCCCGTCGACCTACATAGATAAATCTTTGTCAATTTACAGTCGACAGTGATTGGTGTATTTTTGGGAAAAATTAATAACTAATGTGATTTTTCTTTGTTTTTACAAGTGAGAGATACTATATACCTTTGTGATAGAGTGTCATAGATGCTTGAGAACATCAAGGGATATGTGATAGATGAAGAATGGGATCACTTAAATGCTGTTGGTTTGGGAGGATTCTGTCATTACTAGTAGATTCCCAGAGATGTTGGTATGATGGTCTCTTTGCTAGATAGATGGGACCCAAGTACATGGACATTTAGGTTCCATACTTGTGAGATGAAAATCACATTTGAGGATGTGTATTGTATTGTGAGATTACCTATTCAGTGGGATAGGATAGTACCAATCATACGGGAGGGCCTTCTAGATTCCATGATGTGGTTGTATGGAGATGATCCCCTTGATATTAGGTATACATAAGGGGGTTTCACGTTGAGAGATATTATGATACAGAGGTGTTGGGGACCTAGCTGATATTAGTGGTCATGTTGGCCATTTCTTGTTACACATTGGTAGGCTTAGGAGGAGGTGAGTTTCCATGGACACTAGCGGGTATCGTAGATGGGTTTATGGAGTACCAGAGAGTATATGCCTAGGGGTGTGGTTTGTTGGCTTAGGTATACCATGAGTTATGGATGAATGTGAGTAGTTGGAGGTTTGGTTTGGATGTGGGATTTTTGTTGCATTGTTGGGCATATGAGCACATAGCTGTAGTGAGGCCACCAAGTCTACCTTGGAGAGAAGATGACCCAACAGAGTATGGTGTGGGTTTTATGAGATGGTGGTATGAATGGATGAGAGATGATGGGGTGGAGAGGGATGATGTGTATTATGTTGAGCGTCTGAGTAGTTTATTTTTGCATAATGTTGTCTAAAGGTCGTATGTTAGATTCCCTGTATGGTCTAGTATGGATACACAGTTGACAAGGTTGAGATGAGTGTGGTGGATTTGGGGCTGGAGATTTGATATGATTGAGTGTGTATACTTCCTGAGGGTGCAGAGGTAGTTTCGGATTCCACAGTAGATACCCGGTGATCCAATTGTATATCAACAAGATGATTCATAGAGGGAGTTGGCAGTACCCATGATAGATGAGGCACAACAAGAAGATGAGGGAAATTTATAGGGTGTAGATATTGATGATGTTATAATTGTTTAGGGATTTAGTGAGTGGTGGACGTAGTAGTGGGCGGCCCAAGGGGATAGTGTGGGGTGGGGGAAGAGAGGTGGGGAGGTGGAGGAGCGTGATGGTGATGGGGAGTTGGCAAGATTAAAGGAATCATTTGATGCACTATAGCTGGAGAGATATCAGTTGAGAGTAGAGTGAGATATAACTCGTCAAGAGAGGGATTCTCTATTATAGGATTGGGATCCAACATGCCTAGAGCATGATACCATGCAACATCATATGGATAGATATCGTTAGCATTAGTTAGCATTGTGGCTGAAGTATGGAGAGACAGGAAAATGTCATATGCCTCAGCATGTGAAGCACAGAGGGCTAGGCCGAGTGTAGGGAAATATGTAGTTCCTATTAGGGGAGAGCTGATGATAGGTGGATAGATGAGATCTCCAGGTTTTGTGACTGTTGAACAGTATCTTGCATTAGGAGACAAGATGTGATACTATGAGCGAATCATGATAGATCACCTCCCAGACGTACCTCACTACGTGGAGCATAGAGCGAGTGAGCGTAGATCATATTGATAGACCACCTCAGCAAGTACTAGCAGTGTTACACAACCTTGGCGAGATTTGTGACCTAATGGAGGACCAAAGGGAGGCTAGGGTGGATATAGGGTATCTGAATTTGAGTTTACTGCATAGTAGGTGGATTTTGTATATGATTCGAATGTATCAAGCCCTTTTTGAGTCATTTTGTACAAATTTTTTTGATGATATATATATATATATATGATTTTGGATTCATGCGTTGTGATTGATTTTTATTTTATACATGAGTTTGTGATGAGATTTTGAGATGTTTCAGATAGATTAGATGTATTGATATGATGTTTGATGTTGATTGTGATGTGATTTGAATATAGTGATCTTTAAATGTTTTAATGCACTTAATCATCGTCAAGAATAAATGTAAAATGTTTTCTTTTAAACTAGATATGATATATATATATATGATTTGATGGTAAATTTAATATGTATAACAGTGTACTTGAAGCCTTGCAACAAATGTTAACATATAACTAACCATAATTAGTCACATGTAGGATCGTGGATATGTGGAATGAACTTATATACCTTATTTCAACATGGGAAGGGTTCATATGTAGTTTTTATGAGGAGAATAGGATCTCTTTAGATATATCATAGACTTATGCCTCAGGTGTATTCTTATTGTGGAAATTGATCATAGTAGGAAGTTTTCTTTTTTATGGGAAAGTTGATCGATGTGGGAAGATTTTCTAGGATGATTTTTTATTATTTTGACTTTAATTTGAAGGTTGATCAATGCGGAAATCCTTTTATAGCAATATTGAGTAGCCATCCTTGAAGAGAGTGTTCTACAAAAAAAAATGATTTTGATTTTAGATATCCATCCTTCGCGGGATCAGTTTGTGTTTTGATTGAAAATTATCCTTCGAGGGATCAGTCTATATTTTTGATAGAGTGCATCCATGTGTATAGTTTTTAATTTTTTCTCAAGTTGAGGGAAGGCCTATTATACCATTTAGGATGGGGAAAGACACATGTATAAACTACACATATCCCTAACATGTTTTTAGTTGGTAAGATAAGGGGAAAGGGGGAATAATAATTGTGGAGTTTCTATTTATGAGGAAGAATTTTTCCATGTGAAAAAGGTGATAAGCAGAACCGTGGTGTTCACCTTTAAGGTTGTAAATATAGGATACTGAAGGAAGACCACATAATTCCAAATCATTACAATGGTAAATGGTGGGTTGGTGAAGGAATACAATATTCGTTGTGACTAATGTCATGAAGGTAGATGAGTTAACAATAGAAAGGCCACAAACGAAAAGCATTTAGAGGTTCCTTTTCAATTTTACCATCAAGGGAGGCTAAGGAATAGGCTCCAAACCCATATTTATGAATGATGACATATGGACCAATCCAGTTTGGGGAAAAATTTCCAAGTTTAATCATTTCCAAAGTAGTGACATTTTTATTCTCTTTGACGAAAAGATCACCAATATTAAAGTCACGTTATTTGACATGGTTTTTTTATGCTATTTTGATGCGTTCTTGATATAGATCATAATGTTCGAGGGCTGTTAAGTGGTTTTTGTCTAACAATTCAAGTTGTGTTAAGAGTTCTTGATGATACTCCTTGTCAGAAATGAAGTCTCTGAGGGAGAGACAAAGAGATGGAATTTGGAATTTGAGAGGAAGGAAGGCCTCAGAGCCTTAGACTAAGGAAAAGGGAGTAGTACATATAGGGGTATGGATGCTAGTCCAATAGGCCTAGAGGGAAAATGGAATTTGAAGATTCAAATTCCTGTATGCTTGGTCAACAATTTTCATGAGGATTTTGTTGATTGTTTTGTTAGAAGCTTCTTCTTGACCATTTTCTTCTGGATAGTATGGAGATGAAAAACTAAGCTTGATGTTGTAGGTGTCGCAAATTTTTTGAATCTTTTTATTTTTTAAATATTTTCCATTATTTGTGATAATCTTCTGGGGAATGCCAAAGTGACAAATAATGTGATGGTGGATGAAGTCGACAATCTTATTGGTTTTAGTGGATATGAGGGGAATAACTTCCACCCATTTTGTAAATTATTTAGTAGCTATGATGATTGAGTGATGTTGTTGTGAGGAATAAGGGTTGATGAGGCCAATGAGGTCAAGTCCCCATTGTGAAAAAAGTAACAAATCTTGAGCGGGTTGTAGGGCCTGACTTGGTATGTGAGTATGGTTGGAGTGTTTTTGACATTTCACACATTTCTTGATGTATTGATAACAATATAGGTTAAGGGTAGGCCAATAATAGCCCATCCATAAGAAGTGTTTAGCAACAGCCAAACCCCTGAAGTGTCCACCACATATGCCATCATGGAAATCTTGGATAGCTTTAGTGGATTCATAATAATTTAGGCATCAAAGTAGGAGGCCATAAAACCCACGTTTGTAGTGGATGATGCCTAAGATGACATAGTAGTTAGTGCGTTGTAGAAATGCTCTTCTAGCATTCTTAGATAGATATGATGGGATTTTAGATTGAGAAAGATATTTATAGAATTGAATGTACGATCTGATTGATTGTTTTCAATAAGATTATATTCATTTGAGAAGGGAGTTAGTGGGTATGATATGGTTGACAACAATGTTTTTTATATTTTTCTAAAATTTCATTTTTTACATTGATGAGTTCCTTTGATTTTATTGATGATAAGCTAGGAGTCTCCATAGATGTCAAGTATTTGAACACCAAGCATGACAGTGGTTTAGAGACCCATAATGAGGGCTTCATATTTGATCATGTTCATGGTGCATTTGAAATTCAGTTTGAAAGAGAGAGGAATAGGATTCCCACAAAGATGTATGATGATGATATCAACACCTCCCCCTGCCGACACTTAGAGCCTTCGAAGAAGAGTGCCATTTTGAGGGGAGTGTATTCTTTATCAATAGTGTTGATAGATTTGTCATGAAATTGTGCATGAGGTGATTGATTATTAGGGAGGGGAGATTTTTTTAGTTGGTCAACGATGAATTTCCCCTTGATATATTTCTACGACATGAATTCTAGGTCAAATTCAATCATAAGGATAAGCCATCATGTGATGCGATCACTGTGATATGGTTTAGAATGAATAAACTTAAGAGGATTGAAATTGGTGATGACATAAGTCTTGTGATTAAGGAGATAGTGACGAATTTTAGAATTCATGAAGTATAAGGCACAACATAACTTCTCTTCTTTGGTGTAACGATTTTCATAATCCTGAAGAGTGTGTCTTACATAATAGATGACATGCTCTCTACCATGTTCATCTTGATGTGCTAGCATGGCACCCTAAGCATGGTCAGTGACATATATATAGATAAAATATATCCCCCTCATGTGGAGGTGTGATCATGGGTGGTGATAGGAGGTATTGTTAGATGTCTTCAAAGGTCTTTTGACAGTTATGATCCCACTTAACATGGACATCCTTTTGAAGGAGATGCTGAAAATGTTGACATCGATCTGAAAGATGAGAAATAAAGTGATGGAATGATTGGAGGTATCTTGGATAATACAAAGTTGTTTTATATTGGAAGGAGGGGGAATCTCAATGATGGATTTGATTTTGGCAAGGTCCACTTCAATACCCATGATATAAATGATAAACCCTAAAAAAATTCGGTGAGAACATCAAATACACATTTGGCTAGGTTAAGGTAGAGGAAACATTGAATAAGGTGAGTGAAGATGATGTCGAGGATGATGAGATGGTCCTTTTGGTACTTATATTTACCGAAGATATCATCAACATAGTCCTCTACAATTTTATGGATAAGATCGTAGAATATATAGTCATGGCACGTTGATAAATGGCCCCTGTGTTCTTGAGTTCGAAGGGCATAACATGTTATCAAAATGTCCCCAAGGGGTAATGAAAGATGGTTTATGTTGGTCATTAGTCATGATAATGATTTGATTGTACCCAAAAAAACCATCCATAAGGGATAATGTTTCATGGCATGTCACGAGGTCGACAAGTTGATTAATGTTAAGAAGAGGGAATTTGTGTTTAGGACAAACAAGATTGAGATCTCAAAAGTCTATGTAGATGTGTAAATTTTTATAGGCTTTGGTTACGAGTATCCAAGATTCTTAAATACCCATTTTTGCATAATCAATAGGTTAAGTATGAAATTACATAGATAAGACATAATTCTTCTTTTATCAACAGGGTTACGCAAGGTTGCATCTTGCGTAGCTTTTTTTGACAAGTTTAGCATTAGGGATTGTGACTATGTTGAGGATGACAATGTTAG
This sequence comes from Taxus chinensis, assembly GCA_019776745.2. Classification (NCBI taxonomy): domain Eukaryota; kingdom Viridiplantae; phylum Streptophyta; class Pinopsida; order Cupressales; family Taxaceae; genus Taxus; species Taxus chinensis. Next base: position 68,038,127 of record CM034151.1, read on the forward strand.
GGTCAATACATGGCATGTAACTTTATGACCATGTGAATGCTTGACTGATTTTGACATAAATGTGGTAAATTCTTTTAATTCTTTTGAGTCTATAGAGTGGCCAAATTTGACTATGTTAGGGTCCTGCAAAGTTCCTATGTTGATGTCGATAGTGGATTTGTTAAGGAGTGTAGATGTGTCAGGTGGTAGAGTCTTTCGAAAATAATGGTCCTCCACCCCCATGTAGGATAGGATGGATCCATCGTCATGACATTAAACAATGTTGATAGTAGGGGAGTCCTCCTCTACCATTTTAGGTAATACTAATGGAAGGGTCTTACTATCATTGTTAGTCTAGTAAGTGAGCAGTCCTAAGGTGATCAAATTGATTAAAAATAGTTAGGAGGAACAGATATGGCATCATTTGTGTCCATGGAGTCATTCGGTGAAGAGGAAGAGGATAGCTCTATTTCTGCTATGGATTCAGGTGTGGTGGGTGTAAAGGCTTGTCGAAACCTAACCCAAATTTCTCATGAGGTTTTCGAGACTAGTCAAAGACCAAGCCATGTATACCCTTGTTCATAATTTCCTAGGCCAAAACCCTTCGAGGTGAAATGATGAAGATAAAATTGTGTGAAGGATTTATTATACAAGAATGAGAAGTCGGATGTTAATGGTTTAGCATGATATAGATTTTCACATTGTGAGGAAGGGCGATCAATCCCTCCATAAAGGAGGTTGGTTTTAAGATGGGGAGGACAAAAGGAGATGATGTCTCTAACATTTGGTTCATCCATAGGTTGTTTATCGAGTCTCCCATATTTTTCAATATAGGGAGTGAGTTGAGGACTAGAAGGCGGTACTCCCCCAACGAGAGACGTTGCATAACATCTTCAAAGGAGCTATCATCTGGTAGCCTAGATGCAGAGATGGAAGAGATTATAGAGGATTTGTTAGAATATCCTGAGTTTTTGTTATGGATGAGCATGTCATTAGTTTGGTAAATCATGTGACATGCTTTGAAAGGATTTGGGTTAGCGGGAATAGTAAAGGTTTTACCTTCATGTTCATACTTTAGGAAGCAATGCAAAGTTGATGGGATACAATGCATAGCATGTATCCAGGGTCATCCTAATATCATGTTGTATTAAAACTCTCCTTCTATGATATAAAAGAGATCATGAAGGATTTTAACACCTATCTTGATAGGTAAAATTATCATTCCTAACATGGGGGAAACGATATCATTAAAGGTGTGTAACATGATAGGTGACTGGGAGATGATGGTATCAGGATACTGAAGTTTTTTAAGGCATGATATGATATGATGTTAATACCGGTACTGTTGTCGATCATAAATCTCTTGACGAGGGTATCATTGATTTGGGAAGTGACGATGAGTGGAAGGTCATGGTATTCAAGTTGTAAGGATGGGATTTCAGAATCGTCAAAGGCGATACCAGCAGACATTTTAAGAGTGCCGACAAGGTTGAAAAATGGTAGAGGTTCATCTAATGGTACTGAGATGGACTGGAGAGCCTCAATCATTTCTTTTTAGCGTTGTGGAGAATTTTGAACAAGCTTGTAGAGGGACATATTTATTGGAGCTTAGTGAAGTTTCTTAATGATGGTGTTTTGTATAGAGGTGTTTGATTAGGTGTGTGGAGCGGTGGGGATGGATACCTTAGCCTTAAAATATGATGGATTAGATGATTCAGGGGCAAGGGAGATAAAGGCTTTGGTCATATTTTGATATGAGGTTTTGGGGTTTTACACACATGCTCTTATAGTTATGCAAACACCATCTATTTAATGGAGCGGGGTTTTATTAAAGGAAGCCTCACTCTTGTTGGATATGGATGTGGTGTTGGGTGAAGGTTAAAAAGGGGTGGCTTTAAGGATCTGACAAGTTGATTTGATTTAATGGCTAGGTTTGATTGCATTTAAATGATGTGGATTTTCTAGAAAAAAATATTTTCTACCGAGGCTTTGAATGGTGGCCTGGAGGGCTTTACAGTCCTTAGTGGAATTTCTTGGTGTCTGATGGTATGCACATAACACTTCATAATTGTACCAAGAGGGCTTTCACCCTCAGGATTCATATATATTAATAGGGGTGATGTTATGGTAGATGATTGGATGAGATTTTTGAGTATTCTATTATAATATCACATTGTATCTATCTCAGATGATGATGAAGGTGAAGGGATTTGTACATTGTTAAAATGATTTAGAATTTTGAGCTAAGGAGGTTATAACCTAATCCATAGGGATCCAAAATGACTCTACTTCATCGATCAACCAACAACAAAGAAGGAAAATGAAGAAATGGAGGTTCTTTCTATATGTTAACAGAACCACCACTCTGTGCAGAGTAGCGGTTACAAAACCACCGCTCAATCAGAGTAGCGGTCCTATAACCACCGCCTAGCTAGGGTAGTGGTCCTATCACTTTTGGATAGAAAATAAAATTTGAAACAATCAGTCCCATAATTCAAAAGGATGTATGTGTCTCTTCTCCACCAAGACCTTTTCCATCCTCTAGATAAGGGGAGGACATGATAAATACTATAAATACATGTAGGAAGGAGAGTTTTGATCATCAGAAGAAGAAACTTCAAATGCAAGAGAGAAGGTAAAATCTGATCATGCTCTTTTTAAAGTTGAAAAAAAGTTGAAATTAAAAGCTTTGAAGGACAAGCAGATGTAGAATTACTTTATAAATGGTTAAAACAATTGGAAGTCTACTTTAGCATTCCATAATGTCACTGAGGCACAAAGGATCACCTTTGCATGTCTCAAAATGGAGGGACACACTCTAGTTTAGTGGGAAACCCATATAGCCACGTGTGAAAAGAAGAAACGTCCTTGGCAAGAACTTAAAGAATTACTTAGAGCTAACTTCTATCCTATTGGCCATAAGACTAACCAAACGATTAAATGGCAGTATTTCAGACAAGGCAGTGGTTAGAGTGTGCTAAGACTATACTACGGAGTTTCAAAGGTAAGCCATGTTGCTAAACATGGACTTGGAGGATGAGGATATTCTAACTAAGTACTTAGGAGGACTTCACACTCACATTCAAATAAAAATCATCTCCATGAAGCCAAAAGATCTCAACGAGGGGTGTGTGCAGGCATATTATATAGAGGATTAAAAGAAGCAAGGAGAAGCAGCGCGAAGGGTCAAAGAAGTTGACAAAACAGTAAAAGAAATAAAATGGGAAAACAAGTAACAAAGGTAAGTGGAAAGGGAAAGGTAAACAAGTTTCCACTACTTTAAATACTTGTAAAGATCCCAAGAATTTTTGCAAGAACTGTGATTTTGTGAACTATTTCCAAAGTAGATAATTTACAGATCATTTTGGTATTGAAGAAAGAGTTAGCTTCTATTCTCAACCAGTTTCCCTCCTCTGGAGGTTTCCAAGATAAAAATCCTTGGTGTATGTGTGTGTGTTAATTCATTTATATTTGCAAATTTCATTTCTAAGGAATAAACAATTCAATCACTAGCTCAACTGTCATTTTCTATTTGAAAGTAGAACAATGGTATATTTTTGGTTTTCTGAATGAATTCCAAAGTAGATAGTTTACAGATCATTTTGGTATCATAACTAACTTCTATCCTATTGGCTACAAGAATGACCAAATGATTAAATGGTTTTATTTTAGACAAGGCAATGGTCAAAGTGTGCAGGACTATACTACAGAGTTTCGGAGGAAGGCTATGTTGTTGAACATGGAATTGGAGGATGAGGATATTCTAACTAAGTACTTGGGAGTAATGATCTATAGGGATCCAAAATTAGTCTACTTCATCAAATAAACCAGCAAAAAATAAGAAAAATGAAGAAACGAAGGTTGTGTCTATATGTTAACAGAACCACCGCCCAGCCAGGGCGGCGGTCCTGTGACCTCCGGTCTGCGTTGGGCAGCGGTCCTATCACTTTCAGACAGAAAATAAAATTTGAAACGAACAATCCCATAATTGGAAATGATGTATGGTCTCTTCTTTTCCATGACCTTTCCCATCCTCCAGTGCACGGGAGGACATGAGAAAGGCTATAAATACATTTAGGAAGGATATTTTTTATCATCATAAGTAAGAGACTTCATGGGAGTAAGTGTAAGAGTTCTAAAGTACTGGAATTGAATTTGTAGAAGAAAGAGTTTGAGAACAGAGAAATCAAGTAGTTGGGAGGAAGTGTGAGACATTTTCAATTTCCTTTCTCACTTATTGTAAAGTTTGTATCTCTTATATTTTGAATTGGCCAATAAAGCAAAAAAGGGAAGGAAGATTTGTTTTCCCTTCCTGACTGGTTTTCCTCCTCTACATGTTTCCAGGATAAAAATCCTAGGCATATGTGAGTGTGTGTGTTAATTCATTTGTCTTTGCAAATTCTAGTTCTAAAGCATAAATAATTCAATCACTAGCTCAACTGTCAATTTCATTGAAAATAGTACAACAGTATAATTGTGATTTTGTGAACGATTTCCAATGTAGATAGTTTACATATCTTTTTGGTATCAGAGCTAACAAGTATCTAGGAATGTGGTATTCGTTCTTGGATTTTTATGACAGTGATGAGATCTAAATGCGAAGAGGCTTTACCTTGCGATCCAAATATTTCTACAAGGAAGTGGAAATAGAGAATTCAGGGGCAAATGGAGGAAGAAAACTTGGTCCGTAGAATTGAGATGATGTTTAGAAGACAAGAAGAACTTGTAGATTTGTAGAAGATGACTTTTGATAAGTAAGACTCCATGGACTCAGTAGTTCGAGGCTTAGCCAAAAAATTTGGCATAGGGAGGAGCCACCATGAGGAAGAATATGGGGAAGAGAGTGAAGAAGAGACTTCAAATGCAAGAGAGAAGGTAAAATTTGATCATGCTCCCTTTAAAGTTGAGACAAAATTTGAAATTAAAAGCTTTGAAGGACAAGTAGATGCTGAGTTGCTTGATAAATGGTTAAAACAATTAGAAGTCTACTTTAGTGTCCATAATGTCACTAAGGCACAAAGGATCACCTTTTCATGTCTCAAGATAGAGCGATATGTTCTTGTTTGTTGGGAAACCCATCTATCCACTTATGAAAAGAAGAAATGTCCTATTGTGAAATCTTAGCAAGAATTTAAACAATTAATTAGAGATAACTTCTATCCTATTGGCCACAAGACTAACCAAATGATTAAATGGCAATATTTATAGATAAGGCAATGGTCAAATTGTGCAGAACTATACTACGAGAGTCTTCGGAGGGAGGCCATGTTACTAAATATGGAATTGTAGGATGTGGATATTCTGACTAAGTACTTGTGAGGACTTCACATTCACCTTTGAAGAAAAGTCATTTCCACGAAGCCCAAATATCTCAATGAGGCGTGTGTGAAGGCATACTATATAGAACATGAAAAGAATCAAGAAGAAGAAGCGCCAAGGGAAAAGTAGTTGACATATAAACAAAAGAAAGAACATGGGAAAACAAGTAACAAAGGTAAGTGGAAAGAGAAAGGTAAACAAGCTACAACTAATTTGAACGCTTGTAAAGATCCTAATAATTTTTGCAATAATTTTGATATCAATGTTCATACTAATGCTACATGTTGGAAGTTACATCCGTAGTTACACTCTGAAGAACATTGAATCAAGGACTCAAAGAAGTCAATGACAGTTGTAAAGACAGAAGGGGAGGTGAAAATCAAAGATGACTCTTATGTATATGAAGAGGATTGGATACATGGCCACCAACATAGACAACTAGGAAGTGGAGATGAGTAGAATATTCTAGATAAAAATCTATATCAAGAGAACTAAGGTAAATGCTTTGGTTGACACCAGTTTCTCAGTCTAACTTGATTTCTAAAGAAGTTGTAAAAAATCTTGGTCTTTATACTTATGAGCATCCCCACCCTTATCCTTTGGGTTGGGTGAAGAAGGGTTTTGAAATTCTGGTAACAAAAAGATGTAAGGTGAAGTCTGGGATAAAATCCCATTATATTGATGTATTAGAGGTTGATATTATTCCACTTGATGCATTTTATGTTGTTTGCGGGAGTCCTTAATTATTTTTTAGGTATGATATATTCAAGAGAAGGAAGAATTGATATAGATGGGTCAAGGATGGGATCAGCTACAACATCTTGGCACACCATTGTAAGACACAAGTTACTATGGTGAGTGCTAACCAAAGAAAATGATTTACTCAGTAAAATCATAATCAATTTTGTTCACTTTTGTTAAAGGATAAACAATATGGGCTATAACTTTTAGAGATTTCTAACCAGGGGAAAACATGATTTGGATAGTATTATTTAGTCTTTTTAGGATGTTTTTCAGGCTCCCGGTGGGTTACCACAAAAATGGTAAGTAAAGCATGAGATTCAGCTGTTGCCATATTCCCCTCTACTAAACATCAGTTTGTATAGGAAATCCTTGCTAGAGAGTATTGAAGTAAAGACATAACTCTAGGAACTACTAAACCAGGGTGTGATATGTCTGAACATGTCACCATGTGGTTTCACCTATTGTGATGGTGTCGAAGAAGGATGGTTCTTGGATAATGTACATCGACTACCATTCTTTGAATAAGATCACCATAAAGAATATATATCCACTCCATCACATAGATGGTCTCTTTGAACAAATTTTAGCATGCTAAATTCTTCACTGAATTTGGATCTCAAGTAAAGTTATCACCAAGTCAAGATGAAGGAGGAGGATATATGAAAGACTTCCTTCAAAACAATATAGGGTTTATATGATTGGTTAGTACTTCCATTTGGTTTATGTAATGCACCCACTATATTTATGAGATTGATGAATGATGTATCGCAGGAATTCAAAGATACATGTGTCATTATTTATCTAAATGATATCTTGATTTGTGGTGTGACATGAGAGGAACATTTGACTCATTTGCAACAAGTATTGCAAGTTCTCAAAGTGAAGAAATAACTTACTATGTAATATGAAGAAATGTGAGTTCTGCCAAACTAGTCACTTGTCTGTCTTGGGCATGTGGTTAGAGGAGGAGAGCTACAAGAGGAGACAAAGAAGGTGGAATCCATTACCAGCTGGAAAACATCAACAGGACCCACATAGAATAGGAGTTTTTTTGGAGTATTATAGTATATGTGGAAGTTCATTCCAGGACTTCTCCATGATTACAACACCTCTATACATAGTTTCCACAAAGAGTAAGGGTTTTGACTAGGGTAAGGAACAAGATAAATCCTTTGAGTTATTAAAATACAAGATTAGTCATGCTCCCTTACTTGCTCTTCCTAGTTTGTAGTAGCCTTTTGAAGTAGACAGAGATGCCAATGATTATGCTATGGGTGCAGTGTTGCTACAAGGAGGTAAACTCAGTATGTTATCATTTTAAAACTTTTACTTCAGTAGTTAAAGGATATTCAGTATATGATAAGGAAATGTATGCACTAGTTCAAGCAATTAAAAAATGGAAGCATTATTTTTTGGGTAAAGAAACTATTATGCACACTAACCACAAACCTCTCGAGTATTTGCAAGCATATTCTAAATTGCAGCAGGAAAGGCACTACAAATGGATGGGATTCCTTCAACAATTCCATTTGGTGATCAAATACAAGAAGGGTAGTACAAACCTAGTGGAAGACATGTTGTCTAAGCCGCCTTCACAAGAAAAAATATTTTGTTTGGCCACTATCTCTCATATCAATCCCTTCACGAAGGAAGCTTATGGAGAGGCATATGCCCAAGACAGAGACTTTGGGGTGAAATTTCAGCAGTTACAGTCCCAAGGGGCTGAAAGGATGGGGATTGAAGATTGTTATCTCAAGGATGGGCTACTCTACCGATGGGGGAAGCTTTGTGTGCCGAAAGAAGAGAGACTTCTATTGATGAGGGAAGCACATACCTCGAAAGTAGCGGGACATTTCGGGGTTGGTAAGACCCTAGCCCACTTGTAAAGGTATGTGTATTGGCCCGATATGGAAGAAGAAGTATCAAAATTTATACGTGGATGTAAACTTTGTTGTACCATCAAGCCTAAGACTCAAAAGGAAGGTTTGTATATGCCTTTTCCATTACCTACTTGTCCATGGGAGGACATTTCTATGGATTTTGTAGGAGGTTTACCTATGTCTAAACATGGCCATGACTATCTCTATGTTGTTGTTGATAGATTCAGTAAGATGTGTATTCTTATGGCATGTAAAAAGACAGTAAAAGCACATGAGGAAACAAATCTTTTCTTTGCTAATGTATGGGTGCATTTTGGCAAGCCAAAGTATATTGTTTCTAACATGGATTCGAGGTTCTTGGGGAATTTTTGGACTACTTTGTGGGACAAGATGGACACCAGGTTATAGAAGAGCACGGTTTTCCATCCACACAAAGATGGACAAACCCAAGTTGTGAACAGGACTTTGGTACAGTTGATCAGAGGGTATAACAGTAAATGTCCAAGGACTTGGGATGATTCCTTAGCCTACATTCAGCATTCATATAACCGAACAGTACACACATCCACTATAAAGTCACCATTTGAAGCATGCTTGGGATATCTACCTACAAATCTGCTAGACATAGTAGTTGGGCAGTAGGATGAGGAGGAGACACGAGACACAAAGGTGACTAGAGAAAACAAATTCATTCAGAGGATCTGGAAAATCCATCTCAAAGTTAAAGAACAGTTAGAGAAATCTCAAGCCAAGTACAAGGCTAGACATGATTAGCATAGAAGGGAGCATAAGCTTCATGTTGGAGACAGATTTTGGCTTTACTTGAGCAAAGAGAGACTACAAGGTCAAGCATGGAAGCTCAAGCCACTACGATATGGACCCTTCACCATATTGGAGCAGGTTGGAGAAACTACCTTTTGACTTGATTTGTCGCCATTTATGTGGATGTAATCAGTAATAAACTGTGAAAACTTACACCTATATGAGCCATCCATTCTAGATGAAGATGAAGGATTACAGTTGCTACCTTCCATTGAGGATTGTGTCTTGGACTCACAAGGTGAATTGGAGGAGGATGTAGTGCTGCAGCAGAAGGTCAGAGAGACTAGGAGAGGTCCACAGGAGTCTTGGTAGGTTGGACTGAAAGGAAAGACACCAAGGCAGGCCCGGTGGTACTTGAAGGATAAAGTGAGGGAATTATTTCCTCATCTACTCCCCCACTAAGCTTTTGTGGGACCAAAAGCCTCCTAAGCAGGGGAGGTGTGACCCATAGGGATCCAAGATGACTCTAGTTCAACAGATCAACTAGCAATAAAGAAGTAAAATGAAGAAATGGAGGTTATGTCTATATGTTAACAAGAACCACCGCTCTATGCAGAGCGACGGTTACAGAACCACCGCCCAACCAGGGCAGTGGTCTTGTAATCGCCGCCCAGCCAGGGCGGAGGTCCTGTGACCATCGGTCTACGTTGGGAAGCAGATCTATCACTTTCAGACACAATATAATTTCAAACGAACAATCCTGGAATTGTAAAGGATGTATGTGTCTCTTCTCCTCCATGACCTTTCTCATCCTTGAGTGCATGGGAGGACATGAGAAAGGCTATAAATAGATGTAGGAAGGAGAGTCTTGATCATCAAAAGTAAGAGACTTCATGAGAGTAAGTGTAAGAGTTCTAAAGTGTTGGAATTGAGTTTGTAGAAGAAAGAGTTTGAGAATAGAGCATTCAAGTAGTTGGGAGGAAGTGTGAGACATTGTCAATTTCCTTTCTCACTTATTGTAAAGTATGTATCTCTTATATTTTGAATTGGCCAATAAAGCAAAAAAGGGAAGAAAGATTTTTTTTCCCTTCCCGACTGGTTCTCCTCCTCTGGAGGTTTCCAAAATAAAAATCCTAGGTGGATGTGTGTGTGTCTTAATTCATTTCTCTTTCCAAATTCTAGTTCTAAGGTATAAACATTTCAATCACTAGCTCAATTGTCATTTTCATTAAAAATAGTACAGCAATATAATTGTGATTTTTTGAAGGATTTCCAAAGTAGATAGTTTACAGAAAAATGATCTATAAACCATCTACTTTGGAAATCGTTCACAAAATCACAATTATACTATTGTAGTATTTTCAATGAAAATGACAGTTAAGCTAGTGATTTAATTATTTATGCCTTAGAACTAGAATTTGCAAAGAGAAATGAATTAACCCACACACATACACCTAGAATTTTTATCCTGGAAACATTCAGAGGAGGAAAAATAGTCAGGAAGGGAAAATAACTATTTCTTCCCTTTTTTGCTTTATTGGCCAATTCAAAATATAAGAGGTACAGTCTTTACAATAAGTGAACAAAAATTGACAATGTCTCACACTTCCTCCCAACTAGTTGACTACTTTGTTCTCAAACTCTTTCTTCTACAAACTTAATTCCAACACTTTAGAACTCTTACACTTACTCCCATGAAGTCTCTTATTTTCGATGATCAAAACTCTCCTTCCTACATGTATTTATATAGTTTCTCATGTCCTCATGTGCACTGGACTTCTGATGGGAAAGGTCATGGAGGAGAAGCGACATGGACATCCTTTCCAATTATGAGATTGTTCATTTCAAATTTTATTTTCTGTCTAAAAGTGACAAGACTGCCACCCAATACAGACCGGTGGTCACAGGACCGCCGATTTATCTTAGTTCTCTTGATCTGGATCTTGATCTAGAATAGTCTACTTATCTCCTCTTCTTGGTTGTCCATGTTGGTGGTCGTGCATCCAATCCTCTCGTGTACATCAAAGTCATCTTCAATTTCCACCTCCCCTTTTGACTTCACAGTTATCATGGACTTCTTTGAGTCCTTGGTTTGGTTCTTTAGGAATGTAACTTCCAGTGGAGGTTCTGTCTATATGTTAACAGAACCGCCACTCTGTGCAACTGCATACGATCCCTTGGGGCCAAAATATGCACTTTGAAAGTTGCCCCAATAATATAATTTTCCCAAAAACCTGCTCAGAACTCAAACATGCAACCACAACAAGGCACAATACTATGTACAAAAAGGAAATCCATACATGTTTCAAGAAAAGCATGTAGAGTGTGCACATTGTGCTTCGTATATTGAAAACAGACCTAAACTACCAATAAAACAATGTGTTGTAAGCATTTAGAGGAATTGAATCTAAACTAATATGTGCAAGATGCAACAAGACAGCTAATGGGAATGTTTAAGATAAATCCCATTGACTGGTATTGGTAACATATTTCTATCAAGATCAGACAACTCAAAAGAGTTGGCTTCTTTGCAAGCACTAATGACATATCGTCCACTCCAAATTGCATCAAACTTGGAGTGTCTCTCTGGTTTAGCTCTATCACCATCCCATTTCAAGACCAAATCACCAGTTTTAAACATCTAAAACCAGGCCTTTTTATCAAACCATTTCTTAGTTGACTTCTGATGTTGTTCTAATTTGATCATAGTATAATTCCTTAGTTCTTCAAATTCTACCAGTTTTTCCATTTTTATTTCGATTTGATTTGCCCCTTCAAATTTGAATTGTTGGGCCAATTCAAGTGAAGGCAATTCTAGTAACAAAGGAAGTTTGGCTTCTTTGTCATATACAAGCTTGTAAGGGGAAGTGCCAATTTCCTTCTTCATTGTTATCATATTAGCCCAGAGAGAATTTCTCACCTTTGTATGCCACTATCTCTGATTGATGTCCATGGTTCTCTTCACAATCCTAATCAGGTTCTTGTTAGTGGATTTTGCCAAGCTATCACCTTGATGCTAATAGTTAGAAGAAGTATTCAAATAAATACCAAGTTCTAGAGCCCAACCAAAAATTTTAGATCCTAAGAAATCTTTTACATTGTTAGAAATAATAGTTTTAGGGATTCCAAACCTTGTCACAATGTCTTCAAGGAAGTCCAGTATAACTGACTCAATTGCTTCCTTCAATGGCACAACCTCGGTCCATCTAGTAAAGTAATTTGTTGTTGTCAAAACCCATTTGTGACCAACACTTGATGATTAATGAAATCAAGGCCCCATTGGGAAAATGGTTGATCTGCTTGAATTGGATGGAGTGGAAGGGCAACCAACTTCTTCTTACCAATGAAGAAGGCACATTCCTTGCATTTTTTGACCCACTTGTGATCATCTCCAAACAATGTAGACTAAAATTAACCTTCTTTTATAATCTTCAATGTTGTGGCCTTGGCTGAGAAATTTCCACCAAAGAAACCATCATGGAACTTAGCCAAAATCTTGTTACAATGCTCACCTTGAATGTACCTGAGTAAGACTCCATCAATGTTTATTTTGAACAAAACCCCATCAATAAATGCATAGGGAACAGGTTGTAACCTAATATATCTCATGTTTTCCTTGTTTAACCCATAAGGACAAGCACCGGTGGACCAAAAGGTAGCCATATCATCAATCCAGCTGTGATTATTGATTACATCTCCTTCATCTTGTTGAAAATCAACATTATATGGAACTTCTTCATTCATGAAGGAGACTTCTTGATCATTTTGAGCATCTAAAGCAAGCTTCTCACATAGTCCTTGACCCCTTACCAGTTTTTTGGTCTTGAGAGTCACGCCATACTCCATTATTTTGGTCACCCATCCAACTCTTTTCTAATTGATATCTGCTCCCATAATGAAGCCTTTCACACTAGAATGTGAGACTAAATTTCAAATATGACTAGTAGAGAGCATATTATTAAATTTCTTTAGATCCCTCATGATGGAAAAAACTTGTTTTTCAATGTGATTGTACTTGAGTTCATAGTCCTTCAGCGTTTGACTAAAAAAGGCCACTGGTTTCTCCATTCCTTGATCATTTTGTTGAGTCAAAACAGTATCAATACTTGATTCAACTCCATAAGCATATACAATGATAAAATCCTTGGCATAATCAGGGTTAATAAGTGTAGGAGCTTGAGCAAACTCATGTTTGATCTTGGTAAATCTCTCCTTCCCTTCTTCTATCCATTTGAAAGTTTAATCCTTCTTAAGCATAAGCATAATATGTTTGACTAACTCTGCAAAATTAGGAATGAATCTCCTAAAAAATTTAATCTTTCCCAAGAATGATTGCAAGGACTTCTTGTTAGTTGGAAAAGAGAGAGAGAGAGAGAGGATGGTTGAGATTCTTTCTGGATCAATGAAAATGCCCTCCTTATAAACAATATGCCCCAAAATATTCCCCCTAGGGACTACAAAATTACATTTCTTGGGATTAAGAGACACCCCAAATTCCCTACATCTCTCGAATACCTTCTCAAGATGGCTAATATGATCCTTACTCTGTTTTGAGAAAATGGTAATGTCATCAAGATAAACAAGGATAAATTCATTGATGTGTCCTTTAAAAAGCAATGTTCATTTCCCATTAGAATGTAGCACCTGCATTTGACAGACCAAAAGGCATTTTCTGATATGCATATGTTCCCCATTTGGTTATAAATGCAATCTTGTATTGATCCTACTCCCTAACCTTGATCTGATTAAAACATGAATATCCATCAAGCATAGAAAACCTTTCAGGTACTGCTACTATCTGTAGAATTTTCTCCATAGAAGGTAAAGGATAATGATCCTTTAAGGAGGCTTTGTTCAAATCCCTGAAATCAACGCAAAGTCTGATTTCCCCTTCCTTCTTCCTAACTGGAACAAGATTTTCCACCCAGGTAGAGTCTTTTGATAGGGAATATTATTTTTACCTCAATGAGTTTGGATAACTCCTTCCTCATGAGGGGCTCTATCCTAGGATTAACTGGCATTTGTTTTTATCTAATTGGCTTTACATTAGGATCAAGATCAATAGAATGTTGGACAATGTCTGGATTAAAACCCTTTAGATCTTTATAGTCCCATGAAAATACATCACTAAATCTTTGGCACAAAGAAATAAAAGCTTGCTTTTCATTATCATGACATACCTTCCGTAGAAGAAGTTTTTTGCCTTGTAAAATAGTGATTGATTGACTATCTTTTTTCCTTTTTGTTATGTTCTTTTCCTTTCCTTTGAATTCCTAATCAGGACTGAAAATCTGCTCCAAAGTGACCAATCCCTTTGGCAATTTGTTTGTGTTTAGCTGAATAATTTGATCACCATAAATGATATGCAAATCAGGTTGCATATTCGAAGAAAACTCAGCCTCATTATGGATAAATTGCACAATTTTCTCATCACTGTCAAATACTTGCCAACTAGTCTCATTATCTAGAATGGAATGTCTGACCACCATCTTAATGTGTTGCACATTTCCTTTAATCAGATCCTCAACATGTGATAATTGTGAACCAAGGGCTGCCATCTGGTCTGCTTCTTTATTCAACTTTCTTGGCACCACCTGCAAATTGAGAGCATCAAAACTCTCCAAAAGGTCCCAAACTCTGTGTTTATAAGATTTTAAAATCTTATTCTTTGTGGCACACTTCACCTTCACTTGGTGGACAACCAATTCAATGTCCCCAAAATTTTGCAACGCCTTTATGTTCCTTTTTTCTGTAATTAGAAGACCATGCACCAATGTCTCATACTCTGCTACATTATTAGAGCATGCAAATTACAGTCTATGAGCAAAGAAGAACTTCTCATTCGTTGGAGAAATTAGCACAACACATGCCTCGACTCCATTTGTACTTTTAGAACCATCAAAGAACATCTTCCACAATCCAGAAACACTATTTTTTTTCTTTCTTGAATGGTGTAGGTAGAGTAGGTCCTTCTTGAAGAATACAATAAGTACCAAGCCCAATTTTTAAAATTTCGTCATAAGGATCCCATTCATAGTGTTTGGCCCATTCATCTAGTATAAGATCAAGAATAAAAGTAACAAGTTGCTCTTCTGAAACTGACTCATGGTCATCTTCTTCATGTATTAATAAATTTGATTGATTAGGGGTGGGATCATATGACTCAATGTGATAGAAAAATATGGACTCATCATGTATGGTGAATGTGGTGTCATACCTAGTTCTTAAGAGCATATGAGTCCAATCTGAAGACAAATAGCCACCTACTTTAGCAGTAAAATCTCTTGACAAACAAATAGAAAACATGGGAGGCAAGTCAATTACTGATATGTCATGGGTTATAGTAAGACTTAGGCAAGCATGAAGAGTTAGCTCAAGATCTTTAATTACTCCTAATACACCAATGGTTGACCCATCAAGTTGCAAAACTCCCTTAGAAACAAGACTATATTTGAGACCCAGGACATCAACAATTTTCTTGGGCATTACAGAGGTGTTATCCCCTGAATCAATCATACAATTATGCACCAAGTGTTTGCCCACAATTAATGACATATAGAATGGTGGGGTCTTAACAACTTTACTTACTTGTTCTTCCTTTGCTTGAAATAAGTTAACAACAACATGAGTCTTCTCCACCATTGGATCAGCTTGGGGAAGTTGCTTGAGAGCTTCACATAGGAGATCCCTTTGTGATGGAGTGGCCAAAGCATCCCACTTTGTCACGTTGACATTTGTTTTTTACATTTGCTCAACAATATTAAAAGGAAGCCCCATGGATTTTTGTATCTATGGCACACTATTCTCTTTTTTATGTTGTTGCAATGTTGGGATAGGTAGCTTTGGTTGAGGAGCCACCTCCTTGTCTCAAATAGACTTACTAGGAATCTCAGGCAATTTGTTCTTATCTACTCCAACTTTTTTCTCCTTGTTGACAATGTTTCCTTGACCGAAAGAAGATGAAGGTTGTGACTCCAACATTTTTTTCTTAGACCTTGTATTATCATCAACATTAACCTGAGGTCTACTAGAACTTCCCACTACTTGATTTACTACACAAAATTCATCAACTCCAAAGAACATGAGATTGATATTAGGATTGACCTCTTGCACTCCTTCCACATTAGGATTGAGTGCTTCTAGAAATGGATCTTGTTGATTGGAATAAGTTTGAACCATGTAGGCTTGAATATGCAATGCCCTTTCACAAATAAGTTGATTATGTGGTTGGTTACATGAAAAACATCATTCAGTTTCCCGAACCACACTATTATATACTGGAACCAATGCTTGGCTTGAGCTAGGAGCGGGAAGTGTGTGGAGAGGAGCAATTGTAGCCAATGGAAGAGGTGCATCCTGACCCTGGTTTTTTTGTTGATTTTGTCCACATATTTGATTGGGTTGTTGGTTTCCACATGGTTGATATCCTTGGTTAAATCCTTGATTTGAAGATTGCCCCTGATTTTGATAATTTCTATAGGATTGGACTTGTTGTTTTTCCAAGGATATGACTTTGTTGGTCAAAGTTCTAATTAAGGCTTTCATGTCTTCATCCTCCTTTTGTTGTACAGGAGAACTAGATGTGGAGGCACTGGGTTGGGGATTTTGTTTAGGGATAGGAGCAATTGAGGGTTGAGCAACTTGAGGCAATTCATGATATAAAGGCATGGGTGGTCTAGGAGCTAGTTTCCCAACTTGTATTAAACAATTTTCAGCCCTAATAGCTAATTCATAGGCCCCAGGAAATGTTGCACCCCCCATAGATTGGATCATGACAGAAATATCAGAATTTAAAGCTCTTAAATAGTAAAGAAAACCACCTTCAGGAGTTGGTCTTACAAGGGCTAGAATCCTCTCCCATGTCTTCTAAAATCTACCATGAGCTCATTGGGAGCCCTCTTTACAGTTAGTTGTTCTAACAAGGAGAGATTATCTACCTTCTCTCCAAATTGATTGCAGAGAGTTGTCCCCAACTGAATCCAAGTAGTGATTAATCCTGTTGTCAGACTCCTAAACCATTGCAAAGCTCTTCCCTTGAATAAATAAGCTATAGCTTAGTAGCCACATCTTGTTCAAAAATTTGATGAATAGCGTAGTCACAAAATCACACTTTAGACATTATTTAGTCATGGTCTCATACTACTATTCATATGGTTTTTAAGTGAAGAAAGTACAAACTAGCCCCCGTATTTGGGTCATTTTATTTTAATTTTTGTCGTCACTGCCGACCTCCCATACATGCATGCCCATTTTGTTTCTGTCATTTCATGTTATTTTACATCTGACTGGGGCATCTGTGCTAGTACTGGGGCATCGATGGGCGCCCTAGTCCCAATCAATGCACCCTAATCTTTTTCCCTCTTTCCCGCCACTTTTTGGGCCCTTTCTAGCCATTTGAACATTTTATATTTCTTGTGGTCAGCCTTTTTGGGGTTAATTACGAAATTAGAACAAGAGAACCATATAAATATAAAGTTATGAAACCATAATGAGAGACCAAGCACTAAGCACTACTATCATCACCTAAGGTTACATCCATCAAAGGCTCCATTTACATCTATCTAGCTCCATCACAAGGCACAAGGTTGGTTCATATGCATCACACTGCATAGGTGGGAAGTTTATTCTATTTCATCCATCATTCTATTACATTTTTCTACACATAGTTATTACTCACTATTTTCACAAAGTGTGACTAGCACAAGAGCACCTAGGGCATGATTGCACACACAAGCACATAGAACTACATCAGGTCTGAGATGTAGTGCAACGCTTAGTAAGTCCACCATTATAGCAGTTGAGGTCAATTTGACCCCTTCATATGTATCTTTCTTTTTTAGGGTTTGATGCTTGTTTTGGGGTTTTGCAAGTCTATCTTTCATCATTGATCATTGGCAACATTCGGCACAGAGTAGCGAATTACACGCGATAGACAGCGAAAGCTTCGCATCATCATCCAACCCTGCAAATCTAGTTTCTGGACCTCCTGCATAGACCAGGGCGCCTAGAACTCAGACTAGGACGCCCACTGGCACCCTGATCCTCTCCCAGGCGTCCTAGTCTATCCAAACATCTCAGATATGTCCTTTTCGAGACCTTTGCATGTTCGTTCCTACTTCTAGAATATTCAATTTATTTTACGACACAGTCCAAATCAGCCTTTGGATCAGATAAGGTGTTTCCTTACTCTTCTTGCACATTAGGGTTTCTATTTTTATTAGCCTAGTTGCTTGGGTCACTTTCTATATTTATTTACTGCTTTAATTATTGTTGTTCCTAGTTTAGATTAACTACTATTCCTCCACATTTTAGTTAATCAAATAGCACAAACATCGGCAATATCTTGTATATGGTCAGCTAGAGTGGTATAATTTGTCCCAGTGAAGAAAGGAATACTCTTAAGTGCAAATGTCGGAATGAGATTCTAGGCATTAAGAGCAAGAGGACTGCTCCCAGTAAAATTAACAAATGGTTGATTTGTTTGTTGTGTTGTCATAATGATAGGTCTAAGAACTCTAGTAGACTGTAAGAAAGGCCTACTAGGAGGTGGTGTGGAAAGAGTTCTATTTGGAGGTGAAGGTGACCTTTGAACTGTTCTTCCTCTTCTTCTCCTCCTAGGTGATAGTTGCAAGTACTCAAAAACTCTTTTTGATGTTCTATACCTTGTTTGGATTCTTCTCATGGACTGAGACACTTTGACTGCTGAAACCAATTGATTTTGTGCTTGGAGTCGCCATATGTGTAGACAAAAGCCTCCAAAGGCTAGAAATTACTAAGTCACACACCAAGACTTGGCAATAATGCAGATATATCTTTCACACTATCCCACCGACGTGCACAAACTATTGGAGCTCAAATTTGCACCCGTCCCAAATCAGATTGATTTGGGGCTTTGATGCAACATGGGATTGTCTCCAAGTTGTGGGACCTTGCACTGAGACAGAACTCTGGAGAAGTCCAGTTCCTCTACCAATTTTCTATGCTAAAACTACTCCTAGAAAGGAAAATGCAGTTACCTAACACTAACCTATAATTCCAAGGGACCAGGGAGAAGGGAGGATGCATAAAATTAAAATCCTAAGCTAAGAGAGGTGATAGCACCAAAAACAGGAGTGGAGATATTCATGTGATTGAAAATGAGAGAAAAATGAAGGAAAAAAGGACAGACATAAGTGCCACAATCCAAAACAACATTCAAATCACCATTTTCATGGAGCACAACAAATTTGATCTCTGCAAAGACAACAAGATATGCACAATATATCTGCACATGCAAGGAAAGGAAAGAAATGCAATAAAATACAAGCTAGGGTAGAAAGAGCCACAAAACATGAATTTTATTGCTTGAGGGATGCACAATTCATTACAATGCAAGAAATAAGGCAAGAATCACCTTGAAAAACATCAAAAATTGAGGCTTGCAACTCACAAAAGCTCTTGAACAATTTTGACATATTTCCTTTACGTTTTCAAAAATCTCCCTCTACAAAGTGCCTAACACTTAATTTTATAGATTTCTAAAGAGAAGAGAGAGAAAGAGAAAGAGGTCGCAAATAGTGTTTTAATGGCTTCAAATACTCTCCTATGCAAAGGAGCAATCTGCAGAGAAGGAATGGGCAATCGACATGCTCCAAAGCACATTATCAAATATTTGAAATGAAAAAACGACGCCTATAATCAATCAATTTCGATAGTTGAACTGCCTACAATTACTCATTAATGGCTCAAACTATTTTCTCCCTTTTTTGCCTATCAAATCTTGCCAAAATTGGATTTTGATGATGTCAAATTAAAGGTCTCGATGAGGGCTTTCCAACGAGACTAATTTCGTAAGATTTGGAGATTTGTAGCAAAAGATATGGCCATTTGAGGTTTTGGTCTATCAGGAAGCACAGAAATACGACACGTGGCAACCCTTGATTGATTCGGGGATCAGCTTCTGCCCACGTGTGCACTGCTTTTGTCTTTGTCATGTGTCAGTCACCCATTGGATCGTGGTATCGGGCTCTGTTTTCCTTTATTTTTCCTTTCTTGTCCTGCCTTTATGAAAAACGGGCCAATAAAGCAATGCCATGTTTGTCGCAACTGTTAAACTGTCCCCTAACCTTGTCAATCTCTTTAGAAATGTGAGCCAATAGAATATTGACACGCACCTTCGTAATTTACCCTTTATATAGAAGACCTTGTTAGACTGTAAAATACTGACCAATGAGGAGGCTCCATGCCCTTTTGCATGTCAGAACCTTTGAAAACCCTTACTGACAACCATGAAGCATTAACCAATAGAAAAGCTCCACGCCCCTGCAATGTGTCAAACTCTTTGAAAGTCTCATATGACAACTACGAAGTATAAGCCAATGAGGAGGCTCCACGCACTTCGCAATGTCAGTCTTTCTTTAGACCACCTTCTACCTGTTGTGAAACGTTGACCAGTGAGGAAGACTCGCGCCTTTCGCGTTGTCAGAACTTGTTAGACCTACCTTAGCCCATCACATTTGTCAGACTGCGAAAGAAGGGCCAATGAAATGGCTCCACGTAGCTTCGGGTTGTCAGATTTGTCCGAGTTGGCCTTCGCATCACAACTTCTTACTTCAACGGACTTAGAAACTTTTGCTCTTTGAAAAATTGTTGCCACATGTCCGTCTTTGCCTTTATGTTCGCCTCGCTGACTTGTTGACTTAGCTATAGCTTGGACCTAAAAGATTATCGAACTCAATTGATTCCGAGACTTTAACCATTAGATTTTTGTCGTGTGGCCTCGCCAATGCTGACATTGAAATTGACAGTGAAATGGACGTCTATCTGCTTTTTAATAGAACCCGCTAATGAATTTAACGAAGCCTCTCGCGGGTTTTTAAAAGCCAATGGATGGTGCTTTTGGAAAGGGGAACTTGACAGTCAAATGAACGTCCTAAGCTTGTTAAAATGACTAAGTCCATTTTTGAGTTGTCCAATTTTGCAGGGGTGCAAAATTGGATAACAGTTAATGTGGACACTCAAACACTTTGTGTGTTTCTTCACCACATATATAGTAAATATGAAGTCTTTGTGGATCTTTCCATCCTCTACCACCACCATAACCTCTGCTTCTCTAAAATCTTCTTCCTCTTGTTGATTTTGAAACCCTTGTCTTGTATCTTTTTGCTTCTCCACCCTGTGATGACTCTCCTCTTGTGGGATTAAATCCACCTCACCCATTTAGTGGAGATGATGTTCCTCTCTTTAACCCATACAATCTTTTCAATATTTGCCTACTTTATTTGTCTTCTACTTTCAAAGCTAGTTGATAGGCATTTTGAGGCTATTTATTGTATGCATTCTTAATTTATCATGAATGGAAAACCTTAAACGATTTACATACCATTCAGTGATTTGTTCCTATCTTTCATCGTGCTCCACTCAAATGGACAATTTGTAAAAACAAATGTGTGGTCCTATATGTTGTGCTCCATTTGCCTTAGGTTCTGCAATCTTATGTAAAAAGATTGTGTGTAATCCATAAGGAAGGATTTGTCTCTTAGCGTCTTCTTCATCTTATTCCGGATTTTAGTCTTTCTTTACCCTTTCTTTCTATAAATGATCCGACCATATCATAGCGTGACCCTTTAATGTGGTGCATGCAAATTTCACTTTCTTTTCCTCCTCCATATTCTTCTAAAGCTTCTCCATGCCATTTGTTAGTCCATCAACTCCTCTAGTTCTAGACCATCCCCATATTCTAAAACTTCGACCTTTATTCTTTCGTTCTTTCCTTCTAACACCTTAACCAACCTTTCTTCGAATGACTATGGCCCTCTTGTTTTTCCTCTTAGCTAAATTTTTCTTCATATTCTCTCTCCCAATGTGATTTGTTTATGTTCTATTATCTTTCTTCATTTGCTTCATCTTTTGAATGCCATCATTTCAGACGTGTAATAATTCTGGTGAGCTATACCATTCTTCTTTACAACTCTTGATATTCGATTCATTTGAGCATAGCCTTCTCTTCCTTTTGGCATCTTACTTAACCTTGTTCTTGAAAACGTTTTTTCCTTCCAAAATAAAATTTAAGATGTAAAAAAAAAACTCACCAAGATTAACTTCAATTATTTCTTTTCAAAGTTAAAACCCAATCTACTATTAGATGATGAAATCATAAGTGCAACAATTCAAAAAACAAGCAATAAATTGTACAAAAGATTATTGAACAAAAAAGATGTAATGCTATTTTTTGTTATCTCAAAGCAATACATAAGTGTCTTTAAATAAAGCATCATCCAAAGGTGTAGTAGTCATGCACACCTAACAAACCTAATATCATAGAATTTCAATTAAAAAACTATTTTTTAGGAGTTGTTATTTTTTTAAAGCATGCAAAAAAACTATCATAGAATTTCAATTAAAATAATGAAAATGCAATTTTCAGCCCTTAGATAATTGATTTTGACCCCGAACTAGAACCAAACTTACTATTTTTTAGGAGTCGTTATTTTTTATAATTTTTGCATGCAAGCTCAAGTGTATCTTATTCTCTATGCGTCTAAATAAAGCCTCCGGGTGACTTACAACTTAAGTTCGTGCTCAAATAGAAAACAAAAATCCTTAAAATACTGAAAATGCAATTTTCAGCCCTTAGATAATTGATTTTGACCCAGTCGCTCATGGCTTCATCCACTGCAATCTTAGAAGACATATAGACAAAATAAGATAATGGAAAAGTGTGACAATCATGTAGAAACAGCTAGCAATCAATTTAGATCATTGTGCATGGTCCAAATAAGATAATAGAGAACAATACATTGTGATCATTGAAAATAAGCAAAAAAATATTCCAGTGCGTAAATATATGCTAGACACAACCACCCATGGCTTCATAAACTGCAATTCCATTTATATTGGTGAGAAGACATTCAGAAAAATAAGATAATTCAAAGTGTGACAATCATGTAAAAACTGCTAGCAATTTATCTAGATTATTGTGCATGGTCAAATTAAGATGATAGAAAGTCTGAGAATCATATTACATCATGTAGCCTTCAAGAATTACGTGAGAGTGGAAAAATAGTAATCACATAACAAATCATTTATTCATATAAAAGATCATATAACAAAATTTTGAAGTAGAACAAGTATTGATGTAGATCGTTCTCCATGGTTAAAATAAGATAATAGAAAGCAATACATTGTGATAATTGAAAATAAGTAAAAATATCTTCCACTGCGTAAATATATGCTAGACAAAATCACCCGTGGCTTCATAAACTGCAACTCCAATTATATCAGCAAGAAGACATACAGAAAAATAAAATAATGCGAAGTGTGACAATCATGTAAAAACAGCTAGCAATTTATCTAGATCATTGTGCATTGTCAAATTGCTAATCATATTAAATCATGTAGCCTTCAAGAATTATGTGAGAGCGGAAAAATTGTACCTACATACCAAAAATCATTACTCATATAAAAGATCATATAACAAAAATTTGAATAGAACAAGTATTAAAGAGGCCTTCCATTATTCTTCAATTCTTACAAACTTTTGATTCAATCGAGTCTTTGCAAATATGGGATTTTGCTCTCTCAGACACTTTCACTCCTGTTTAGAAGTAACAATATTATGTTGTAGTCTACGGAACTTTCTAAAATTCTTTTAAAATAGTTCTGAAAAAAATATAAACTGAGTTCTGATAAAAAATGAAACTATCTGAGACTACAATAGACTGTGGAATTCATACAAGACCACACAATTTCTTCACATCTTCGATCCCACAAAATCTTCAAGCAAGACAAGGCATTGTCCACTTTCTCTTGCTCGTGCTTGGAATAGCCATGTGACCTAAGGAGGGTTGTAACCGAATCCTCTCAACAAGAAAAATCAATACCAAAAAACATTGAAGAATATAATTTTGAGGATATTAAGTTGAACAAATGCCAAAAAAATGTCAAGCCTAGATGCTTAGAGTCTATTCACTCAGATTTATTTTTGAGGTGGAATGCTACAATCTTGGATACCTATTGCACCCATGCCACCTGTTAGAGAAATATCACAATCTGGGGATGTCTTTCTATCGGATTCAGACCTTTCTTTCCCGTCTTCTTCGTCTTCTTCACTAAGCACTGAACCGTGACTGAGTAACTCTTTAACCTTTCGAAATTCGTCATAATGTGCTCGCCTGTGATCTTTGAAGCTCAGTCTGTTGCCACTCAGTTTGTTGCCACTGGCTCCAGAATCTGTAAAAACATTTAAGCAGAAAATACTTCAACAGAAAATTTTGTTGTTACTAAATAGGGAAAACAAGGACTTTGCACTGCAAAATAATTAATCCCAGGTTAGACGTGCATGCTTCTAATAGGAAGCTTGACTAGAAATTTTTTAGCATATTAAATACTTACACAATGAACAAATGAAACATGTTCTGAACCTACCCGTGATCCGTAAATGGTTAGTTTTCCTGTGGATATTTTAACTCAACGGATCCTTATAGGCAGTTTATTTTTTTAATGCCAAATTTTTAACTCCGAAAATATAATCAACTAGGCGGAAATGCAAAGCAAATAATAATGAACACTATACACAAGTTGATAACGGAGTTCAGCAGATGCCTACGTCTCCGGGTTCGCTAAACGACGAACCGATTCATTATAAAACTTCATTTGTAAGTACAAAATTTAACACTTACAAAACTATAATGAATCCATCACGAACTCAAGTGCCAATCAGTCCTGCAAAAACCCAAACTAGTCTTGGAAGGCTTACACAATGTTCTGGCACAGCCTTCTAGGAAGAATTGTGGTCTCCAAATGCCTCAAGGCTACAAACCGGGCAATCCACAGTCTTATGATGTTCCAAGCGAGATTCACTTCAGGAACGATAATTTTTCCCCAAAAATTGTAGTTGCAGTGATCTGACAATTTCACAGGGTCATTGGACATTAGCCTAGTTGTTGGCATTTTGGTGTCTATTTATTACTGATCTATTTTGGGTGAGATTGTATTTGCAGAGATTGGCCATGTCACAAGGAATCAGTTTGATAGTTGCCTCTTTTGGCGTTTGATTGTCTCTTTTTAAGCTGATCAATTTTGTGATGGCAGTTGCAGTTACTGTGGTTTGACAGTTCTACAGGGATTCAATTAGACATTCGCCTATTATTGGAATGTGTTTGTCTTTTCAAACTGATCTATGTTGTTTGCAGATGTTGGCAGATTCACAGGAAAATCAGTTGGACTCTAGCCTCTTTTCGGCATGTAGATAGTCCATTTTAAACTGATCAATTTGGTGATATGCTTTTCAAAATCTGTAGTAAAATTTTGCCTACAACGCTATTTCTATGGATCATGTGTGTTTGTGATATGCAGAAGATGATTGGCAGTGTCAATGGGTGAAAACAACTTTTGTAGAACAAAAGCCTTCTTAGTGGGGAGGTGTGATCCGGAGGTCAATTCAATGGACAGAGTTTCCCTACATCTCCCAAAATCATTACAGTACAGTAGAAGACTCTAAGAGCTTTTTGTTGCCTATTTGAACATGTAAAACGAACTCCATTTGAGCAAGATACCGTGAACAAAGTTCCCAGTTGGAGGAGCAAAAGTAGGGGCAGTAGACCAATTGAAATGCTACACTTGGCAGTGCAAAAATAATAAAAATGGTAAAAGGGGTGTTTTTGGTTTTCACCTCCAATCTTCGACACTCGAGTTCAAACAAGTGGGCCCCACTATTTGCTAGCTGGGGGCCCTCACCCAGGGTCGACACACCCTTTTTGCGGAGGGGTGCCTTTGCCTCCATAACTTCATATTACCATTGTCACATTTTTGTATTTCAATGGCACATATTGTATTTGTATGGTGCATGTGGGACTAATATTCCCATTGTGTAATTATTTAAATTACCATGCAATTACCACAACCGACCTGCCAAGTTTGGGCGACAGCACAACCAACTGAGCCGTTCACCCACGTTCCAACATTGGCAAGCACAACTGACTCGCCCAACCGAGTCACTACATGGAGCTATCTACTCAACCAACTCCCCATGTATTCCACAGTTCACAATACCAACCTTGGCTGCATTCCAATTTCCACGTCCCACAGGGACCTTCCAAAGCAAGAAAAAAAAGGTGAATGCATGGCCTAAGCCACAAGAGATACGGGCGGTCAAAGGCTTATTAAAGCCTATGTTAAACCTCCCTCCCGTGGAATATGGAATTAATTCCCATACAAAGTAAAAACCAAGCGGTGGGTGGTTGGGGTGATTCGAACCCCCAACCTCACCTTTACCAAAATAAAGCCCCGCCGTTGGGCCATAAGGTGGAGACAATACTATATAAGGGTGAGTTGGCTCTTATACAAGGTTTGAATGCAAGATTTGCTTCAAATTGCGTAGCCTATTGATATCAGTTTCAGTTACTTGCAGACATTTTGGACTTGTTTAATCTTCTAGTGCAGTGTGTAGTTGTTGGAGGTACAAGTTGTTTGCAAGAGCAAGAAACCATGGGAAAAGCCTTGAAGGGTGAAAGGCTTGAAGAGATCGAAACATTCAATCAGCAGATCCAAGATGAGAACACTTTCCTGAGATCCAAGTTTCACTCCTTAGAAGAGGAGGCCGAACGCTTGAAAGTTGATTTGTAGACCAAGGATGAGCTCTTGGCACAGTTAAAGCAACAGTTGTAGAGTAGTGAACAGAAGGAGTTACCTTCCAGAGATGCAGAGACCATGACAGACAATTGCACTGTAAGTTCACCCTGGAGAACGTCCTCCCAGTCAGTTTCAAATGCAATTTTTGGTGATTTTGAGAAACACACCAGAGGTGTTGGCTCGAAACTGTTGTTTAAAATGGGCTTTGACAGAAGAGGTCTTGGCAAGAATAGCCAAGGTATTGCTAACTCAATACAAGTCGAGAATCATCCTCGTTTTGTAGGTTTGGGTTACACTAGTGAGCAAATGGAAATTGGAGAGAGTTCCAAATCCGTTGAAGGGAGACAAACTTCCAACATCAAAGTGATTACGCTACCAACACCACAAAATCCCTCCACACTGAGGAACAATTCATCACAACAGGATGAAAAAATTTGTACACAAATGACTAGAAGAGGTAATGAAATTCCACCTCCTCGTTCTTACACTCAGCAGATAAGATAAGATAAGATAAATATATTAAATATCTAACGAATGACCACAAAAGTAGGTCAATGGGACTGCACCCATATAAAGAAAAGACAAGAGTCCAACCAAAGGACCAAATGGTCCCCAAGAACAACCAGAGAAGTGGAGGAAAAGAAGAACGGGCAAAAAGAGAGGCCCCAAAAAATCCTGCAGAAGTCAGCGGAACCCAAACATGCGGAGGAAGAAAAGGAAAAGGAGGCAAAAGAGGAGACCCCCTCATCTAACACCCAAGGCCGGCTGAAAGAAGCTAGTAATGTGTTGAAGCCCAATATCTGAGGTTGTGAAAGATCTGGAGTGCCGATGCCCGGAGGAGGGATGAACTCTCCCGTGCACGTCTGGTGGATCTCAGAGGCCGTCTATGAGAAGAGGGCCTCGACCTCGCATGTGTCTGGATGTCCCTGGTTTGTGAAATAGTGCCTCAGGTCTGGACTGATCTCCTCTGGGAATCAGGATGGTTATCACCCTTCCGCTTAGTGCCCCTCCCGGGGGAGAGCACTGTAAAAAAGGAAATGATCTATCGAGTATCCGTCTTCCTAGAAGGAGGCTAAAGGGTCTCTTCCCGAACCCTAAGAGCCTCTTGCAGATAGAGAACAAGGCATGTCTGATAATAGTATTTGAAGAAGTCTGTGAATGTTGGATGCTCTCTGAACAGGTAGTGAAATCTCCCTCTGATCTCATAGTAGATGGGGCATCGGAAGATGAAGTGCTCTTTCATTTCGATCTCCTGGAGGGAATAGAGCTGGAAAATCCGCTCGGAATGCTCAATCTAATGATCACACTCGACCCGGAGCCTATGAGAGCCAACCTTGAACTAATCCAGGGAAATGAGAAGGGTGTGCATCCAATGTTGGGAAATATAATGGGGCTAAGAAATAAGACCATTATTGACCTCAAGAAAATGTGCAGCATAAAAGGCCATCTTCGAACATAACCCCACCTGAGGGTTAGTCCAGGTGCACTGAATGAACTGCCTGTAGACATCATCTCTGATGATTTTGTTAAGATCTTGCTTTCCCAGAAGGATATGGGCGGGAGTGTCCAAGGAATAACTATATGGTGGGAGGTGAGCACTAGAAGAAGTTGTGTAAATTCTGGAACTTCCAATCCTCTCTTTCAATATGAAAAATATGGCTATCATATACACAAAATGCGGCATGCTTTTCCTTGCACTTTTTGTGGGTTAAGTAACCATTCGGTTGCCAATTGTTGGAAGAGAAGGTCATTGCTGAAGAAGTTGATGCCTTTCGTAAGAAACAAGACAGGTGCTAAAGACCAATCTCGTTGTTCAAAGGCAAGTAATGGAAAATGTGATTCCTCATCCAAGGAGGACAAGAGGAACTTTTGTGCTCATTGTCATGTGAATGGGCATCGCGTTGAGCAGTGTTGGAGACTTCATCCATCTCAAAATAGTAAGACAAAGATGGAATACAGGTCTGTTGCAAAGGCAAATGAAGTTCTTAATCCACCACTAGTTGATGAGTCAACCCAGGTATCTACTGAGGAAGCAAAACCACCTAAACAGGGTAATCTGTTGAAATGGGTTGGTAAGCAGTTCCTTAGTTTTATGTTTGCATAGTTGGAATTGTAGCTTAGCATGCAAATTTTTCAAAACATACGTTTATGGGGTTCCTGTTGAATGATGAAAGGAAATTTAACCCATGTTTTAGCTTTGAACATTTTTGGAGTACCAGATGAGGAGGGTATCGTGATAGGTTTATCATGCTTGGTTTTTCTCACATTTTAAGTAACTCCATTGTGAAATGACAACAGTATATGCAGGTTGTTGAGGCATGTGCAGTGTACCTAATTGAAACTTGCAGTTGAAGTAGTTATGAAAATTGCATTTGATGATAGATCATAGAATGTGTAAGATGCAGTTTAAGACCCATACATGGGAAACATTTTATTTGCAGTACAAGCAATTCACCATTTGGGAATGCAACACTGGTGCAGACAACTTCTGCTATCTTATATAGCTTATTCACTGGCAGATCACCGAATTAGTCAGACACTTGTCTCTTTGGCAGTAAGATGTCTTTTTCAGACTAATCGTTTTGTGTGATGTTGTGCGTTGACAATTTTCCACAGGAAAGGAATAGCATAGTTTGTTCATTTCAGAGTAGCAGTTTCAGAGGTCCACTGCAGAGATCTCCATGAGGCAATGCAAAGTAATAATTCCAGTACCGGGAAAATGAAAGTTTCAACTTTTGGTGGAACAAAAGCCTCCTTAGTGGGGAGGTGGGATCCAAAGGATTTTGCACACTTCGGATGTTCCCGAAATCTCCCTGAACCTGTTGCTTACGAAAGATCTTGGAGTCATCTTTCCAGCGCATTTTGAACGAGTCAAAACAGACACCGTATTTGCAAGATACCATCCGTGCAAAAACAAGATTCAACATGTGAAATAAGGGCACAGGGGACGCAGTGCCAGGGCACATCGCAAAATAGTAAGTGGGTCGACGTGGAGTCAACAAGTGTCATTATGTGGAGCAAAAAAGAGGTTTCGTCTTCACCTCCGGTCTTCGACGGTCGAAAAAGGGGGTTTTCAATTGTGGGGCCCACTTTTGTTTCGGAAGGGGACCCGACCGCCGTATTGATCAACTCGTGAATTTGCAAGTAGCTTATCGAGCTAGCAAGCGAGCTAGATAGACCAAGTTAGGCGATCTCGTGAATGAGTTGGGTGAAGTGCATGGGCGAGTTCCATACCAAGTTCATGGGGTGAGCCAACTCTTCAACAAACCACATAACTCAACGGGCAGTTCCAACCTGCTTACGACTTGCCAACTCGAGCAGCCAAGCCGCAACAAATTTCCATCTTGCCAACTATTCACGCCAAGTTCGCAGAGGGTTATTTATCCCAAACAGCAAAAACAAACAAGATGTGGCCGTAACCACGTGAAGTAAGGGCGGTCAAAGCCTATTTAAAGGCCTTACTCATCCCCAATCCCATAAATGTGGGACTAATCCCACCGACTCCACTCAAAACAGTAGCTCGGCATGGAAGCGGCCGAGTCAAGGCGGACAACTCGGCGTAGGTGCTCAACTCGGCGGGCAAGTGCAAAACAAACAAGCAGGAGACTCGAACCGCCAACCTCCCCGACAGCAGCAGGCAGTCTTAACCAACTCGCCACGGCAAGTTGGCTATTTTAAAAGCCAAAGATATGGATGATATCTTATCTTTTCGAGCCTTATGCAAGTATAAAAGGGGGGTCGATGGGTATTCTCAATCATTCAAGCATCCAAGCTCATATTCAAAGCTTGAGCCTGAAGCAAGTTTGTGAAGGCATATAAGCCTTATTCAAAGGCATTTGGAGTTATTATAACTCATCATCATTATTATTGCTTTGTAAAAGGCTTAGTAAGCCTAGGTCTGGTGTTGATTACCCGGAGCTCGGGAATGGAGTGAAGGGATTTGGAGTGCACTGGAGGAGCATTGCACGGGACAACTGGAGCTTCGATTCTTTGTTATTCGGAGGGCGTTATAAAGCCGCGTAATGTAACAATAGCTCTATTGGACGGAGTTAGTACTATTTGGAGGCCACGGAGGAGGATCGTTTTATGGAGCCAACAACTGACACCGATTCCGACTTAGCTCTGTGTAGAGGCTATTTGATTCCGTGCAGCAAAAGAGAAGTCAACAGGAAGGTGTGATTGTTTTTGGGGAAAAATTATCGTTCCTGAAGTGAATCTCACTTGGAACATCATAAGACAATGGATTGTCGGATCTGTAGCTTGGAGGCATTCGGAGACCGCAATTCTTCCTAGAAGGTCGTGCCGAAACATTGTGTAAGCCTTCCAAGACCAGTATGGGTTTGTGTAGGACCGATTGGCACTTGAGTTCGTGACAGATTCATTATAGTTTTGGAAGTGTTAAATTTTGTACTTGAAAACGGATTTTTATAATGAATCGGTTCGTCGTTTAGCGAACTTGAAGATGTAGGCATCTGTCGAACTCCGTTATCAACCTGTGTGGAGTGTTCATTATTATTTTCTTTGCATTTCCGCCTAGTTGATTATATTTTCAAAGTTAAAAATTCGGCATTAAAAAAATAAACTACCTATAAGGATCCATCGAGTTAAAATATAAAAGTTTAAACACTCTTAAATGACGTGAGAAATGAATGTAGAGAACACATAACTATTTTCTACACCAAGACAGACAACCCTGATACATTTTAGGAGTTTGGTATAGGCATGTTTTTCATCTGCACTTAGGTTGCTACCCAACCAAACTTTCCTTGGGTCTTGGCAAGTTCCTAGGTTGCATTCAGTTACATCTCTTGGAGTGTGGACAGACTTATTCATAATTTTGTCAACACTATCAAAAGTAGATTCAAAGCTAACTAGCCCTCTTGGGATGGTATTGGTTTTCAGTTGAATTACTTCCTTCCCAAACAAGGTTTCCTTTCCATCACACACTTCTATCATGGGCTCAAGATCAATTAGCTGATTAGCAAATTCATCTTTGCAACATAGGAATTTGATGATATGGGAATCATCATCAAACACTTGCCAATGTTCAATGTTGTTAGGTGTGGAAGGCCTAACAAGCATCTCAACTTCGAACTTGCAATATGGGGATGTACTCTGATTATCATATTGAGAAGCCAACGCTGCTAGCCTTTCAGCTGCTGCATTCGGACTCCTTTCATGGTACTCAATATTGAAAGAATCAAACTACTCAATTAAGTCCCACACTGCATTCATGTACTATTTCAACCTGATTTTTGGTTGCATATAATTTTCTGATCTGCTTTACAACCAACTCAGAGTCACATCTTACAGCTATATCCTTTATTCCATGCGTCCAAGCAAATCCTAAAGCCAAGTAAGAGTGCCTCATATTCGATAATGTTGTTTTTGCACTCAAAACATAACTTGAAAGAAAAATTGAAGGATCCTTGGCCAGGGTAGGCCAACACTATACATGTTCCATTTCCAAGACTAGAGCATGCTCCATCAAAAAACATTGTCCAAGGAACAGAGGGGTCTTCCAAATGAGTTCCAAGATCAAGGCACTGATCATCAAAATCAGCATTGCCAGTTTTAGACCCAAAAAAAATACAAAATAAAAACTACAATGCTCATATAAAGGAAAGTCAAAACTGTCAATCAGCTTGCAGCAGCTGCGAAATGCACAAAATTCTCTAGAAGAAAAGAAAGAGAACAAAAACTGAGATTTTGATTTATAATTATGTCTTTTGAACCGGACCATTTGTATGCAGAGGTTGGCAAGTTTTGGGCTTGGACTCCCTGAGTTTTGCCAAGTTTTGGAGTTGTAAAATCGCCATTAACTGGCTCGTGCATTTTGAGTTAGGAAATCTTTTGAAAGGCGAGCGGCGAGGACTTGCAAGTACTCGCCGAGTATTAAAACTATGCCACCAAGCACAACAATGCTACACCAACTAAAATATCTCCCTCTGTTCACAATTTGTATGGTCATATAAGAGCAAGATTCCACAAAGGATATTGTGGCTTCTACTTAAGCCTAAGTTTCTTGAGGAACAAAAAAGGCTATAGTAAAGAAACCTATGAATGTTATTAGACTATGAAACCAACAAAATACATGTAGATCAATGCATTTGGTTATTGGCTACCTGTTATAAGGCCAATCCATTATCCATAAGGCCACTCCATTATCCAGAAGTCTCAGTCTAAAGAATTTAGGTTCCGCTGCAATGGTAATACTTAAAGACAAAATAGCGATCCAGTGGTTCGATTGAGACAACAGACAATATCAATGAAATACAGCATGTATTGTAATCTCAATGACAGACTTATGATATGATCAGAATTAGCCAGTGCAATAATATACACCTGCATGTTCGTACTAGAGCAATTGCTTAGCTAAATTATTATTTTCCTAAGAAAATATAAAAAACTTGGATCTAACTTTTAACTTATATTCAATCTCTCTTGAATTAAATTTTGGCAAAATTTGAATTAGGGATTACAGATTGATTGTTGTACCTCAACAGACAAACCCAACTTTTCAAAATGTTAAACCTGTTTCTAACTTAACTTTTGCACCTCGTAACCTTGCCTGATAGACATCAAGGTCAAACACAATTTCTGAACAAAACGCTACATAGGGGCAGGCATTCCCCTCAGATCAATAGGCCTGCAGATGCTTCAGCAACTAAGGGGGTCTGAATCTTTCATTTGCAACTGCTGAGACTTAGCCACAAACATAACTTATGCACTTACTAGATGCCCAAATTCAAAGAATGGCTTGCAAGTTCTGCATTAAATGTAGGTATTGATCAAGTTATGGAGCCGGTGATCCGGGGCATTCTCTAAAAATAAAATCCCATCAGTCAAGCTCTGAGTTCTCTCTAGAGCGGATGGGCACCACTCATGCCAGGGCTGGCTCATTGAGGCCCTTCTTAGTAAAGGAAGATGCAATGATGCGTCCAACATCTACTTGGTAGCTGAAAACATAAGCTGCAAGCATCCTATGTTTAATAGTAAATAGCTCTGCTCAAAAAGCATGAGTTCATCGCAAAGATTTCAAGCAGATATTACATATACAACAAATAAAGACATCGGTATTATTTCAGATAGTACATTTGTATTGCTATCAGCTATTTGATAAGACAGAAGATATCGGAGATTTAGATTCTGTAGCATATAAAAAGTAGTCTGTTAACTACTAATTTCTTGCAGGCACTTGTTCATGTTTATTTATATATTATTTGTGATTTTGCATCCAGCTTGAAGATTCCTTGAGGAGTCCCTGATGTAATTCAAAATGTAGTCAAGCATCCTATGTTTGATAGTGAATAACTCTGTTCAAAAAGCATGAGTTCATAGCAAAGATTTGAGGCTGATATTACATGTACAACAAATAAAGACACTGGTATTATTTCAGATGGTACATTTGTACCACTACAGACCATAGTTTGGATACTTGTATTGGCAAATATTTGACAAACCCAAAAAAATTGACTCGGTGAATATTCGGCAACTTAAAAAATACACAAATTTCTTTAAAAAAACACTAATTTTATGCAAAATATACTTACATAATGTATCAAATGAGTCTGTAAAATGTTGGAGAAGTGTTTTCTACTAGATTTGAATACAAATACAAATACAAAATCGCATCATCATGTGAATACAACAGTCGGCCGATAAGTGTTATGAATTTATGATGATTGTCATTGAAAGTTATCATCATAAATTTCATATCTATACAAGTTACAATTTACAATAATTTACATTTTTCTCTTCCCCGTTCTAGAGAAATTTTGGGGAGAGGGTCTATTGCCTCTACTAGTCCCCACACTCGGTTGCGTGTCCTCGCTCCTCCTAGAAGGTTGTGACTGTGGCTCCAACTTGGTAGCAGATAGCGGTGGCTCCTCCGCTGCATGTTCGACATCACCTCCAAAGATGTCATCCAATCTAATATCTCCTGCTAGTGCTTCTCCCTCCATAGCTTCCCTATCGAAAAAAGCAATCTCATTCTCTATGAACACAAGGATTTCCTCTTCTTTCCTAGTCCACTCGCTGTATGGATCTATCTCATCTAAATCAATAAGCTCCTACGAAGTGGCCTTCACTTTTCTTGTGCGAAGCCAGAGATTGTATTGCACAAAAACCAAGTCATTGAGGTGTTTTTGAGTCAACTTGTTGCGCTTCTTCAAATTCAAAAAAACTTACCTCCAAATGCAATTCTTCAAATTCACCAGAAAATCCCTTCAACTCATGCAATGCATGCTCAATGGTTGTGTGATCAAAAATGAAGGGGTGTGTTACCTTAAAAAGAGAAATTGCAAAGTATTTTCAGCATTTATTTTTCCCGTATTTCACATTTGTTCCGCATCTGGCGAGTTTTATGCACGGACTTGCCGAATACAGAGTTATTCACTATTAAATGTAGGATGTTTGAGTCTATTATGTAGTTACATCCAGGACTATTATGTAGTTACATCCAGGACTACTCGAGGAATCTTCCAGCTAGATGCAAAAGTCACAAAGAATATACAAATAAACACTTGTGCATGTTTATTTACAAGTGTTTATTTGTATATTCTTTGTGACTTTTGCATCTAGCTGGAAGATTCCTCGAGTACTCCTGGATGTAACTACATAATATACTCAAGCATCCTACATTTAATAGTGAATAACTCTGTTCAAAAAGCATAAGAAGGTAGCAAAGATTTGAAGCTGATATTACATATACAACTAACAAAAACACCGGTATTACTTTAGATAGTACATTTGTATCACTAGAGAGTGATACATACAGAAAACACTAAGTGCAGTTGATATTAAGTGTTCAATGTTTCCCAAAAGACAAGATCTCGTAGATTCAGATTGCACAGCAAATAAAAAGTAGTCTGTCAATTATGCTTTCCTGCAGACACTTGTGTGTATTTGTCTATAGATATTTTGCGACATCTAGCTTGAAGATTTCTTAAGCAGTCCTAGAGGTAATTACATAATGTACTCAAAAGCCCATTTACCACTTGAAATTTCATGGTCATCTGTTGACTTTACCATAACTTCTCTCTTCCTTCTTACAATTCAACTAGTGAACAAAGCAGTTGGATGATGACTCGGAGCAAGTGAGATCTAGAGGCATCAGACATTCAACCTCGATAAAAAATCAGCCTTACAAAAGCTGCTTTATCGAATATGGAATTATGACAAAAATAGCATATTCAACTATTAAGAGAAAGTGCAACATAGCAGATTTGAATAAATTTCTGAATCACCAATGGGAAATGATAAAGCACAAAGAAATCTCCAAGGAGGAAACCAATTAAAGCTTTGTAGACCCAAAAAGATTCTTCTACACAGGCGGAAAACTAATACACAACTGAATCTTTAACAATCAAGAACATTTTTACTCTTTGGAGAGAAGATTGTTTGTAAAAAGGTTTACAATCACAACAAACATAATATGGAGTCGAACTAAACCTCTCAATTTAGCCTGCACACAACCTGCCCTTTTCCTATATGTTCTCAATCTCAGCTGGGATAAGACAATGAAATTATCTTTCCGATTATATAATCCAGCATCAAAGATGAGACGTATACATGCCACAGGCAATAACTCAGATCTGAAACCATCAAAAAAAAATTGTGTTTGCAATCATGATCTTGTTGAGCATTTCCCAAAGAAAAGCCTGTAATCAGGACAGTTCTTGCCTATGAGCAGAACAATGATTTAAGCTCAAGAGGTGAAGAGAATATTACTTTTTTGTACTTGTTTTGTCCAAATTAAATACCCAGGGTTTCAGACAAAGTACTAGGCTAAAGGTCGGGGTCGTGACTGAGGAGAAAAAACCCTCTAAAATTTGAAACCTAAGAGAACTTATAAAGTGCCAACAGATAATTCTGAAATTTGTTTATGACTATTTTATTCAATCTTTTTTTGTCAGCCTGTAAAATAAATTCTTTCCATCTGATTTTCAAAGGCAAGCATAGTCTTGCTAACATATACTAATAATGTAGACACCAACAGATCGCCACTGCAACAAGTTTGATATGACAAATAGGAAGAGCTTATGGACCTACGCGGGTAAATCTCATATATTTATTGATGGATACAAAAAACTATGAATACAAAAAAAATTGGCATTGAATAAGATGGCAGGTGTGAGTCTTACTATGAGGCTTTATTCCCATAAAAAATAAGGGAAGATGACAATGTAGAGATACTAACCTTCATCATCATGTTCTGCCACATCTCCCTCATCTTCAGAGGATGTCCATCCATTGCCTCGCTTTCCTTGTTGACTACTTGAAGATGCAACTTGGCTCAATGCAGATCGTACTGCTTCTGCATGTTCAGCATCACCCAGAGATGTCTCTCTATCTGATAATGGTGAAACAGATCCTGTACATAGTTTCACTTCATTTAACAGGAAACAACTATACGAAATCTTGCAAATAAGAGAAACAAATATGATATCTCAATGTTAACATTTAACTAAACAGGAACATTATTAAAAGCTTAGCTTAAATTATCATATCCAGACAATTTACCATCTTTGTATTCTGGTGCATAGTATGGAGTTTTAGGTTCATTGATTTTCTGCCGTACGGGCTTGTTGGCCTCTATTTCTCCTAGGTTTGTTTCATCCCAACAGACTCGGGCCCTGCATGAAATCATATGCATTACTGGAAGAATAAATAAATATGCCCATTAAAAAGGTGGAGACATTCATAACCACACACCCAAGTGCAATGCCCTGACTTAAAAATGAAGCATATGTATTTGTTTTGTTTTACACCTACATGGTTAGAATCTGTATACATCATGATACAAGTCAAGTGATCTAAAGACGAGTAAGGTTGGCCCTTCAAATTTCATTTAATTTTCAGTATATCTAAATATGATTTGTATGATTATTTGTGAATGAAAACTAAATTCTAATGCATGGAAGATAATACAGTATTACAATCCAAAACAAAAGAGACGACTCTCAAGTGTGCAACTGAAGAGAAATCAATGAGGCTACACCACAGTGTTATCTAAGCTTAAAAGATATTTATTCCAGATATCATCATTTAAGAGAGGAATTTATTGACGTCCTCTCAAACTAGTCCACACTGAGTTCGACTATAACTGTTGATTGTGTGTCTATTTCTAGATTCTTTGAAAATACTTTATGTATCACACCTTTCTTTAGTCCTAAGTCACCGCATTCGAATTCAAGTTTGAATTTGTGGAGGATAAAATTCACAAGAAAATCGTTCCTAAAAATTAAATAAAAAATTCATGATTAACTCTGTTCTGAAAATGTATTTCTTTATACCAAAACCTAATTTTAGACATTCTCAGAACAGAGTGGAAATTCTAAATATATTTGAAAAGACATGTTAATGGCTTCTAGTCTACAGACCTAATGATACTACATTGTTCCCTGATAAGGGGGCTGGAGTGCAAAGAAGAGGAAAAATCAAACAAAATGGAGTCATCCCCCTAGGAACTACATCAAATTTAACTTTGATGGTGCTTCTAAGGGCAACCCGGGTAAAGCTGGAGCGGGTGGTCTATTCAGAAATTCCAACGGTACACCAATTCTTGGTTTCTATGAAGCTTGGGGTGTTAGTACCAACAATCTCGCCGAAGCCAAAGCTCTTTGGCGTAGACTTCAAATTGCTAAAGATAAACAATGGGATAACCTCCAGGTTGAAGGAGATTCGTTATTAATCATAAATGCAGTTAAAAAAGGACAGACCAATCATTGGAATTTAAACCACATTGTTAAAGAATGCTCGCAGCTTCTCAAAGGTAAGCATATAGTTCATATACCAAGGATGGCAAACAAAGCCGCAAATAGGTTGGCTAATATGGGGGTGGAAAATAATGACATCAGACCCCTAAAGATCATTAACACATTGGAAATAATGGCAAGATTAGGAGATATAATTAGATTAGATGGGATGCCCTCGCCAGCACATGTGGCTGATGCGGAGGATCCCACATCTCCTTGATTCATTCAATGTTTAATCATTCCACACTACCTACCTTAATTGAAAAATCCACAGGATACGTGTGAGAGGATACTGGCAGATGGCAAAAAAGTTTATTTAGCCGCTGGAGCTGCGAATCATTCTCATCCGGCTGGCTCAAGAAAGTTATGGAAAAAGGTGGTAGCAGTGGAAGCATGGAAAAGAAGACAAGGGCGAGCAAAGGCAAATCCACTGCCTGCAACACAGTTAGAGAAATGCAGAATAAACTTGTTCACAGCTTCAGCATTGAGGACATGCATTACTCCTTTCTCGGGCTTGTCAATGATTTGAAACTCAGACAATTGTTGAATGTTGGGCACTTGATGGACAGGGGCGCCAGGGTCACAGCGAAAGAGGCGATGGATTATTGGCAACAGATCTTAATTGATAGGGTAAAAGACCCAAAACTCTTGAGGTGGATGACCACCAACTTACTCAGAGCTCAGTTATCTTCCAGACTTGGCGACACAGCTGCTGTTGAGGAAGTGGTCAAAGTCATGAACGATCCAGGGCAGTCAAATCCCCGTTTGGACACTCTCAAGGTTGCCCAAATCATTGGGGTCCAAACTGTCCTGCTTGGAGCTAGTAATGCTTGTGCGATTCATGAAGATATGGAACAGTTGGGTTTCGATATGGGGCTGAGATTGGATCGACTGTGGCAGCTAGCTAAAGACATGGCCGTGGAAAGTGTACAACAGGGCAAGAAGATTGATGCTATCTGCTCTGCCCTTCAGATTCCGACTGAGCAATTTGAGGCCTTGAACCTGGCCAATTCCCTGGCGGCCTTGATGGTTGAAGACGAGGTTAGGAATGTTGATACTGCTACAGTAATGGTGACTAGCTCTTCTGAAGAAGAGAACAATTAGTTCTA
Organism: Taxus chinensis; assembly: GCA_019776745.2. Classification (NCBI taxonomy): domain Eukaryota; kingdom Viridiplantae; phylum Streptophyta; class Pinopsida; order Cupressales; family Taxaceae; genus Taxus; species Taxus chinensis. The sequence goes on from CM034151.1 coordinate 68,077,289, forward strand.
GCTAAATAGTTTTTTTAGTTGATATATAGATATAACTCCTGTTGGCTGCACCATCTATGATGGTTTTTGTAACTTGAACTGTCCCTGTTCTCAGGGTTTTTATATTATATATTATATAAAATAGTGAGGCCTTAAGCCTCTTTTTTGATCGATCAAAAAAAAAAATGATTTTACACTGTTTCTGAAATGGACAGAACAATACAAGAAGACTAGAAAGCTGGAGTATTTAGTGGCGGGTATGGTTTTCTATCATGCAATATACACTAACATTGGGCCAAGGCAGAGCACCTAGAAAGAGGCCTTCCATCTTTGTTTTTGTAGATCAAAACAGAATTAGTTGGAATAATCAAAACAAGACCAAAGCCTGCGAATTTCGTAAAAAAATTCAACCTTTTTAGTCTAGTGTTTCATCCATAACCTAATCTAGTCGCGAGGAACCTGCTACTTGTGAGAACCAATTTCAATTGGGTAAATGTGATACCATAGAAAATGTCAATACAATAATGTGAGAAATTCATTAATTGTGAGAAGTTGAACCATTCCAATCGGTAAAAGTGATTGCATAAGAAGAGTTCAAACACTCTTGTGCCATAACACACATGAAATCATCAAAGAGACATCAATCCAGTTTGATCTTTGAAATTCTGAATTGGCTAACTGGTTGAAATGCAACACCCTTTTTACCCAAAGTGCCTTTACAGCCATGAAATAGGTCTCCCACTTTGAAGTACAGGCTTCAGGCACTACCCACCTAAAAAGATGTGGGCTTCATGTGGGTGGTCACAAGGTTCAAGTTTGACAAGGGCAAAATTTGGTTCAAGTTCACCAATTGATAAAGTTCGGAAAAGAAAAACATCTTCAAGTTCTAACGAAACAATTTATTTTTATCATTTTTATTTTCTAAAAAATGCATAAATATGTCAGAGGGACAGAGCGAAGAGACCTCAGTCAGTACATGTATTTATACACTCTTAATTATGAAATAATGCAAAAGCATGTCAAAATTTTCCTGTTAAAAAATAATGGATAAACGACGAAGTTGGAACTTTTCTGATAGATTTGGGCCTACCTTGTGAGATAGCTCCTCAACAAAAGTTGGTCAAAAGTTCCAATTCATAAACCCAACAGAGACAAGAACATGACATAATCTGGGCCAAATTTTCCCTAAACCATCCACAAATGTGTGGAGGATTTTGTATAATAAACTAATTCTGTCATCCAAGTTTAAAATCTTAACCCAACAGGACCAAAATTTACCAAACAAACAAATACATCCTGAGAAAATTCAAATGTTTCTGTTATAGCAAGATTTAATTCACACAGAGTGACCACGTCAAAAAGACCGATCTATTTTTTTAAAGAGATGTAATGATTTTTTTCAAAAAGCGGATACAACATAATGATTTGTACCTGACTTTAGCCCAATTGTTCTTCCTCATTCTGTACGGATGATCAAATACCTCTATTAAATTTCGAAGAAATTTCAGCAGATGGATTTAGATCTGGGGTGACTAACCTTAAGCGGAATTTAAATATAGTTCACTTTCAAAAATGCGCCGAATTTGTGATAATGGCTCCAAATCGGCTGTGTTTTTTTTTTTAAGAGCACATATATCCCTCTGTGTTAAGAATGATTTTGCAGAGAAGTTAAATATAGTAGTGGTTTCATCTTATACTATAATTAATTAAGGGAAAACAGATTACATTAAAATTAATTAAGCACGAAAACGGTTAATATTATAATCTATTAAGCTGCAAAAACAGTTTAGTTGTTTGTTTAAGGGTTTACCATTTATTATAGGAAAATGTGTCGTCTTTGTCATTTTGAAATGACTTAAACTTTACACTGAAGAAATATTGATATATAAATATACGGAAATAATAGATTATAGATCATAAATTATATGTAAGAGATGTCAATAATTATGTAAAATTGTTAATTTCTCATCTAAAATTATATAGATATATATATATATAGATATATATATATATATATATATATATATATATATATATATAATTTATTTTTTCTTTCTCTATTAGCAAGAGTTTTGATTGGGCATTTTATTTTATTTTAATATTAAATTTGCAAGTAAATGACTTTTAGTCTTTTGATTTAGTCTTTTAGTCTATAGTGGTTTAATAGTGAAGAAATTGTGTCTTTGAAAGAAGGGTCACAAGTTCAAATTGTGTAGGGAGTAGGGTATATATGCCTCATACTTCAAGCATAATTTAATGTTTCTTACATATTAGGAATACGAGGTAGTCCTATATGTTATGATTTACCTATAAAGTCATTATATTAGTATACAGAGAAGATCAAAGTTGAGGGAGGATTGAGTTAAAAAATAATGCATATTCAACTTTCATGTGTGGATAATGATGATTAATTGTTTTTTCAATAAATTGATCTTAGGATCCCTCGAGTGGGCCTTGCCTTTATTTTTATGATGTGTCTCATTTATGTCATGTCATGGAGCAAAAGGACACTCCTTTTTTCTTTTTCTTTTTTAAGGCACTCCCTCATTCCTTTAATTTATAAATAACGATTAAAACTAGCAATCGGATGTTAAATGTACGATAGAAACGCCGAAGGGGATATTTTAAAGGAGTCAAATTAGAGGTAGAGAAACAATGGGAGGGGAAGAGGGGTAAAGAAGAAGGGGTTAGAGTGTGGAGAAGTGTGAGGGTGGCAAAAAAGGAAAGGGGAAATTATGTGAATCTCATGGAAAGGTGGAACAATGTGAAACTCAACTGTCCAACTACCCCAACGTGGTGAGACAATTGTTCAGTTTTTTTTTGCAGCTCTTGTTGTCCCCGTCCATATTTACATTCTAATTCACCAAATCATTAATGATTGCTAATCTAAATGAGGCTTTGGCACATGATATGATAGTGTTCAAACCAACGTTGTGTTTTCATAAAAAGATGAGCGTTAACATTTCCATTCCACGTCTCTCACGACGATAAACTTGATAAAGATGCGCCAAAATCAATTCAAAGAGAAATCGTGGGATCGGAATTACATGACAAAACGAGATGCAAAATAAGTTTTTGTGAATCGGAAAAATTCCTTGTTATAATAACCAATAATTAACATAAAAGTGAAAAATAAAATAAGAAACTTTAGTTTACTCTCTGCCACCATAATTTGCAACTCATGTGAAATTGCTAATTAGTTTAATATGTCTTATGTATGTAATTGGGTAGACAAAAGGCAAAATTGAGCATTACTTATCCATGCTCAATATTTATGTAAAGATATATCTATTAATGTTTCAAAACAGAGGCCCGACGAAATTAGTACATCTGGCTATGGGATGGTTGTATTACTATTAATACATATTCAATTACTATGAATATAATTGATTACTCAGACTGAAGATTCAATGACGAAAGTATATCTAGAATTCTTGTCGTAGAACCTAGAGCACAACATGACTCCTACATAGTTGGAGGCAACGGACTTGTTCTGAGATAGGATAGTAGAGGTGAGCATTTTAACGGGATTAGAACCACCATTGGGCGCACCGACGGTGGAAGACGAAAGGCCTATGAAAAAACCTTGTGCTTGAGCAGTTGTTACAAAATTGATCCTCTGTTTCCATGCATTCAAGAGATTGGAAGCGTCCCCACTTGTGTATTCCCATTGGACGTTGTTGTAAAACCGGATCTACACGTAGTCGAACAACCTTGTATGAAAGACCAATCCTCAAGAGATATCCCGGTAAGGGCACTGTGGAGCAGTGTTGAGAAACATTTTTGCAGAAGAGGAGTAGAGAGCAGAGACGGCCTTAACAAAATCATTGTAGTGCTCTGTCATTGCCTCAATATCGAAATCGATGCCATCAAGAAAAGCATCCCCTAAAGGTCTGGAATCTAACTACCCTTTGGTGCAAGGGGTCTAGCTTGAATCTCTACCTATCTTGACTGGAAGGCTCAAGAACATTATGTTTCAAATTGAAATTCTTCAGAGCTCAAAATTGCTCTAACTGACCGACTTACACTTCCTCGTGCTATGAGGATCATGTTCAAGAGGTTTTATGCACTTTTTCCTATGCTTCTAACACCGTGAGGTCTATTGAGACCTAAAGCATACTCATACATGAAAGACAAACCACTAGAAGGGCTTACCTGATATCAATTGATCAAAAGTGATCACTTTGTGATCACTACATCAATGCCTTCCCAATATGCAAGTTTCCTATAATTCACATGCAAGACAATTTCATGCTAAAAATCCATTTATGAGGGTTCTTGACACACATACCTCTTGAGTTCTCTTACCATGCACTTTACCTCACAATGGACTCCCTCTCCAATGTTGAGTCACAAGACCTTTTCCACCTGGTTGAACATGCTCAGGACATCAAACCAAAGTTTTAGACTCACTTATGAATACTTAAGCAATGGTCTTCAAGGTAGCTTGTTGCACTCTACCCCTCAAGCTTATCATAGTTGATATATGCCATGTTCAAGGTCTTAAATTGAATAAAGGGTTCCATAGCATGCTTAAATTTTTAACAGACCTCTTTCACCATGATCAAGGTATCCAAGGTCCTTCAAGTGCTATTCTAGAACTAATTTGCCTTTTCACCTTTCTTGTAACCCTTTTTAATGACTTATTTTAGTCTTACCATCTCATACAGTCATGTTATACTCAAAATGAAGACAAATTCATGATCCTAGAATTACTCAAACACATCAATCATACTTGGATAGGTGTCTTTCAAACTTGCATGCATTGGTTTTTCATCACATTATGCTCAAATCCCTTCATTTGCAATGTTCCTTAATGATCTAATACAGTGTACTAACTGTACTGTCAATCTTGCTTTGGAATAAAGGCATTTTCTTCATGGATTGATCCCTGAGGTCACTTCAATTGCTTAGATTAATCCTTATTCCACCTCCATATCAAGTTTGGAGTCATGATAAGCAAACCCTGATGGAAATTCAGTCTTTTTCCTTCTCTAACTACACATTGTATTTCCTTCTTTCTAGCTCAAACTTCTAAGATCGATAACTTCTCCTGTAGGTGCTTAATCAAACTAAAAACTGGTGGATCTCTAGTTATATGGGAGACCAAGTTAACTTGTTAATTTTAGCTCATTCTACCTGTACAGTTAAAAGATATGTTGAGCCCTAGTTCAGGCCCAAGAGCTTACAATTTGCAATAAAAGCCAATTTACCTTTTCAAAACTTACAAAAATTATGATGGTGTTCCCCATCACTTGTAGAGTCCTTCAATATTGAAAGTCAGAAGAAATTAACCACATAAGGAGGACTAAGGGTTTGTACCTCATTGTTCTAGTGCATCTTCCATGCACAGTCCCCTAGAAACCTGTAATTTTCCTTCAACAGAGATATATTATGTTTTCAAAACCATCGTACATCAACCTTCTTCATTATTCAACCTCAAAAGCCATTGTCTTTTCCATCACATTCGAATCCATCTCCTTGTATACTCAATAAAATTGGAATCCCCTATGAATAGGTGGATAATGACTAAGTATGGACTCCTAAACTAACTCAACAACTCCTATACTTGGAATATTAGGGCAACCTCTTTCCTAATCCTTCTCAGCTCGGTTACCACAACATTACAACTCATAACTCTTCATTAATAGCCTTATTAGGCATGAAAATCACTAATTACAACCTCTTATACATGTAATTATAACATTTACAAACATTATTTCCTTCATACACACATATTCACTCATGACATATTGACCAACATACTTTGACCCATTTTATTATAACTCTAGACCTCACAAGCTCTTGATGCTCCTACATCACCCTCCAAGGAAATTATTCGATAGACAAGTTCCCACGATATGTGTGTCTTATGCGGAGGTGATGAAATAGTTTTTGGTGCCTCCATCCAAGGGCAAAAACACTTTCACGCCCTTGGACTGGCACGAAAGCGCAACTTATGTCTCAAATTCAAATTCACTCCAAATTTGCATTTCAGAGACAATAGAGATCTAACGATATACAAAAATGACATGATGTGGACAACGACTCACAACTTATTTATGGATGCTCGTTCGTGAAATGTACGATAGAAACGCTGAAGGGAATCATTTGAAGGAGTCATATTTGAGGGAGAGAAATAGTAGCAGAGGAAAAAGGGTGGAAAAGAACAGGTTATAGGGTGAAGAAGTGAGAGGGTAGAAAAAATCTAAAGGTGAAAGAATTTAAAACTTTATCATCCAACAACAATACGATAAATATGTCAAAGTAAAAATCACAAGTAAATTATATCTTGCAATGAAGCTATGTTATATTTTTGTTCAATGGTATCAAGGTTTTCGAATAGCAAAAGATATATTTTATTCATTAATCAAGCTTGTTATTATTTCGTTTTGTAGCAGTAAGGGCTCCTATGAGATGAATTTTGCCTTGAATTTTTTTATCATTTTTATTTGATTCTACAGTTATCCATGAAAACAACCGTCATGTTCATGATTGCTTCCAAATTAGATCCGTTCAACACAACCAGGGGCAGTCACGACGTCGACGCCATGGAAGAATTGAGTCCTTATTTATAGTCGAACTCTCGGAATGCACTATATTCGTTTCGTTGCTAGCGGATGTCTTTGCAAGTGAAAAAGGTGTTGGGATCGTAGATGGTGTCCTTTTTTTGCTTGGACCTAATCGAATCGATGGAGATGTCATAGCTGATTTTGAAGGGGTTCCCAACAGGCACATAAAGCATCACCGATGGCCGCATAAAAATGGAAGGCATTTTGAAGACGATACTTTGACAACCTTATATCACTCTTTTAGGACATGTTAAAAAGTTTTTTTTTCCGGATTTTCCCCCGCTATAAATTTCGGTAATCCGGATAATATGCGACGATTTTGTGACGGTACAGCGTGCTAGAAACAAGGCCTTCATCCCCCCTTATATAATTTAAAGCAAGTAAACTTTTTAGACTAACTTTATGAAAAGAAAAATTATACAAATAACAATATATAAAGAATTGATTATATCAATCTATATAATCAATTTTTAAAATCTATTTATAATTAATAATATTTTTGTGATACAAATAACAATCTAGCCTATTTTTATTTTCGAAGGATCTCATAAAGAGGGGGCAAATATAAATCTCAAAAAATAATATATACAATACAATTTAAAATATTAATTTCAATAAATTAAATCCAAATACACAAATATGAATATAAAATGAGAGAATTCTACCTTCAATAACCAAATAGACCACTTTTCCCCATACACCCATATTCGACCAAGGCAACCCCAAACCCATACAATTGTAAATACCATAAATATGAAAACAGGGAGTTTTACCTTAAAAAACCGAAGAGAGCATTAACCCTAATTCAAAAAATTGGAAAACCCGTTTATTCAAAATTGGAAATGGAATCGCAAGCAGAGTGCAATATGCTGAAAATATAAATACTAAGATCTGTGACCCTAACTCGTTATTTCTTTAAGAAGGTTTTTTCCTTCTATTGATTGGTTTGTTCTTGTCTCTTCACTAGATAAACCTCAACATCCAGTTAGAGTGCATGTCCCTACTTATGAAAACAAAAAAAAAACACTTGCTCCAATGCAATGAATTTAACACAACCAATTTTAGAAGAGGCATAACCAAGCACACGTAGTGCTAAAAACCCCAATTATAGCCTCAAGAACCAATTTCACCACTTGTCCTCATGCAATCAATTGGACAATTGGACATGAATAAAAACCAAATCACTCAATGTTGATAATTGAAATATGGAAATGGACAATTCTACTATAAAGAAAATAGTCCAATACAATAATTTTTACAAACACGTTTTTTTCCCCCAAAAACTTCAGATTACCCAGTGTTTGCAATAAGTTTTATGCACCCAAATTTGGCATAGGCAAGCCCAATGACATACAATGTTGAAAAAACCATATGAAAAAAGTTGTAGAAATCGCTGGCCAATAATATTTTCAATCATAATTATAGGTATTAGAGAATTATTAACCTTGATGCGAGGGAGCCTATGTAGAAATCTCTCACTCCCTCGTGCTGCAAATTTAAAGTAGCTCTGATGGCTACCATTGAGGTCCTTCTCAATATGTACATTTGCACAACATGTTGCAGATCTACATAAGATGTACAATTACTACTTTCTCAGAACATATGGTAATTATAACTGCACATCAATGATCAACCATTTGACAAGAAATGCATAAAACTAATTGTATTTAGTTTAACTATTGCTCAAAGTCCGCACATGATCTAAAGCTTGCTGTAAGAAAGACCTGTTCAAAACATGCTATGTTTGAAGAGCTGATTTACCCAGTCCTGTATTATTTGTTTTCACAGTTTTCAACCCCAAAATAATATGTCCCAATGACTCAGCAACCTGCAGTTTTAATATATATTTTAGAAAACTGTCAATCTACTGTATTATGGTCCTTCAGTAACTCAACTAATTACCACTCTTATACAACAAAAATAAAATTGGTGATGAACAACATTATACCATTATGATTCTCCAACACCAGCTACCAGAACGAATAAAAATGCATATCAAACATCCCCTGCACCGTAAAGGGTTTACTAAGGAAAATAATACACATAAAATGCAGGGCCATTTTTTTTTTATGCTGTTGAGCGCAGGAGAGGGTAAGGTAAAATGTATGATTAATTTGTCCATACCAAGGGATAAGAGTATTATTTTTGAGCTGAAAAATTGTGAAAATTTCAGCAGAAAAGTGTGCACTCTTGTAGTAGGACTGTGCCTAGAGGGAACATTAGGAACTGAAATCCTAGCAGTAAGATGATTGGGCGAAATTCCACATTGCCTTTCCTCTGAACTGAAGCACACCTGGAGGCTGCAAATGCGGTGTTGACTCTGCAACAAAAACCTAAGGAGGGGGATTTTGTTCATCAACATCAATCGGTTGAATATACTTATAAGCTGAGCTAGGCCTCAAATTATGGAGTCATGGATTATTACTGCCAGACATGAAATTCAAACTTTTCTGCCTCTTTTTCCCTTTGAAGTACAGTTTGAGAGGCTTTGTTGTAAAGTGGAGGTCCCAGGTTCAATTCTCAAGTCCAACCCTTGGAATCGGATTACGTAAATTCTAGATCTCAGTACAACACTGAAATCCCAGTTACTAAATAAAAAGTAAAACAGGAAGTGGCGGTAAAGGAGGAAGAAAGAAAAAATTTAGAGCATTATAGGAAATGGCATGAGGAAAAGTCGTATTGCATTTCTTGATCTGGCAAACCTAATAATAGTTTACAATGCAGTGTCCTAATGCAACCCTGAAAACAATGGAAGAACAACAACAAACCTGAATTAGAACTGCGGAATGATCGATGTCTTCAAAGGTATTTCGGTTTTTTTTGTTCTCAACATCCCTAGAAATATATGTCATTATTAAGTGCAAATAATATCCTCCACACGTTTTCCACTTCTAATGACTTCCCCATTCTATTTTTTGAGTTTTCATTGCTCCCCAAACCGCTCTAAAGGTTGTTTGAATGCATATAGATTATCCAAATGAAGCTTTACAAATCTCAACAAAATTACATAGAGTTCAACAATGATATTGGCGCACCTAGAAGAAATGTGAAGCTTCGGATTTGGTTCATATTCGAAAAGGTCAAGATAGTTTTTTGTGTGTTAAAGATTAATTTATCTTAGAAGAAATGTGAAGCTTCGAATTTGGTTCATATTCGAAAAGGTCAAGATAGTTTTTTTTGTGTTAAAGATTAATTTATCTTAGAATATGATCTTGGTATGTCCCCATATTATCGCAATGTAGGTGGCCACCTCAAATACGTTATGTGTAGTCCAGTTGGAGCATGATGGAAAGGTTCATGTCAAGGACAATGATCATGATTCCTAGGCAGAAGTGTATGAAAATACAACATCATGAAGAGACTTTATTGGTAGTTATTCATTTTCCTATTATCAAATCTTTTCTTGTCAAAGATGACAAGTTTGAATGTGTTTAGTACATAAGAGATTTCATCCTCGCTGCTTCCCAATAGCCTTTGTATAAAGATCCTTGATGCCTCACCTAATGGTTCTCCTTGCCCCTTTATCAGTTCCTCGCTTTTAAGGGATATATATGTGGATATTTTCTCATCCTTTAAGAATAGACCATCCTATAGGTCTAGGTTATAAGAATATAATGCTGAAATGCCAAGATAATTGCTTCCGCTACATCAAAGCATTATGATAGAATAAGATTAGCAGGCGCACACAATTTAGGCTATTTACAAAAACTGGAAAAGTCTAAGCATTTCATAATAGAGCTCTGAAAAGTGAGAGGCCTATAGGCTAGAAACAATAGAAATTTATCCCAAAAGTAGAAGCATATCTTAATGTGTAAACATCAAGAGAGGATAAGATACAAGAATGCGAAAGAAAGTGAAGACTGTAAAGAAGAAACTTACACCAAGGTGGATTGGAGTCAATGCAGTAATCAAGGCCTTGAAGTTGCTCTGTTGGAGGATGGCTGATGTCTTCAAGTTTTGGGTCTGCCAAGGCTAAAATTTATACAACGCCTTATTAAAAATCAAAATCCAAGAAGGCAAAATAGACCTTGACATTGATCTGCAAACATCAATTCAAGAAATCAGCACCCACGTTTTTTTTTCTTAATCTCGGTGAGAATTTAGATACCCAAGCTTGAAAAAAATTCAATTTACTGCAAAACCAATGATAAACAGGACACCTTACTATAGAGAAATCTCTCATTCTTCAAGTTATTGTGAAATCAGATACCCGAGCTTTAAACAAAAGCATTTTTGAAGTTAAATTTATGATAACCAGGGCATTCATAAGGGTTTCCAAACTCATTATGTCATCAGATACCCAAGCTCGAAACAAATCCTTTTTTCCCAAATCTATGAAAATGACAAGGATGCCTAAGTAAGTAGGAACCTCTTTTTTCTCCACGCTCTTTAGGAAATCAGACACGCAAGTCAAGCTTTAAAACGGGCCTTCTGAAAATAAAATCTAAGATAATCAGGACATCCAAATGGGGAAGAAAACTTGTATCCTCTAAAATCGGATTCAAGCTTC